>CM060261.1:2816314-3003814 GCA_030684275.1 Acipenser oxyrinchus oxyrinchus
GTATTTGAATATTGCAAAAATAAAAAAATAAAATCCAATTAAAAAAAAGACGCAAGAATGAATCTATTGCATTCCAGTGTGTAGTCAGGATGGAACAGAACTCAGTACTGTTTTCTACAGGCAGCTCAGACTTCATCATTCTGCACTGACACACACACACACACACGTAAAGACACTTTGTGGAAATACTTAAGAAAGTTTCCTGTAATACATGGCTATGTATAATGACATCCACAGGCACGTTTTCAGTTTTATTTGAACAAAAGAAAAGAAGCTATTTTCAATGCATGGAGGCTCCACTTTGACTAATCTGTGAAGCACACAGCCCAGGTTTCCACAGAGTTCAGTATTCTGTCCGGGACTAGGACATGCAGTCAATGATACCGAGCAGGGATATCCTAAAGGGACAGAGGACCAGGCAATGGGGAGAGGCAATGCAGCAGCCCTGGGGTTTGACTGGCAACAGCACACATTTGCTTATAAAAAGAGACACAGGCTGTACTGGTTGGCATGGTCATGCTGCACAGTGACCGTTATGACCCTGTTTGGGTTGCAATAGTTTTGCTGCACAATTCTGATACAAGCAATGTTGTGCAAATTTACTATTCAGATAATACTGCTACTACTACTACTACTACTACTACTACTACTACTACTAATAATAATAATAATAATAATAATAATAATAATAATAATAATAACAATAATAATAATAATAATAATAATAAAACAGGACACAATTAACTTTGAAATATAAAAAATATATAAAATAATAAAGTTTTTTTTTTTTTTCAGTTGAATGAAATCACTATTCGGTTCGGTTATGGAATCTATTTTAATGATCTAAACTGGGGCCAATTGTAAAACTGTGCCTTTAAGTTAATAAACTTCATTTTAATAAGTGGGTCTATAAATCATGCCTTGGTAGAAACCCTATCTGGATTAATGGGGGGGTTCGATCCGGCATAGTTTAACTTTGGATCGTTACACTATCAGAATATTACTTCATTCTAACAATACACACAACAGACAGGCAATGTAATGAACACGTTTACAATGAAACACCAATGTGACAAACTAACAACAACAACAACAACAACAACAACAACAACAATAACAATAATAATAATAATAATAATAATAATAATAATAATAATAATAATAATAATAATATGAAAGCTATCTTACATAGAAAAAGAAAATATTTATGTATTTGTTTAAAGATGTATTTACTAAGCTTACTTTCAAGTTTGTTATCGACACGAGTAAAATAAAACACACCGATTCAAATAAAAGCGTTCAAGTGAGGAATGAATTAACCGCAATAATTCGTTCGGGAGGTGATTTTCCCATCTACATCACAGTATGTTACTTCATTATTACAGGCAATCACATACAGAAAGGAATGGTGGTGGTGATGTATTATACCAATAGACACCTTTACAATCTATACGCGTTCGGTTTGGTGTTGTTTAACTTAAAATGAGAGAGAGAGAGAGAGAGAGAGAGAGAGAGAGAGAGAGAGAGAGAGAGAGAGAGAGAGAGAGAGAGAGAGAGAGAGAGAGAACAAGACAAAGTCAGCCTGTCTGTCTGGCGCCTCACCATTGAAATAGCGAGAATGGTGAAATGGTTGGTGATAATGGTGATGAAATGAACCAAGCAACACATTAAGTTCAGACCTGGTCGCCTCCTCTTGCGCTTCTTGGAGCCGAATAATTTAACCCTGGAAAAGACGCTGAGTTTGCTGGTCTTCTCGCACGTCCCCTTGTTTTTAGTGGGACTGCTGACACATTTACAGGCATTGGATTTCTCCCGTTCCCTCGCCTGTCTCTTCTGCCGGATCAGGGCGCTGGCTATAGCCGCAGCCATTTCAGCGCGAACAGAAAAAACCCGAAGAACTTAAAGCTCTACTCTCCACAGAACAGAAACTAAACAAACAAAATAATAATAATAAAAAACAAGAATACTAACAATACTAATTTAAATCCAAAGCACGAGTCACCATTATTGCGCTGCCAAAGACGGTAGCAAAACAGAGCAGGTCCCCTCAAAGCAAATGATACCTTATCACCTTTTAAGCTTGTTATGCAACACTAAATTAATTATTTGGGCGTATCTAGCCAGCCGTGCAGGTCTTGCTGTTTGAAGGCGATTCCACAAACGTAGTTGTGAATTGATTTACCCTGTGGAGCTCCCCGATTAGAAAGCGCTAGAACGAGTGTGAAAATGACAAGCGTCAGTCTTCAAAGTATCATTCATTGTCTGTGCAGCGCATCCTGCAACTTCCATATTCCCTACAGATATACGACACTTTAGGGGGGGATCTGATGCTACCCTCTCTAAGAAAGTCTTGCTTAAAAAAAGATCAATAGAATGAACTCGAGTCGGAAAATTAGAAATAGTTGTTGCAGCGCGCCTCTTCTCGTGGTTTCTTTCAATCTTTTTGTTTTAAAATTTCAAGTCAAGGTGGCAAAATCCAAAAATCCTCTAAGTGCGATCCCGCTGTTGAGAAGAGAAGCGCGTGCTGTCAGGATACAAGCAATTCAGCTGAGCACAGCCCCCTGCGGAACTGACTTCAGCATCAAAGAGACTCCGCTGGCTGCAGCAACGGGGAATCTATACCCACAACATATACCTGTCAGTAGGTTGTAGTACGAGCACTACTTATAATAATGAAACTACAAATACAAATAAAACGAAGCCAGAACGAATCGGGTGATTGGGTTACAAAGCCCACATCTTCTGCAATTGCAATCCAATACAAATCCCATCAAATTCCAAACCGTTGTGAAGACGCTGGTGTTCTCTCACCCCGGTACAGTCTAACGCACACGCTGTTCCACATTAATACGTGACGAGTCCCTTTGAGCGGCTCTGGGGAGACAGCTGTGCGCGGAGCTGTCCTGGTGTTGATGCCCGCTGGCTCTCGTTCGCTGGCTCTCTGGCACAGATCAGCTCTGGAAAAGTCAACACCTGCTCCCTAGGCAGACACTCCAAACAAACGTGACTGAGGTCACCAAATACCACGGATCAGACAGACAGCAACTGGGTCGCCACCTTGGATCCCTAACAAAGGCAAACTCTCAAATCCTTCGGGTAGAGACGGCTTAGCAAGAACAGCTGAGGAAAAGCTACTGGCTGGACGGTGACGCGCAGTATTTAATACAAACGGTACTGACTCCCCTAAACCAGCAGATACGGGTTGGAGAATTTAAAAATAAACATGTGGCATGCACATCGCCCAGCCCAACTTGTTACACAGCACAGAGGCTTGCTGCATTTGAGTTGCAGTGATAGCTTGTTAAACTGGAATGAAAACGGATACACGCACACGCACACACACACACACACACGCACACGCACAAGCACACGCACACGCACACGCACACGCACACGCACACACACACACACACACACACGCACACGCACACGCACACGCACACACACACAGGGTCCTGTGCTTTACGGGTATTCGTGTTTACTATAGAAGTCTTCTACCTGCTGTTTTTTTAACGGAAGGGTGGTGTTAATTAAATTACGTTGCTTTTTTTGTACATATGTTGGCCTAGGCATTACCACCCATCACCGGCTTTAACCAACACGGTTACCAGCTTTATCCAAAAAACACATGTCTAACACACATAGAGAACTAACACATGTCTAACACACATAGAGAACTAACACATGTCTAACGCACATAGAGAACTAACACATGTATAACACACATAGAGAACTAACACATGTCTAACACACATAGAGAACTAACACATGTCTAACACACATAGAGAACTAACACATGTCTAACACACATAGAGAACTAACACGCATCATCGCATTTAAACCATGGATAATCCTTAAACCTCTTCAAAGGTTTTTTTTTTTTAGAATAAACCAAAGTGTGTATTTTAACGGCATAGAGAGTGGTTTACCTTATAGCAGGGTTTTTGTTGTGCAATTTTACTGACCATATTTACAATGGTATTTTGATCAACCCAAAGAAAAAAGCTGCACAAGGGCGCCATCTAGAGCTCTAAACCAAACATGCACCCCAATTAAAAAAAACAAACAAACAAATCAAAACGTGATGTTTTGATGCCATATTAAAATTGTTGTCTGGTCTTTAATTAAATGAATACCTCATACCCTCTTGGCTTGCATGATCGTTTTTATTGAAGCAATAGGTGACATCGGCACGAAACACATATCATAGGGTAATAAACAGATACAAAATACACATGCAAAGTCAGAGGGTATAAAGTATTCATTTAACTTGCATTTTACATTTCAAATGCCTAAATAATGTAATCTGCAGTATTAGTGGATACCTTTCCTTACATGTAAAGGTATAGACTGTGCAGGTACCTGTCTGACATGCAGCCACATACCACCCTCCCTCTCCCTTTCAACTCATCTGTCTGACCGCCTATGCAGAGAAAGGGGTATATTTGAATACACAATATTGTAAAACAGTGGAAGGTGCAAGCTAAAATATCATTGTAACGCCATAAATGTCCCGCTCAAACTCTCAGCCCCAAACCAACACCGATCACCGACCTGTCAGGATTTACTGGGCGTTGCCTCGCTTTGTTGGAAAGAACAATGCTCAATTTTTTTAATAACTCACATAAAACCGGATATTAAAGAAAAAAAGCTACATTTGCAATTGTGTGTTTTTTTAAACTGAATATTATGTTTTTTTATTGATTCACAAGGGAGCGCTACATGAAAAAAAATGTATTTTTAAACAAGGTCGATTAACCTCAAAATAGACATTCAGGGATTTATCACCGTTTGAGAGACGCTCTTTTTTTTTTGCGGTAGCCTCCATTAAGTCGACGGGTTAAATCAAGTATGCCAAACTCGATCCAGAATTAAAAGAATCAAACCAATTAGATTCCTCATAGAGAAATCTGGATTTAACCAAAACGACGCGCTGTGGTAAGCCTGCAGTTTCAGAACCTCAGAGAGCTCACACGCAGGGCGTTGCTCGCGCTGTGTTTACAGGAGCACGGAAAACTTGCAGTAACTTCAGATTAGAACAGTTCACAGAAAGAACCAATGACATCCACTTTCTAAAAACGACAGAGCAAAACGAACCGCACGATTTCCAACAAACAAAAAACACGTACAAAAGGGTTTACTGCTTCGACCTGACTTAACACTCTCGATCAAACTAATACAACAAAGAGAAAAAGGAAGAACAAAAATCTTAAATAATATAAAACAGCACGGTTCAAAGACAGAGCCCAGTCCCAATGCATCTTACCTGATGTCGACCTCTTTAAAGGGAAAGCCATGTTCTCTGAGAAAGGATTGCTAAGCCAAAGCGATCGCAGCCTGCATTTAGCACAGACAGAGCCGAAGAAAAGAGCTGCTACAAAGTTTAAGGCATATTTAAAGTAATCTCCAAGGAACCAGCGCGAACCATCAAACCCATGCCAGAGCTAGAGAGAGATCATTAATGGACATTAGTGACATGTCATTATCAGTTTTAAAAGGCTCATCAATGATTCATTACGGAGCATTGTTGATTTGACAACCACTGCCCCGGAAAGCATCTGACAAACTGTCAATACTCGCAAAAGAGAATTCACATTTTCAACCTATTGAAGCTGTCTCGCCGTTTTCTCGGATTACAAAAAATTACAGTAAAATGATACCCTAATGCACTGAGTAAACTAGTTACACCAAGGCCCGGTCCTTTCTCCAGGATAGCATCAATGCAGATGACGCCATATATCCACAGCACTTAGTAGCACGAACTTAGCTGCTGTATACTTACACATCCTGCATTATTTATCATACACGCAATGGCCCAACAGTTAAGAATCGGGATACTGCCAAGCTAGCAAAAGTACTGTGCGGTTGTACAGCAGTTTATCTAATCAAAAACAATTATGCACACAGGAAGAGCGCCTACGCTAATGCATATGTTAAAATGTAAACGTCTCAAGCGAAATGTATGTGACACTTACAAAATACACATCGATTACATTCTATAGACCTTTGCAACTTTCTACTGACAAACATCATTACACAGAGGGTGCATGACGTCAAATGTGCCAAAGACGATAGATAAATAAATAAATAAATAAATAAATAAATAAATAAATAATGTGTTACTTTATTAAGCTTTTGCTCCAGTGGTTTTTTGTTTGTGATCATCAGTAAACAGCTGTTCGAATATCCTTATTATCAGTAATATTGTTATTACGGAATGTAATCTATAGTCTTTCTCTATTGATTTTTTCCCCCAGTCTCTACAGCATGTCACACCTGTTCTATCCAAACCATAAAATAACACACGCGCATGCGCGCACACAGCATCAAGACAGCGGAGCTGATAAACAACCCCTGTTCTACTGCAGATCACAGAACGAGTGCGTGCACAGCACACGTGCTGCCGGGTTCCCAGCTCGTTCAAGCAGCTACATGATCGGGTTCAAGATGTATGTTAATTCATTAATGTAGTCAAAAACGTGGGTCTGGAATATGAATTCTCGTATTGACGGGATTCAAATATATCAGCTGTCTGTCAAATAGTGAGACATCCCACCATCTTAAATCATCCATCTACAGTAACATGTGCCTCAGGTATACAGTACTATGCAAAAGTTTTAGGCAGGTGTGAAAAATGCTGTAAAGTAAGAATGCTTTCAAAATAGACATGTTAATAGATTATATTTATCAATTAACTAAATGCAAAGTGAGTGAACAGAAGAAAAATCTAAATCAAATCCATATTTGGTGTGACAACCCTTTGCCTTCAAAACAGCATCAATTCTTCTAGGTACACTTGCACAAAGTCAGGGATTTTGTAGGCATATAGTCAGGTGTATGATTAAACAATTATACCAGACAGGTGCTAATGATCATCAATTCAATATGTAGGCTGAAACACAATCGTTAACTGAAACAGAAACAGCTGTGTAGGAGGAATAAAACTGGGTGAGGAACAGCCAAACTCAGCTAACAAGGTGAGGTTGCTGAAGACAGTTTACTGTCAAAAGTCATACACCATGGCAAGACTGAGCACAGCAACAAGACACAAGGTAGTTATACTGCATCAGCAAGGTCTCTCCCAGGCAGAAATTTCAAGGCAGACAGGGGTTTCCAGATGTGCTGTCCAAGCTCTTTGAAGAAGCACAAAGAAACGGGCAACGCTTGAGGACCGTAGACGCAGTGGTCGGCCAAGGAAACTTACTGCAGCAGATGAAAGACACATCATGCTTACTTCCTTCGCAATCGGAAGATGTCCAGCAGTGCCATCAGCTCAGAACTGTCAGAAAACAGTGGGACCCTGGTACACCCATCTACTGTCCGGAGAAGTCTGGTCAGAAGTGGCCTTCATGGAAGACTTGAGGCCAAAAAGCCATACCTCCGACGTGGAAACAAGGCCAAGCGACTCAACTATGCACGAAAACACAGGAACTGGGGTGCAGAAAATGGCAGCAGGTGCTCTGGACTGATGAGTCAAAATTTGAAATATTTGGCTGTAGCAGAAGGCAGTTTGTTCGCCAAGGGCTGGAGAGCGCATACGAATGAGTGTCTGCAGGCAACAGTGAAGCATGGTGGAGGTTCCTTGCAAGTTTGGGGCTGCATTTCTGCAAATGGAGTTGGGGATTTGGTCAGAATTAATGGTCTCCTCAATGCTGAGAAGTACAGGCAGATACTTATCCATCATGCAATACCATCAGGGAGGCATCTGATTGGCCCCAAATTTATTCTGCAGCATGACAACGACCCCAAACATACAGCGAAAGTCATTAAGAACTATCTTCAGCGTAAAGAAGAACAAGGAGTCCTGGAAGTGACGGTATGGCCCCCACAGAGCCCTGATCTCAACATCATCGAGTCTGTCTGGGATTACATGAAGAGAGAGAAGCAACTTAGGCTGCCTAAATCCACAGAAGAACTGTGGTTAGTTCTCCAAGATGTTTGGGCCAACCTACCTGCCGAGTTCCTTCAAAAACTGTGTGCAAGTGTACCTAGAAGAATTGATGCTTGATGCTGTTTTGAAGGCAAAGGGTGGTCACACCAAATATGGATTTGATTTAGATTTTTCTTCTGTTCACTCACTTTGCATTTAGTTAATTGATCAATATAATCTATTAACATGTCTATTTTTGAAAGCATTCTTACTTTACAAAATTTTTTCACACCTGCCTAAAACTTTTGCACAGTACTGTATATTCTTCATGTATCATTTCATACATTTAATTGGTAAACACATATTAGAAATAACCACAGTAGCCTCTTTCTGTTTAAATAGAATTAAAGCCTATCTTAAACGCAAAGCCATTGCACGTATTCCTCTAAAAAATACAAATTGAAACCGCAAGAGGGCGCCAGTGCCCCGCAGTAGATTGATCCATCCAAGCTGGTTTTTCTTTCTTTCTTTGCTGTATCGTTTCAATTGGCTTTAATGTTACTTTTTTTTTTTTTAAATCCTCAGCGGACGCTAAGAATGAATACAGCTAGCCCCGGGTTCAGTTTTTACTCGTTGTACCTGTGAGAGAGGGTGCTTTTGTTGAGGGTGCTTGCGTTCTGTTCCTCACTGTACAAGACCTGACATTGCTGTCTGTCTGTGTTTTACCAGTGCTGGTACACCTTTGAGTCTCTTTGTTTGGTCTTACAAACCTTGTGTCATCCACTGCTCTACAGTTTAACAACACCTTGTCTGTCTGTGAATGCTATTTATAAAAACAGCTTACATATTCTTTATATTTAGCACCTGAAACGTTATTTAAAACAGGCAATTATCCCAGGGTTAGAGAGACCTCCCAGCAGGATTTCCATGCACTTCCGTGGCTCTGAATATCTCCGGAGGGGGTAAAGAGGAGTGAGTCTGCACTGGGACTGGCAGCTGTCTAGGGGAGGCTTGCAGTGGGTGCGGGCACTCGCCCTTCCTGGGGAGGTCCCCTTGATCGCCAGTAGGGGCGCTGCTCCCTAAGCAATAGCTGCTCTGGACGCTTTCAGTGCTGCTGAACTACATGCATGAAAACATCACTCTGACCATGCAGGGTTTTTTTTTTCTTTGACAGAAGTGCGCTGGGTGGGTGTCCTGGGACACGCAGCTGTGCTTCCAAGGAACCACACATGGCTCGCCGCCCTCCCTTCAGGAAAGAGCAATACAGAATGAATCAAATAAATAAAGGCAGTGGATTGCAACAGCCCCCCTTTCGGCCAAGCACATCTTTAAATAGCAAAGTAGAACTGACAGCCAGAGGTAGGGAGTCATGTGGGTGTCACTGGAGCCCAGGCTTACTCCCCTGGGCAGTATTCCAAGAACTGTAGAAACATCCATCCATCTATCTATCTGTAGCACTTTTAGTTAAATATGATAGAAATTTGATACAACAGGGTACATTTACACCCAGTCTGTCCCTGCTACTGGTCTATCAAACACCATGAGCATCAATACAAGTTACATTCTAACACTATACAGTAATGCATTGCATTTCAAGATCCACCCTTATCTACAGGACAGAGCCTGCCCTCTCCAGCCAGGCAGAAGAAACATTGGGACTGGATTCCACGTGGAGTGCGATGTTATTGCACAAAGCGCACACTAGATGGCAGTGCTGCTGAGCAAGCACCATGCTGTTCTGCACATACACGGTGATGTAATGGTATTTCAGTGAGTTGTCAAGGGTATCATGTCTTACCGTTTGATGATCACACTGCATTTTTTAACCCTGCAATAAAATTACTTATTGTAGGTGTTACAAACCAGCACAATACATATCGCCACCGGGAGAGGGACTGGATCTGTAGTTTTCGTTTTCATTTATTTTACTAAGATTTTACAGTGAAATAAAAGCTTAGTACATGTGTTTTTCAGATACTGAAAAGGCGACACTTTGAGGTCTTTTTTTAATTGAAACAGCACTGAATCGAAATACAGCCCTTATTTAAAATAAATCCATTAAACAGGACTGTTCTACAGATTCTTTCAACCAGAAACACACCAAACAGGTCGTTAAAGAAAAGCAACTGTCCTAACTGCTGCTGTAAAGAATGGGACGAGCTGCATAGCAGAACTGGTACACGGATGATGCTCATTTAAACACTGACCCATTCTCCTCTCTCTCTCTCTCTCTCTCTCTCTCTCGATCTCTGATGGGGGCTCTGTTCCAATGAAAGTCACTCAAACTGCGTCTCAGACACAGAACAGTAGTTGAACGACTATTTATTTTTAACAGGAGTGACACTTGCATATCCTCGGGGAATTCTCATCATTGTGGTTTTCCTGAGACAGAGCTGTGCTAAAAAACTCAAGGTGACTGAATTTTTGAGAACTAGGCCCCTGAGCACACACGAGTGAAACTGCAGGCAAGTGAGCTTTAACCCTTTCCAGACTCGAACCTCAGTTACCTACAAGAAATCCCAGCATTTTAAACAAACCCTCTCCAAATCACTGTTGTGGTTTAGATTGACACAACAGAGTTTGTTTTCCAGATTATGATTGGTATATTAAACGCAGTATGGTGCCACATGTCCCTCAGGTTTGAAATGAGGACCGGTTTGTTTCCATTAGCAGCAGACTGAGATGAAAAGGGTCTGAACTGGGACTCTCTGAGCCTCGATTTGGCCTGCGGTCACGATGGAGTTTCAGCCAGAAGCAAAATGGAAGCCCTGAAGCCCAATGGAGGACTATTGTGATAAAGCAGAAGGGCTGCAGGGTAGAGGGTAGGAGGCAGTGTGATCCAGTGGTTAAAGAAAAGGGCTTGTAACCAGGAGGTCCCCAGTTCAAATCCCACCTCAGCCACTGACTCATTGTGTGACCCTGAGCAAGTCACTTAACCTCCTTGTGCTCCGTCTTTCGGGTGAGACGTAATTGTAAGTGACTCTGCAGCTGATGCATAGTTCACACACCCTAGTCTCTGTAAGTCGCCTTGGATAAAGGCGTCTGCTAAATAAACAAATAATAATAATAATGTTCTCTGGACGGGGTCAGGGGTCAGGATTATCATTCATGTACACTGCAGTGCTGGAGCACACAGTCCACAGGTACCATGGCAATCGCAGAGGTTGCCATGGTGACCACTGCCTGCACCAATGACGAGTGGGTTGTGTGTGGGGGGAGGTAACTGTGGCTAAGGTAACCCTTGCAGTCCTTTTCAAGAGCTTTCTCTTAATGCTCGTTATTAAAAATCACATGAGCACGTCCGCGCTGGCATTACATTAACAGCCCTGTCATCTCCAGTCCCTCTGGCTCGCTGATTAAAATCAGGGTCCGTGACATCACTATCATCAAGCAGCAGCTTGCTGGCAGTGACAGGCGTGTGTGTGAGTGAGTGTGAGTGTGTGTGTGTGTGTGAGTGTGTGTGTGTGTGTCAGTGTGTCAGTGTGTGTGTGTCTCTGTGTGTGTCTGTCAGTGTGTGTGTGTGTCAGTGTGTGTGTCAATGTGTCAATGTGTGTGTGTGTGTGTGTCTCTGTGTGTGTCTGTCAGTGTGTGTGTGTGTGTGTCAGTGTGTGTGTGTGTGTCACTGTGTGTGTGTGTCTGTCAGTGTGTGTGTGTGTGTCACTGTGGGTGTGTGTCTGTCAGTGTGTGTGTGTGTGTGTGTGTGTGTGTGTGTGTGAGTGTGTGTGTGTGTGCGTCTGTCAGTGTGTGTGTGTCTGTCAGTGTGTGTGTGTCTGTCAGTGTGTGTGTGTGTGTGTCTGTGTGTGTGTGTGTGTGTGTCAGTGTGTGTGTGTGTGACACCATTAGGCTGGGAAGGGCCCTTTCCTATTGGGGCAGCTGTGGGGCCTTAGACTTCCAGAATCCAAGCACATCCTGGGACCAATGCCTGGGAGCCATAGCAACCACATAACCGCACTGCTGTCCCATAAGTATCATGTCAAGGGGATTTTTTTCTAGGAAGCAGGAGTTGGGAAAAGGCCTCAGACTTTACAATTAATAATAATTAAATGAGTCACAAATCCTCCACAATATTGATTTGGATCAGAGCCATGCTCGAGTGCAATCCTTTGAAAGCGAGGAGCAGGAGGTGAAGAATTGACTAGACTCCTGTGGAGGAGAAGGCCTTGGTAAAATCTCAGAATGAGGCTGAGGGTTTTTTAATGAAAAAGACAGGAGGTTTATCGTGAACATATATATATATACTGTATATGGTTATAAACCAGGTCATACTGGTATGTGCATTGTTGAATCATTTCCCTTTAAAATGTAACTACTTGTCCACGGAGTTAACAGTCAATGCAGCTAAACTGCACTCCTTAAAGTTAAACCTCAGCCCTCTGCGGCTGTCTGCAGTATAACCTTACCCCCCCTCCCCAGGCTGTCAGAGGTAACCTGTCCTACCTGTACATGTGGAATGAAGGTCACCCTACATTCCAGAACGCCCCTGATGATGCAAACCTTCCACAGAGCCACATGGCATTCAGCTTCTCATTCATGTTTTGGAGGTATAATGAGAATGTGCTGCCGGACTGTGTGTGTGACTCACGGCTCCCTGGGCAGCCAAGGTGAAGCGGGTTGGGTCACGGCTCCAAGGAGAGAGGGAACTTGACAGACTCTGCTAATTCAAGCACCCCCGAGATGACATCTTTATCTGGTCGAAATATTTTTAAGGCTTCTTTTTAATGATTTCCCTTTAATGTCACAAACATCTGTTCAGGCTGAGTCATGCAACTGAAACAGAAACTATTTAAAGATTTCAGATTAGTTATAACAGGCTCAACAAATTAAGGCTGTAAGCAGTATAATCAACTCAGTAAGGTTTCACATAATTCTTGCAATATACACACATTTATTGGTGTAATTTATGGACATTTTCTAAAGGAAGCACTATATGTAATTAGTTACTCAACACTGTACACAACACACATTTCTGCAGACAGTGCATTCAAATGGAACACTCCCATTGCACAGCACTTTGAGTTTAATGAGCCACATATTATCTTTGGATAACCGTGAGCTCAGTTAAGCTCACAGAAAAAAACAAGAATGGCTCCATCTGCTAAGCAATGCCGTTTTGCATTTTCCCATTTGCATTTTTTTTTAAAAATTTCCATCCCTGTTTAAAATAGACACACAAACTCTAATCTGATAGGCTTGGTAAAACATGACCCCACTGAAAATGTGAAATGCATCACCTGGGCAGCTTTGGAAAACAATGAAATAAATCTCCACTCTATCCATCAAGTTCAACCGGTCCATTGGCAGGAGAGACTTCACGCTGTATTTACCTCTTAAAGCAATCTGATTACCGAGCCGGTTTCAAAGGAAGCAGAGAGGCACACGAATCACATACCACATGAGATAACACCAGTTTATAGACTGGTAGAATGTGAAAGAAATATAGATTTATTAATAATAATAATAATAATAATAATAATAATAATAATAATAATAATAATAATAATAATAATAATAACATAGGAAGAGTGATTTGTAATATCAGAGGTCAGCTAAGCAGGGAGGGCATGCTCAAGTATGAGAAGTTCTTATTCTGATAGATTCTGTCACGGGTTCGAGTCCTTGGCCATGGTGAGATAATAAGACAGTAAAGGCTGGTTTAGATCCTACTTGGAGAACATTTTTGTAAAAGACAAATAAAAGCAAGCCCAGTAGCAGTAATTAGCAACTAGATTCATTTTATCAGTAGACTTTACTGTAGAGTCATTTCACCATAGGTTTGTATTGTGAAAATATGTATGACTTAACAGTGACAGCGTTCAAACCAGCATGGGAGAGCCAGCGCAGCTACCAGCTCTGACTAGGATAAACCAATGCTGGCCACTGCTGATATTACAGAGAGTGCTGAACTGGCACGACCAGCCGGATACTCTCAAGCATTGACCACAGTAGTGCTGGCCACTGCTGGATTGCAACCCCAGAGTTAGCCCCTCACCTGCACTGCTATCCTGCTGGAGATGTGACAGGCGCTGACAGGTGCTAGAGCCCATTGAAAGGAGCTCAGCGCCAGCGCAAGAACCGTTTCTGAGGTCCTACGGTAAACATGAGGGTTTAAAGCTCAGCAGACTGACTTCCCTGAATAGCATTGCAATCCGAGTCCTCATTCCAGTATAATCAGAAACCCCATTACAGACGCTCTGCCCCTAATGACAGGGTCATTAGATACACATGCCACAGCATATAGCAAGGTTAGGGTAATCTCATTATTTATGTTGCTAATAACACGTTTCCTACAAGAAGTATCGCTGCCAGACTTGGGATACTTGTAGACTAGCTGATGACCTCAACAGATCTTGTTTTGGGAATTTAAATAACTTGCCAAAACAGAATATAGCCTTCGAACTATTCACAAGAATGAATTGAAACTATTAAAATCCATTGCCTTACACTTATTTAGCTCCACTATCCATTTTACCGACCCCCTCGTTGTTCAGGTTACCTTTGCTTCTGACAGGTTTTCTTTGAAGCACTTCTGAAGGCACGACACAAGTGAGCGACCCACTCCTCCACAGAAGGAAGTTCAAAAGCTGCTGGAAAACAGAGTTCTTGAGGACTTCCTCTCCTGGGAGCTGTTGCAAGCAACTGACAATAGCCATGTCTCCTTTGCCTCACATTTTTACGTGGATCTCCCATGATTCTAGCAAGCAGCTATTAACCTAGACTTATCTTGGGACAAGCTAAAGAGAGGTCCTGAAATGAAACTCTGGGGTTTTAAGACTCTCCAACTACAAAGAAACAATTTGCAATTCCATTTCACGGATTAGAAATCAGCCTCTAAAGATTGGTCAGACATCCAGTCCTTCTTATCCAGCGTACAGATGTCATCCCCTGCAGAGAACATAGAACTCTGTTCTAAAGTTTAACAAACGTTCCTTTGGTTTTTTTTTTTTTTGTAATCTGCACACAACCTACTAACTATTAAAAAGGATTACGCAATGTCATGTGATTGCATTGCATTAATAGTAATTATGGTCTATTCCTGTACTGGAAAGGGAAAGGAGGGCTCTGCTGTTTACAGTAACAGGACTTTATCCACCCTGCTCTTGGCTGCAGTGAGCATCTCGCATCTGTTTTCACACAGGCAGCTCAATGCATCAGTTTAATAAATGAATAAATAACTACGGAAATAAATAACAGCCTTGTTTGTCAAAATAAACTTGTTATGTCCCGGCAGCCGGGTGTGTTGTCTGCTCAGGTCACAGCCTTGTGTTGATCTAATTTGATTCAATTAAGCAGCTAGCAGATGCAAACTAAATAAAAATGAGATGATATACTCAAGAGAGATACTCATGAACATTTCTCATAATATATTTATAGAACTCAATTATATTCAAATGCATATCTAAAATGGTCTACTGCAGCATTTGTTCGACATGTAATCTTTTTTTGTTTTTCAGCATTTACTCTTGTTTTTAAGTTGACTTCTCCACCTGCATGCCATGCTGCATATAGGAAGCTGCAGTCTGTGTGGTCAGGTGGGGTCCTAATTGCTGTAACACATGAAGATGGAACCACCAAACTTATAGTGTTATGTCAGGTGAAAACAAAGCCTGGAAAACATGGGGATGTTTTATAAAACCTTGCCTTTTATACCAAAGTCAACCCTTCTTATGGACTTTGGGTCATATTTATAAAGACATCAAAACTGTAGTTTGCTACTGTAACAGGGCAGAGGCGGTACTGAACCGCGAGCGAGGGTCTTAACCAAAATGCAAAAGAGCCAGACTCCTCTGCACGTGTAGTTTGAGTGCTTCTAACCTCATCTCAGTGACGGGACAGGACAGAGTCTGTAACAGCAGTCTATCACACTGCCTGTTACACTACAGTAAAGTAAAACTGTGAAACAAGCAGCTCTTAAGGCTCATTTAAGGACTCAAACATGTGCCTACGTTGCTTATACCATTAACAGTTTTCTACTACAAAATGGTTTGATAAATCTCTCCCTTTCTAGCCTGTACAAAAAACAACTTAATGAACCCGAGTTGTCTGTAATAACTGTAGTAAAAGAAACATTGCTGTAATCAATGCAATAACTAGCGTTACATGTGCCATATTACATTGATAAAGCTTATAAAAAAAGTTTTTGACTGTGCATCATGTGGAGGTCAACAAGGGGTCTTTTCTCGATACTTTCACTGCAGAATTGATTAGCTGTATATCAGTAACGAATTTCCCCAGCTTAAAAATAAATATGAGCCGTTTAAATCTCTTCTAGGAGCTAGATGGCCGGCGCCTTGCTGCACAGTTAGCAAGAGACAGTAAAAGGTCTAATTTGTAGCTTCCAAAGAACGAATGAAGAAACATTGCTCCATGAATATTAATGTCTTAAGCATAACAGCACAACAGGCCAGGGATGACACACATCTAAATTATCCCAATGGGGCAATAAAGCTTTCCTGCAGGAAATCAGCATGATTTAGAGACATCTTAATATCGTTTTGAAGACGGATATCGTAATGAGGCCAGGAAGAACTGCTAAATAAAATTACAGGGTCATTATGGAAATAGAGGACAATTGAATCAGGCTTGTGGTTCGTCTTCTGGTAGTCTGTGCTATCAGGGAGATTGGAAGCTAGTTTAGCAAGGTTACTGTAACTTAGTTATAGCCCCTGTAGCCGCAACACCTGAGCTTGTAATCACATCTCAGAAGCTGAGCAAGGTTGGGTCTGGTTTGTATTTCAATGCCAGTTGTTCCCTATGGGTTCCTCCAATGCTTCCGAGTAGTGGAGATGCCAGCTTTGAGATGAGATGAGAGTTTCAGAGGCTAGGTGGCCCAGAGGACTAATTCAATAGCTTCTTATCCCTTGTACCTCCAGGAGGATCAAACTTTGCTCAAATCCCAAATGAAAGCAGTTTGGTGATCACAACCTATACAAGATGATGGTAAGGCCACAACCAAGACCATCTCAATATTCAACACATCTGTCAAGTAGATTTAAAGGACATGGTAATAGATTTGTATTGACCCCTTTACCTGGCTTTGCATTGAGTTCACTGGAGATCCTACATACCTGCACTGAACAGCATTCCGAATTCCATTCAAATTCTAAGAGCTTTCAATTCTGCCAGTTCCACCTACTCCATGTATATATAGAGGGAGGGAGAGAGTAGCTGGGGCTGGCAGAGTTATAAAGTTGTATTGTCATGAGGAATGCAGTCCAGTACAGGTTCTTAGGATCTCCAGCCAAACTCAAAGCATCTCCAAGCGAGAGAGACTCAGAAAACAATTTGAATAATTCAGCATGGCTGCAACAGAACCCAGAACCATTCAGAACAGATTCAAACACAATGCGATAAAAGACAATATTTTATACACAGTAACCTTTTAATTCATCAGCACTGCACAGCAAACACACGATACAGTCCTGAAAATGAAATATCAGTACTACTGTACTGCAGAAGATATGACATTTTTAGATAAAGAGTTCAAAAATACAGCAGCTGTGGTGCATTGCAGTTTTCCATTGTTATTCTAGACAGCTAGGATTGGGTTTAAGTCTTTCTTTAATACGCTTTCTCTTATACCTGTCTTCAGGACCTTAAAAGAGTGCTATTCAAGCCTTTAAAATACTTCCCTTCAGCAACATTATCTCTAGTCTCCTTTTGTTTCTTCAGCACAAGAAAGGCAGAACCAGTAATAATTATGGTTTGCTAATAAGAGGTAAGGAGATAGAGATCTTCAAACACCTAGTCACACTCACTTAAATCCTGAACTAAGAAAGTAGACTCATGTTTCAGCTTGTGCCAAAGCTGCTCTCGCTATGATGTTTTCATCTTAACCTTCCCACTGTAATGCACTAAAAGAGAGAGAGAGAGAGAGAGAGAGAGAGAGAGAGAGAGAGAGAGAGAGAGAGAGAGAGAGAGATGCCAGATGCTCTTTTCAGGCAAAGTTAAAGCTGTTTTGTAGATCACTCGCACTAGATAGCATCCTGAACCTGCAGATATTGGGTGTCTCTTTGGACCGGATAAGGTCAGCTGATCTCTCTAAAATAACCTGCCAACACAAACAGCTGGGGAGGAAGGAAGTGAGGGGATACCAGAATTAATCACAGCTCAAATATCATCAATAAAGTACATCACCACGTACCAATATTACCATTGTGAAGCTCCCTCATGTAAACCTCGGGGACAGGGGGCGCATTCATCAGTGTTACTGCATGTGGAGTACAGTGATGAGAGTATTTTAAAAAGTTTAGATCCGCTAGTGTGATCTATTGTGTGAACCGGAGACCGGTGAGGTGAAAATGAAAGCACAGTGTGTATCCAGACAATAGAGCTGTTTTCAACAGTTTCATTTAATAAGTACAAGAGAAACAGAAAGTAGAGCAGAGAATAATATTGAAGGACAGTAGGGTATCCAGTTAATATCAGGTATTATTATTATTATTATTATTATTATTATTATTATTTTGTTACAGACGATGGTCCCAGCGAAGCATGGAGAAGACCCCTGGCCTTGTCCAATAAAAGCAGCTCCACAGACCCCATAGTCACGCAGGATCCATCCTGACCTCCAGTCTGTCCTGAAGCACTTTGTAAAACACCAGCACTTCACACAGCTTCCCACCACAGCCCCTGGTTTGAGTGGAGCAGCTAACTGTGTCCTGTTTCTACTCATCAAATCACCCATCATCGCGATATACAGCAAGTCTATCTGGAATTGCATTATTTATTAGCTTTTACTGCACTGTGCAAGTACAGGAACTCGCACAAAACATGCTGAAACAATACTGGGGATGGTTTTTAAGACCATCCTTGCAAACCGAGAGAAAGCATAACAGTTCATACTCGGGTAGAAATAACATCACCCAATGTGAAGAGAATCTGTGGGTAAACCATCAATTAAAGCGCCAGACCCCCAGTACCCACGCTTCTCCCAGAAGAACCAGTTGCTGTCTAACCTGAAACCTTTTTGTTATTGCGCGCTGGTGTAAATGTGATGTGAACGCAGATCAAATCCACGTCTAATTGTTTCAATCTGCATATCGAATAGATTGGAGCGACGTGGGACTCTTTGGGTTGGTGCCAGCTGTTTCATTGCCTTCTGAACAACTGAGAAATACAATTACATACCATTTCCCGTCCTTGGCTTACATTGTTACAGGCAGCAATGCAGAAGAAACTGATGTGCGGATGCTTTTACAAGCATTCAGTGAACAATCTGTATTGCAGTCCGTGCTGCAATTTCCATTTTACACAGAACCAACTGATATGTACTGACGCTAATTACATTCTAGGAGGCTTTGTTCTATTGAATCAACAGTTTGTCGACTCACTGTGGTATTAATATCCTCCACTGTTATGCTTATACAGTATATGCACAGGCTTCCAGATTATAATGCACAATATGTATCTCCTAATATATATCAAATGAACATAATTTAGATATTTTATTTAACATCATGTAATCATAGAAACTACCTCCTAATGATATCGCAAAAGTCTACCAGAAGCCATAATAGTAGTACAGTATTTCATGTTAGACTTCGAAATGTCACATTTTTTGTCAGTTTTTCATTTTGTATATGGAAAACTACAAAGCTGTCTGTAATTTAATATGTTAACGATACATTATTCAGCAGGTTTCATTCGACTTTACGAAGCAAAATGAGTGAACTACAGGGTGATGCAAAACTTTTGGCCACAGCTGTACAGTCAGATTCACTTGTCAAGGGTTAACCCCATAAGGGTAGCCAGACACGCTGAAAGTGGAAGTCCTCCATTGACAATGGCCTTCCCAATCAGGAAGGATTAACTGTGCACCTCACAGACCATCAGAGGAAACTTAAGAATGGCAGGAGACCAGCGTGGTCAGGGCTAGCGCAAACACCATGAATATTTCATTAGCGACAGCGTGGGGCGGCTGTCGATGTGAAGACCCTGGCTTTGCTCCAGGATCATTGGGCAGTGATCAATATCTCCGAGCGAAGACCACATCCTACTACTAAATCAGAAAGGACACAACCAATTCAGCAGCAAAAGCACAATGTTTGGTTTTAGCGAGGCTTTCTCATTGCTTTGTAAATGCAGCTCCACTTCAGTAAAAGTTAACTAACTTGGACGGACAACAGCGGTGTGGTTATTTGAGTGTGACGGCTCCTCACTGTGCAGTTATCGATTCCTCCACTGGGAAAGGCTGCAGGAGAATCTACAGTACACGCAGACTGGGCACTTCTACAGGGATTCTGCGCATTAACTAAAGTGTTTATATACCTGACTGTTTCCACTTTCTCCACGGCTGATAAAATAAAACTCTTTGAATCTGGGTAAACCTTTGCACCCACTGTAGGTTGCAGTAGGTCAACAGTCAGGCATGAACAATCCAGTCTACAGTAGATTGCACTTCTATGTTCTGCAGTACAGCAAGTGTGAAACGAATTCAGCTTAACCCCAGCCCCAGTGCTCTTCTATCAACAAGCACTGCCTTGCTTCCGTCTGCCTGACCTAGTTTGCCTTGTCTGCATTAACTGTCTGAAATGCTCTGTCTTTAAGACAATGCGCCTGCAGGACGTTGCATCTTCTTAAGTGTATCATAATGATCTTTTGCTTTCTGCATCGTCAGTTTCACTCAGCCAGACTCTACTGCAAATCAAGGACCTTTTTTTCCCCCTCTTTCAGCCAATAATCTAGACATGCAAATGGCTGGCTATATAACACAGGCCCATACAACTTTATTATTTGTCAAATGATCTGCTGGTGCACTGCATTCGACAGTTAACTCTGCTTGCTATTCTGCACACACACGCTGTGCTCACACACAGCTACAACAAGCTGCTAGCTAAAGACGACTGCCAACATTCACAGTGCCACATTTCGGACTATAAACTGCTTACAACACTGGCTTGCTTTGCAAGGATGTTGTGTTTTTGAAATCAATAACGAGGAAGCAATCCCATTTTAAATATTTAGGAATGTAACAGTTGATCGTTTGCAGGAAGCAAGGCTCTGGGGTCCACTGGTGTGGTTTTAGGAATTCAACCAATGGCTTCAACCTTGATGACACAAAAGTTTCTGGTTTGCTAAAGGAGGTCATGGGGCTTCTATTACCCCACAAACGTGAATACATCAGTATTGAGCCCCAATACATTATTTGGGGAAATTTGAAATGGGGCAAAACAAAACCTTTTATCGAAGTCCAATACAACGCAAATTCAACATCTCCAGAAGACAAAAGCTTTTTGTCCAAATGGTGACATTTAAATATTTCTCTTGATTCTGCAAGCTATATAAAATCAAAAAGCAATTTGATGCAAAAATATGCAACTTATGCATTGAGAATGCACTTATTATTACACTTTACTATATACTCTAGAAGACATGCGAGTCCTGTAAGTGAATATAAAGCAGGACCACATTTTATTTACATTAAAAATAAATGTTCTGCTTTGCTGCAACATCTGACAAAACCTCCAAGTGAATAACGTTCCCTGGGCGTTTTGTGCAGTGCTTTGTTGTCACCATCACTGAATTGAACAGGGCTGCACTAATCCAGTCTCTTATCGGGCACAGCCTCCTAACACTGGAGCTACCAGAGCCGTCAAACTACATGATGGGAGAAATCGGGTGTCACCAGGAATCAGAATGAACAGGACAGAGAGTGAGAGCCAGGGAGCCAGCCAGCAGCTCCGCTCCTTACATAACACCAGGATTGTCTCTGCTTATCACTGCACCTGCCTAACACCTTCCAGACTACTGCAGCTCTTTGGAAAACTGTAGATCAAGTCTGGGATTATATAGCGCCTCTATAAAGTCGCATTGAAAAAAAGTGTCTCTCTAGAAAATATCATGGCGATAGCAGTGCTGACGTTATGAAGCTACTAAACGCCCTCCATTATTTTCGCCACAAGGTCAGTTCAGTGATTTATTCAGTTTTTAATATGTAAGATATTTCATATCCCAGCAGGCTCAGCAGCAGGCAGGAAAGCAGAGGGGCCTAAGCTTTCATGGCACTGCCGCTCTCTTGCAATCCCCAAACGCCTCACAAATATCTGACTCTCCAACACAGTTTATTAAGCTGCTAAAAAAAGGCTTGTGTTTAGTATTTCCATGCCAACAAATCAACCAATTCCTTCGCACATTATGCATGCTAATTCAAGCTACAGTTTCTAACCAAATACCTAAGAGAGGAACCTAAGCATAAATATTGTATGTTATAGTGCCACACTACTGTGGATTTCAGAACATAAATACTCATAGGTGGCCACTGAGAGCAAACATGAAAGCTGAACTTGATAAAACTATTCAACAAGATGCCCCAAACCAACAGTGTTAGCAGATTGCCTTGCTTATGGGTTTCAGATGGTGTGTTGCTTTGACTCACCAATTTCTGCTTGGGGATGACATGAAGGAATTGAAGGATATTCTCCTAGTGAACCAGGACCAACCTGTATCCAGACCTCATTGACTCCATGCCCAGTGTCGTCAGGCACTAAAGGGCAGTGACAGAGAGCCAGCTCCACACTAAGCACTGTGTTCATGGGGTCCTGTTCTCATCCTGCCCTGGCAACAGCAATCCCAAGAAAACAATCTTTTTTCTTCATACTGCAGTTGAAATTATTGCATGTATCTGCATCAAGTGTTGTAGAGGGATATCTCTACCTGTGGTCTAGATTTGGGACAAAAATCAAACCAGTTACAGTACAGTCCAACGCTTTTAATGCCCGTATACCACCGTGAGGGTATCTTTGGAATTTCTCCCAGGACTTACTATCTGGACCCTGGAGTTAGCAGAGGGCTAAACTGATGGTATCTGCCTCCTTATTTGGAATACAGTCCTTCCTTAATTGCTTTGTGAAAACCTTAGTCCTCAGCACCTCCCTAATGAAAACAAACGAATGAGTATAAACCTGTGTGGACAACCGGCCCTCACACGCAGACTGATCACGTCCAATCACGCTGCGAGGGGGGAGGAGAGAGAGAGAGAGAGAGAGAGAGAGAGAGAGAACGATGAGAGCACACTTGATACAAGCTAATGGATCAGGCACCGCTGTCCTTCCTCGTTTCACAGGCCTCGTAATGATTAGCAGCTTAGTTATTGCTGTACACGTTTTTACATGTCGTTTGTCCATGGAGACGTGAGACCCAAAGAGCTGGAATGAAAACACAGCCTCTGTGCTTTATGTTGATGCTGGCGAGGAGAGAGAATGAGAGAAAAACAACTAAAAACATAAAAACGACAAGAGGGACAACATGCAATTAAACTTCACAGGCAGCGAGATGGCTGGCCAAGCAGCTCTGAGCTGGCTCTAAATATTTAACGCTGCTTTCGGTATTGTGTGCCTGTACAGCATATGAGGCAATGCATTCATTTTGTTGTCACTTCGTTGCTAAACGTTGATACAGGTGGGTTACAGTGAAGAGAGGAAGTCGTTTTTGGTTTTGGAGTCAGGTTTTGAAATTGCTATAAACTTTCCATGTTACATGTGTTGAAAATGATCGCCTCATTCAAAATGAGGCAGACACTACATTTCTTACGCATTATATTCAGGACTCTCATCAGGGAATGACAAGGTTTAGGGGTTACCTATAAACCAAGCGCACTCACGGGAAAGCTGACCCGACATCTTTTCAAATAATGCACGCAGTTCTGAACAGTGTATACCGAGGAACCCATTAAATAATCTCCTCAATTCTATCCCATGGGTTTCATTTGCAGATGAAAATCAAGACTTTTAGGCTTGCAAGCAAATCTCCCAGGAGGATTCGATTCATGACAGCATGCTGTTCTATCAGACCCTCACACTGTAAGCAGACTAGAACCTTCCCAAGTACCTATGGAGAGGATGGCAGGCAACAGCACTTGTGTGGTGATAGGGAGTAACCACGGCAACGGCATCGTCATTCAGTATAGTGTCTGGATAGTACACCACACTGTCCTTGAGATTAAATACACTTACAGCTGTTTTAGAAGAAAAAAGAAAACAGTTCTGTGAGTAAATAAGCTGCATAAATGTACTTTTTTTGTCTTTTATAAATTCAGTCACGTCCATGTGAAGCTGCAGTAAAGCTAAATAATAGATACGTAGCCCTCTCTCCCTCTCTCAGAGTTCATCAGTGTTGCTGCCTCCTGGCAAAATCCAAAAATATTATACAGCAGGAAGAGAACGACCCAGGAAATAAAACAGGGGTGACAGTTTACAGAGGGGCACATTTTTTAAGCTTTTGCTCTGGTACACATGAAGGTTCACATCCGGCCCCAGGGGTAATAACTGTCCAGTCCAGGTTTTAGTTCCAACCTCTAAATATCCTCTGAGATTTTGGATAGCCTGTTGTAATTATTCTGTGCACACCGGAGCTCCAAAACAAATTAAATAAAGACAGCAATACAGTTATTACTTCAGGATCGGCTTGGAACAAAAACCTGTTCTGTTAATGGCCCAGAGGACTTCAGTGGAACTGTCTGGTACAAATCCTGATCACTTCTGAAAGGAAAACTATTCAACTCAGCGAAACGAGAGCGATTTGTTAAAGTGATACTTGCATCGAAACTAACTCCCCCTGCAAGGTGTTATTGTTTTCCTTTTATTAATGGCATTTGTGGTTCCTATTTAAAACACTCTTGCAGCAGTGTGGTCTGTAACACCAAGTAACTTGAGCTCCAGTGGTTTCCATGGGAAGCTTCCCCATTACAGCGGTAGGGGCAGTGCGTGATACTGCAGTGCGCCGCAGGTTACCCGTCAGTTGCCGTGGACACTTTATTTAAAATCATGAGTCAACTACATTTTTTAAATATCCTCCCAAGAAATGCCAGGTGCCGCGTTTTTCTTCAGAACTTAAAAAACACCCTGGCTGTTCACAACATGGTGTCGTTTTAAATCATGTGACACTGAATCACTTTTAAACAGTAACTGATTCTCACTCTTCGATCCGAACAAACAGAAGAAAAAGGATATACTGATGGGAGAAAGAAATGCTGACAATTACATACAACCTAAATGTAACACAAAAGCAACATCAGATGTAGTCTGGCTTTGGCTAGAAATCAGAATGCATACTATCCTGACCAGCGTCTGTTGGAATCATTCAATCAAGTTAAAGTCATTTCTTACAATGGGAATACCATTAACAGATATATTTGTATGTACTTACATATTTGATACACTTCCCTTTTAAAAAAAAATCTCTTACTTTATTATTATTTAATTTCTTAGCAGACTCCCTTATCCAGGCAATTGTTATAAGACATCACATTATTTTTACATGCAATTGCCCATTTATACAGTTGGGTTTTTTTACTGGAGCAATCTAGGTAAAGTACCTTGCTCAAGGGTACAGCAGCAGTGTCCCCCACTGGGGATTGAACCCACAACCCTCCGGTCAAGAGTCCAGAGCCCTGACCACTACTCCACACCGCTGCCCTACCCCCACCAGAAAGGTCAACATTAATATTGTAAAAGGGTAGGGGATGATATTATTTTTCCAAATAAAACTAAACAGATCGTCAGTACCCAGAAGCTGTAGCCTGCATTCCCTAAATGCAGTGAAGCATAATCAAGTCTGTATGTCCACGGATGTCCTCTGGTGTTTAGTGTGCCGCCACTCCTTGGTTAAATTGCATTTCCGCCACTGTCAGGTACATCTAAAAACACAGACTCAAACTTGACCTGTAATTTTGTGAACCCAGGCGACCTCAGAGGAGAAATCCAGCACAAACAAGCCTTTTTTTTTTTTTTTTTCACAAACCTGTCTGGCAATCTGAAAAGGAATTTAACAAAAATAAACTTAGCACTATGGATATCAATCTTATCAAGAAGTGTCATTCTCCGGCATGCATGATTTGCATTATCTGCTGCACAAACTCAAGTCAAGGCAACCCGTCGTGCATGGCAAACAAGATCCCCGGGCTACAAGCTGCAGCGAGCGCAGACTGACCGAGGAGCAAAAGCTGGGAGGAAGGGCAGGAGGAGAGGGGGGGGATGGGGGCAAACACGCATGGGAGAGGGAGGGAGGGAGGACGTGCTGGTGTCACAGCAAGGAGATGCATCATTATCACCATCTTCATCATCATCATCATCACCATCTTCATCATCATCATCATCATCACCACCTTCTTCATCATCATCATCATCATCATCACCACCATCTTCATCATCATCATCATCATCACCACCATCTTCTTCATCATCATCATCATCATCATCATCATCATCATCACCACCATCTCCATCACATCATCATCATCATCATCATCATCATCATCATCATCATCATCACCACAGTCATGGAGCAGCAGGGAAGCAGAGGGGGGAAGGAGGGGGGTTTAAGCTACCAGGGTGGATGCTAGTCAAGAGTAGCAAGCATGTCTAAACAGGCCAATACGCCAAACGGGGCAGTGTAATGATGTGAATTGCAAATTATAAAAAAAAAAGAAGAATTTAACTTAAAACGAAACTAAGAATCAAGAAATCAAACTAAAAGATCATTATCAAGTCCTCTTTAGCTGCAGCCGCATCATTGTAAGGCCCCCCTTGGCTGGTACAAGTACATGCGTCTCAATATGCTAAGTGCCCCATGTTCAAGATCAGGTTTTTTTTTTGAAGAAAGACAAGCAAGGGGAATGCGTGCCGGCGTCCCGGTGCATTCGCCAGGTAATGAACAAACAAAGCACATCATTGATGAGGAACACGTACACTGAAAATAATCAAATAAATAAAAAAAAAAGCAAAATGAAACAGAAACATGGATCGTTAGCACACAAACCTTCGGGCTCTGTGTTTTCTTTGAGGTTCACTTGCTTCAGGGGGCAGCAGAAGATTTCGTGACACTTAGCCCGAAAGGGGGACTCTTTATTCCTTATATCCGCTGAATGGATGGAATCCTGCCGCAGCATAATGTACTCCTGGGTACCTGCCTGGGCTGCGTCATCCTGAACTGTGGTCACACCACAACAAAATGAATGGAGTTAGAGAGCTCTCGCCAAACAAAACACAACACAAGCACTGCTTACTGTAACTCATTGAAAGAAAAAAAAAAATACAAGAAGCTAACCAAAGTATAAAACAGTGACTAACAATGAATGAGTACTAGGGGAAGCAGGTCTACGAGAGAGAGAGAGATGCGCCAACAGTCAGTGAGAAACAGGAAAAAACAACCCTGATATATTAGAGATCCTTTAATAGCATTCTTAAGGTGACTGCTGGGCCACCCAGATACCTTTATATTTTATTACGGTGCTGCATATGTTTCTGGGTTTTGTTTTATTGCTTTAAAAAGTAGAAGAAGCATGAAAGAAGTAGAGTTTTTTTTTCAAATGGTGTACACCTTTGAAATAAATCTGCAAACATACATACACAGTAAAGTTAGTCTGTACTCTTTGTTATACTGCAGTAAGTACCTCATACAGCACATGCAACAAGGTAGATCTTTATGCAACTTCAAACTACTGTGATGTTATTTATTTAATGTATATACTGTATAAAAATATACAGTATATATGCATATTTACCGTCAGCAGGAACCTAATGAAAAAAAGGGGTTAATATCTGAGCAACAATCGACACTAGTATCAATCTACATGCTTGTCTGTCTGTCTTTGATAGATGGACCAAGGGCAGCCACTCTGACAGCCGCTGAATTCCTAGCCCTAAACAATCCTTGGTTTGCATGTTTTATCAATTATATTTATAGTGCCCAGTGTTGTATCTATTTTTGTTATTATTATTTCTTTCTTTCTTTATTTTGTGATAGATACTTCAAAGCCATCCTGCATTCCTGCCAAGCGGTGAAGATGGACTTCACTGATAGTAAAATAAATTCATTCCAAGCATTTCCAGAATGTATAGGGGTCTCAATCAAGTAGCTCACAAATACTGTTTCTCTGACATCCCTGAAGAAAAATATTTAAGACAGGCACTTCAGAGGGCGAGTGAGAAAAGCTACCTGAATCCTCTCTCGACGACAGACCATTGCCGTACCTGAGCTCTCTCCCAGAACAGTAGGTCACCTGATCATTATCCAATTTCTTTTTATAAACTAGGTGCTTCGTTTGTTGTGTCCAACGATACATGTTTAAGCTACATGTATGGAACTTTTGAATATTGGAATCAATAAACGGAAAACTTACTAGCGTAGCAGCTGGGATTGTGTGCGCTCGTTTGCAAACATCAAATACGTTTCCTTACAATTGGCCGAGCAAATCAGAGCTTGTCATTAATAGTGAGTGTGGTCGTGGAGATCCTGCACACAGCTGAGTGGAAACGGGCATCTTGTCCGTTGTTGAAGGTTCCTGTGATTTAGCCCACTATAGCTTGTTTGTTGGTCAATACAGACACTGCGTTGAGGGACGATCCGGTTGCACCATCGTGCCCCTTATGAAGTCACTGAGATGCCTCTGCTTTCACATATTTGTTACTGAACTGTCACACTGGATCACCTGACACATCACATGACCACATACACATTTGTCTTTATGTCTTGATGATGAGGGTGTATGATATGAAACACAGGAACGGAAACAAGACACATATCACACAACAGTTTCACCCATCCAAAGTTTTAATAGAAGCTTGATCTGCCCTCCAATTAACTACTGTTAGATCATTTAGAAAAGTAAATGGGGAGGAGGGACAGCACATATGTAACACTTGCATGCATCTCCATGCTACCCTCCCTGTTTGTGAGCAATCTATAAATACAACCCAACTGCCTGCCTTTCCACCCACGCAGCTGTCCCTTGTTGGCCAAGCTAATGGCTCCTCTGCAAAGCTGGATTTTCATGCAACATGCTTCATCATTTCAATGGAATCATTCCTAATGGAATCATATCCTGAAATCCGGCCTCTATTGCATTTCTTTGTAGCTCAGCCCAAGGGAGCAAAACAGTCGGAAACACCTGCTTTTCCATTGCCCCCTCCAAGATGGAGTGTGAAGCACGGAGCCACTGCAGATTAGGAACCAGGATCTCTGGATCTTAAACACCCAAACCACTGTCTGTTACAGAGAGGAGGACAGTCCTACTTGATTAAAAAGAGATGGCAAGGAGTCCTCACAGCTCTCACACCCTCAGGCCTTTCCGAGGAGAAGATACAAGGATAACACTTTAAAAGAATGGCCGCAAATTCATGATGAATTCAGACTGAATACCGCAGGAATAACACCTGGATCTATTCTGCACTTCCTCTGAGTTCTGAAGTCATTCCTTTTAAATTCAGCCCTGTTTTTAAAATCATGATAAATTCATATCCTCTTTCTCAACCACCAGGGGAATGCATGCCTTAAACATGTGACCGATATCATTTCTTACAAAGAAACATGGCATGTTTAACCTAAGAATATCAATAAACATTCTTCAAAAAACATTCCTCAAAACAGCCCTTAAAATGTTGCAAATATTACCCAATTATAAAAACTACTGTGCTGCTGGCTTACTGGCTAATGATAAGTGATCTGTGTCAATCCTGGTTCAGTACCTTTTCAAGTTTCTTCAAGCTCAATTTAACCTTCATTGCATGCTTTGTTCACCTTAAAATCCCTCAAAATGAATGCCTGAGCTGAACATACATCACGCAACCAAGCTGTGCCAATTGTACAATAAAAGCGGTTCCACTCCAATTTCCAGTTAATATCCCACAGGGCCCTCTCAGCACCCGGACTGCCAGGGCCGGGAGAGATAAATGTCTGTCACTTCAGAGAGATACAGCCGCTACAGCAGGATATAAATGACACCGCACTGTGCTTACAGTGTGGGAGGCAAGCAATATGCCATGAAGCCACAAAATGAACTTCCTCGAAAAGAGCGGAAATTCAGAACAAAACAAAATCGCCCCGTTTCAGGTCAACAATTTATCTGAAGATATTGCGAGATGGAGGAAGACCTAGTTCTCCATAGGAACTGAGGACATGTATTTATAACTGAAATAGGAGGTTCACTTAGACCCTAGGTATACTGGACATCAAAGGTTAATTTGTAAACAAAAAGGTAGCGGATCTTATAAGTAAGGAAGAAAGATATTGTTACAGAGCACCTAATGTACTGACCTTGATTTATTCTAGCCCCAATGCTTCAAGTTCTGCTTGTGGATCGGGGTTTTTTGCCTTATTGTTAGTGTTGGTAGCTGCATGTTGATCTTTGGCTAGCCATGTTTTAGTCTTCAGTTTTGAACAGTACCCATGGTGGGCCGACTAATCTGATGAACAGGAGCGACGACACTGTTGTTAAAAACAATAGTTGCTTTGTGTGTTTTGGGAAAAGAAACAAAATAGTAATTTTCTTACTCATAGATGCCGCATCCTAAAATATATCATTCCAGTCCACATTACACTGTACAAATACACAACGCAGTGTTACTTTATATATGTCAGTACATTTCAATACTGTACTGCAGCTTAATGGTGTGGAAACTTTGCTGTTATGCTTTTATTTCACAGTAATATGAGGTGGGGTGGAAATCAGTTGTATTCATAGAATAGCTGGAGGGCTTGCATCAGGAGTTTCATCTAGTCTGCCTTGAAAAGAGAGTTAACCAGGACATTAAAACTGTGAAACAGTGAAGTGAGAAATGAATCAACATGAATGAGAACGTATATCTTTTGAAAAATGAAAATGATTGCCTTTCATTTCCAGCTAAATGTCTTCGAAATATAAAACCTTATTTTAGAAAATCAACAGGGTTGCAGTCTGAAAGGAACACGTTCTACTTCCCTTTGCTTTCTAGTTTCAGAAGTTTCACAGCATAGTTCCTAGCGTAATTGAAAACCACACATTTTGAGAACAATTTTATACAGCAACTGAGATATCTGCACATCCTAAGTGGTGATAATACAGTATTTAATTACCGGAAAATTGGAACATTTCACATTGAAAAGATAGGAGGGTGTCAATGCTTTTGGGCACCACTGTATGCTCTTGAATAACCCATTAGAATCGTGTCATACTGAGATACACCAGGTGCTCATTCTAGCTAGCACTGTCTAGCTCTGTTCTAAGGATGCACTGTTTCAGGACAAACTACTCCTGTCAGGTAAACACTACTGTATATGCATACATGATAGTCCCATTTGTAGCAGCCCAGTACAATAAAAAAAAGGTACACTGTAATATCTTTCTATTGCATCTCATTACCCATGATGACAATACAAAGAACCTGCTGCATCCATGCAAACAAACTTTTGTAAAAGAGGCCACTCTATCTAGACGAGCTCACTCTGTTCTTGGCTCCCTCCCGAGAGCTGATTCTGCAGCGCGAGTCACCTTGCAGGTGGTGGGGACGCTGGTCGGAGGTGATCTTGAGCTTCTGATGTTCAGGTTAGCACTTTCTAAAGGCTGTTTTGCATCTACCACTGACTCATTGTGTAGCCCTGAGCAAGTCACTTAACCTCCTTGTGCTCCGTCTTTCGGGTGAGACGTAATTGTAAGTGACTCTGCAGCTAATGCATAGTTCACACACCCTAGTCTCTGTAAGTCGCCTTGGATAAAGGCGTCTGCTAAATAAACAAATAATAATAATAATAATAATCTAGAGTTACTGCAGTGCTGCTCCGCCCCTGATCATTGTAATATAGTACAGTACAGTAGGGCAGAGTAGAGCAGAGTATCGCATGGTCTAGTATAGGTTTGTGATTTTAGATTTTGTCTGATAAACACTGATAAAACACACACGAAAAACAAAACAAAAAAATGAAACAAACAGACAAATACACGGACAGACAGACACCCACATATATCTACAGACTTTAATACTCTCAACAACTTTTCCTAAATAATGCTAATGCCATCAAACTTGGCCAAGTGGTTTTACAGACACACTATATTGAAAAATGTAAAAGCACAGTTCTAGACAGAGCTAGCTAGAATGAGTAAGTGGTGTACAACTGGCTCCACTATATCCCTATCAGCAAAATCACTTTCCAAACCCCAGCAGGGAGATTACCACCCCAGCAGGTGCCCTTTAAAACCACAGTGGACACAGTGGATCCATGCAGAGATAGCCAGACTCAGACCCATTACTGCCAGTCCACAGTAACAGTGGCTGAGACGCGATTGATCTGTATTCCCGGCCAGTTGCCAAATACCCGTCCTCTACACTGAGGCATCAGGATCTCAGAGTAAAAGACTGCCCACGAAATTATATCATTTAAAGATTAAATAAAACTTAAACCTGTGCTCAGACAGATAAATGCCAGCTCAACCCTAGCTTGTCAATTTTACTGAGACATTGCTTCAATGAGGAATATTAAATTCATATTAAGTTTCTTATTAGATTTTTCGGCAGTTGCGAAAAATGAGTTTTCCCCCCTATAAATAATTATTATTTCTCAAGTAATGTTGGCTTTGAGCGAATTTGTCTCCTAGCAGTGACAATATGTTGGCTATCCGCTGCAATCTGACTGCAGGAAGGACGAGGGAGAGATTAAAATCATCCGTTACTGGGTTATCCAACCAAGGAGTAAGAAACTTAACGAGAACACATTACAGCTCCAGCCCAGCTCGGCGCTTTCTCTCCAAGCACTTGTGTTCTAGGCCACTGCTTGGTCTCTTATTAGCACATTTATCACTGACTATCTTTGGGCTCACTCCCATGTGAGTGACATTTATAAACGGGTGTGAAGGAAGCGATACCAGGAAGCAGCACTTCTATTTTAAACCTTTACGGTTGTACGTGAAACAAATCTTAATATCCCAACAGAGACAAAAAACAAGCAAAGGACCAAAAGATCTTTAGCACCATAACACACGGACCAGTGATAATGTTCATGAGATGCGAGAAAACTGATTTTAAAAGACTGACAAACAAGAGGCAACTAACCTGAGTATAAATATCAATTCAGTTACTTTACAGCCACTGTAAGTGCTGACAAGCATGTCAACTTGCAACACAGCAGATGCAAACAGGACTCATCTGTGAGCCACTACACAGACTTTACCCAGAGCTTGCTTAGTCTCTGCTGAGCTGAATCACATCAGAACCTTTTTAAAGCTTGTCCTAGTGGTAATGACAAGATATTATTGCTTATGACACAAACTACTACAGCACCTCTTCCTCACCACTGAAACCAGACAGCATTGTAAAAACGAGGATATATTTTTTCTCAAGGAACAGTTAGCTACATTTTTATAAGCTTTCCACCTCCTTGTATTAGAGTTTGAAGTCCCATCTGATTGTTTTTTTACTGAGATGAGTTATTGATCTGACCATCGTACTGTAGTTCTGAAGCCGGGACAGTGACCGAAGAGACAAAACCTGTGAGATTGTCCTGCATGAGCAAATACAAATCCAATAACATTTCTACAGCACTGTCCAGAACAGAACAGTCCTTTCCAAACACCTTCACAATCCACAGCCTAAGGTTGGACAGGGATGTCCCTTTTAGTCACTGATTTTCAGCTACAATGATCGTGACAGTCTTTATCTGAAATACTGTTTTAGACTGTGAGATTTACACTTTAAAATACATCACAGCTCTCTCCCTCAATAGAGGAATTGCCCAATTAAATAAAGTTAAACACCCCCCTGACACACACCCTTATTTATGTGGCTGCCACAAACACAATTATGGCCAATAATAAGATCAGTTATTGTCTCGGATAAATGCTTTTCGACACAAACAATGAATCGTCAATATCACAATAAATGATTACTGATTACATCCTGCTACAGGCAACATTTTAGAATTGATTTTAACAATAGTATAAGAAGTTCGATGCGAATTTAAAAAAAGGGAGCAATGCTACTTTAAAAACTGATTTTTACAGTCAACTAAAAAGTAAAATACATCACTGCACTGCATACCCCCCCCCCGCCCCCCACACACGCTCTGTCTCAAAGTGTAAGTAGAAGCGTATATCTCTTTTCTATTAAAGGCATATCATTTCTGTAATCTCTTCAACAGTCATTTCATTTGTGTTAACCCTACTGCACACAGTGTTTCAATACAGCTAATGCCCGTGTCTCAGCGGCACTGTCAGAGCCTAGTCAACGCACAGTCAATCACCTCAAGTCCCATCCAGCAATACTGAGTGCTAATAGGGGGGGGGATAAGCCCTGAGCATCTGTGATGGGGGCCGTAGAGGACCCTGAATCAACACAGACGGAGCAGGACACTGTATACACCACAGCAATACAGTAAAGAGTACACTGCTATACAATACACCACAGCAATACAGTAAAGAGTACACTGCTATACAATACTACACAGCAATACAGTAAAGAGTACACTGCTATACAATACTACACAATACAGTAAAGAGTACACTGCAATACAATAGACCACAGCAATACAGTAAAGAGTACACTGCTATACAATACTACACAATACAGTAAAGAGTACACTGCTATACAATACACCACAGCAATACAGTAGAGTACACTGCTATACAATACACCACAGCAATACAGTAAAGGGTACACTGCTATACAATACTACACAATACAGTAAAGGGTACACTGCTATACAATAGACCACAGCAATACAGTAAAGAGTACACTGCTATACAATACTAAACAATACAGTAAAGGGTACACTGCTATACAATACTAAACAATACAGTAAATGGTACACTGCTATACAATACTACACAATACAGTAAAGATCACAGATGTACTTGGTTTCAAATGAAACAGCTTAGATTCATCAGAATCAGCTATACGTGAAATGAGTCACACTTTAAAGTAAGTGCTTGCTCATGATTCACTGTCTGAATCACTCTCTTTGTCTGGTGTATTGGTGATTAATGATTTGGCCACTTTTCAGCAAGGAGAATGGTGGAGCAATACATACAGTACTAACACATCACAAACAGCTCTACAATCACGAATGCAGACAGCGGTTTTGCATAGTGGCTAAGAAAGGGTGCATGGTTGTCGGTTTGAGCTAAACTTGCACTCCTACACACACATACATACACATACATACATGCACACACACACACACACACACACACACATCATCTCCATTTTCACAATACATCTCCAATAGGGAGTCTTTATGAACTGTACTACCCCTAAATCAATGCATCTGTGGATGAGACTGAGCATCAGCCTGATTCGGTATTGATTTAAGTATGAATAAAAGTATTATTATTCGAGAGCCTGCCAGCATGGGTGTTAAAACCACACCACCGCAATGTTTCAGAACTGAAAATAATGACATCATTGACTTCCTCCGAGACCTCAGTCAAACAGAAACCATTCTCTATTCTGAATGGACTAGAAAGTCTCTCTCTCTCTCTCTCTCTCTCTCTCTCTCTCTCTCTCTCTCTCTCTCATCATGGTAAAAGCAAAGCATAGCAAAGAGTAATAAAGCATAGTGAAAGTATGGTAAAACATAGGCATGGATTGTAAAGAATAGCAAGGCATAGTAAAGCATTTTAAAAAGCATGGCAAACCAGGGTAAACTATGGTAAACACAAACTATAGCCATGGGAAAAGCATGGTATTAAGCGATAAACTTCACAGCATTGCTTTGCAGCCGAGGCGCTGTACAGCGAGGCAGTGTGATTTGTACCGTCATGTAAACTGGGACAGGTCAGCCGCTGCACTTGCCTGTGGGTCGCCTCCCCTCAGACTGGGCTGCTGAATTGTTTTAAGGAGGGTCACTGCGTGGAGCTCAGCGCTCTGCATAGGAAAACTGTCAGCAAGCCCATGCTTGGATAGTTTAATGAACATGCATCCCAGGCTCCAAATCTCATTGTGCATGAATACACAGCAGCTCTGGACAGGGAGGGTGGTTAGTTATACAGCAGTGTGCAACACAGCGGTGTGCAACACAGAACGCTTCAATTACTAACGCTGTAGTTGCTGCTATACTGTTTTATTTTAAGTACAGTTCCAGTATGACTCGAAATAGCGACTGTAACACGTTCTAGTCATTCATAGGACGGATCTCTGTGGACTGCATGAATTCAAAATCATATGTGTTGCAGCTGGAGTGCAAGTTGGTTTCAAAATAGTTTTTTTTTACATATAAGGTCACAGCTAGTCTCTAGGTGTAATGCATTATAAGTATAACTACTTGAAAAGTTTAACCCATGGATCCCAAATCTGAAAAAGCAGATATTCAAACGATCTGATGGTGGCTCGTGTGTAGATTTGCCATAAGAGAAAATGCATATACAGTTATTTAAAACAGGCTGGAATTATTATTATTATTATTATTATTATTATTAGTAGTAGTAGTAGTAGTAGTAGAAGTAGTAGTAGTAGTATTATAAAAAGGTGCTTGAGTTGATCTTTTGATCGTGAGGACTCATGCAAAAAGACATGTCAAATATGTGTCTATTATGAATCACCTGGGGAGGTAATCACTGTTAAGAGCTCCTCAAGATTCCAGTCTATCTTCTGTTGTGTACAGATGTAATCTTGTGCATAGAACATACTGCAAAGTTAGATTTGTTTGAAGTTCAACAGTACTAATAACAGTAAGTACATTTCATTTTTTGTGATTTATGATAATTAACATTCTGTGTAGGTAACTGCTTGAGGTGACATACCATATACTTTTTATACAATTATTATTATTATTATTATTATTATTATTATTATTATTATTATTATAACATTTTTTTACAAAGAAAGACTAAATTGGAAAACAAAGACCCAACCACCAACCATGAGATTTGACCAGACTGTGACAGATAGTTCTGTTTGCCTCATGGTTCTAATACTGGCTAATTCACTGCCTATAAATCCTTTCTGATTGAACTGACGATTAGCACATTGTATCAGGGTGACTAGAAACAAAAAAACACGCTAAACAGACAAATTGTATTAAATGCTATCCATACTATAGCGAAGGCAATATAGTGTACAGCACAGAGCCAATCTAAATATTCACCCCTCCATCTCATAGCCACTTTCCAGAAATCAGAGTCAGTTTTCCTGAGGGGTTCAGTCCCTTAGATAGAATCACTGAGGACTCCCCAGTGAATCTGAAAGCAATTCCATGAAACTGCACTTCACAGAACTTCAGGAAACTAGTCTCCAGAGAAAGAAAGACTACAGAAGGAAAGAAGGAAGGCATGAAAGAAAGACAGAAAGGATGCTGGCGGATGGAGTTGTTGTAATGAAATGAAAGAGCTGGAGCTTCACCTACTTGACATGTCTGCTGGCCCCGGCCCCAGAGCTCTGGCTGCCCTCTCTCTCCTCCCTGCCGCACGGCTCTGATCAGCGCTACCAGACAGGGGCTCACACTGCAGCTCCAGCAGGAAGAGAGAGCGCAGCGGCACAGCACCACACTGCCTGGGCTTGAGACGGAGCTGACCTACTTTCAACAGCACCAAATACTGTACAGGAGAGCCAGCTCTATGAAGAGCTGCGGGGAGCGAGGTCCTGACAGAACCTTAACCCCTTCACTGCCATCACTGAGGCAGCAACGCACACAGCAAGGCAGCGTGGCAGCCATGGGCACCGCTCACCGTTAACTCAGGCTACGGCAGGTTTCAGATCATTCTCTTTAAAATGTGGTCTGATGTTTCAAACCACTTTTTAAAATCTTTTGTTCAACAAACAGTGATTTAAAGCAATGAAAACAGACACAGACTAGTGATCAGCTTAAACAACTGCCCATTCCATCAGCACCTGCTTCATTTTACACAGTGTGTATCATAATACCCTAAACTGTTCTTTCTTTTACCTTTTTTTCTGTGATGAACCTCTCATAGGGACACCATTATACCATATCAAGCATTCGGAAAAAAATAGAAGCTGGCATCTTTCCCAGCACAAAGCTTCAGCACTTCTGTATTGACCGATTACCTCCAGTCTAATGAAGTGGAGTCTCATTGCCCATAAAAAATAGTGTAACTGGGAGTTTGAGGAGCTGTGTCTCTCTCTCTCTCTCTCTGTGGTTAACAGCCTATTTTATTCAGGATGGGCATGACGGAAGTCTGCAACCAAGTCTGCTGTCCAACACCAGTAATTATGTTTTGCAGTGTCTTGGATAGGGAAGCACCTGCCAACCAATCACCTTTTAATATTCTTCCCACGAGATATTTGAATAGATTTTTGTGACACACAGAACAAAAATGCCCTCATGAAGCTGTTTGCTACAGTCTGCAGGTATCCATCAAAGAAAGTGCAGCTATCACTATTGACACATTAGGCCAGATGAAAGTAAACAAAACTGTAAGACTTTTCTGAGACTTCGTGTGGGTTTAAAGAAATCGAGACCATTCCAGATATCGTCTTGAACATGGTGACTTTAATCAGCGTTCAGCAATACAGATGTTTGCCATTAACTCGCTGACTGTTTGGTCGTTGCATAAACTTGAGCACAGACAACAAGACACTCACTTTGTTACCGAGGGCGGAACTGCGTTACTCCTAAAACATTCCCTCCAGGAAACACTATCTCACAGACTCTTGGGTTGATTCCATTCCAGTACGTTCAAAAGAAAACTGGTACGAAGGTGCTGAGACCCGAACATGGCATACCATCTAATATCTTATTTATCCATCCCTCTAACATTAAAGGCACTGCACCATCGCTATGCCTAACCGTAACCCCAAACATGCACCTAAAAACCTTTTATTCAGCCACTCCTGGGGTAGATGAGATGCAAAGAGCTCACAGATCTGTTGATAAAAAATGTGTTTCAGTGGAGTACATGAGTACAGCTTGTTAAATTTTGCATGCTTGTGAGGAACAACATAAATAAGCAGGAGCTATTAAAATTCTTCCTCTGGGAAGGTGCGTAATCAAAATCTTCAAACAGAGAGAGATGACGCACATTCTTCACAATGTCACCACAAGGTCCCGCAAAACAAACAACTTTTCAGAACTGCCGAGCAGTACGACAGGATTAGCGGGAGACAGGGAGAGAGGAGCGGGTCTGAACTGCTTTTATTCTAAAAATGTTTATTCTAACAACGTAGATCATCTCAAGTACCAGTAATTACACCTTAGTAACAATGTAAGTACATACTTATAACTAATGTACTAACATGTAAGAGCTATGCTGGTTATCCTATTAAAATGTATCAAAGTAGTAATGCATTTCTTATTACAAACAGTGAGTTTATATTTCTCTCTCTCTCTCTCTTCTAACCTACTGCATGATTTGGAAGAGCACACCATGATCCTAACATAATGAGTTCTACCTGCACAGGGGGCTACAGCACTACTGAGAGTAAATAGTGCAGCAAACACACACACACACACCCTCACAGCCAGAGCCAGACACACACTTTTTAAATCCTCAGTGAATCAGAACAGCTTTCACTGGGAGTGGTTTACCAGAACACGTACAGTAACATTTGCCAGTTCTGTGATATAAGTTAATATGTTGTCTTTAGGGTGTCTTTTATTGCTCCAAGAGATATCATCTCGTGCAGTTTGGACGAGGACTGTGAAGCAACTATACTAAGAGACCCCTACACGCAAAACACTAGTCTATTATAAATCACAAATAAGAACTACGTTTGATGATGATGATGATGATGATGATGGTGATGGTGGTGATGATGATGATGATGATGATGATGATGATGATGAATTATCTATATTGTGCAATATGGACAGTTTGCATGACTTGGGTGTTTTTCATACTTTCGTATGAAAGTGACACTTTTAAGGAACTTAGTATGCTTGGCTGATAAGCCAACACCCACACACAGAACAAACACATTTCCACACACCTTCCCTCTCTCTCCCTCTTATAGCCATACACTCACAGCCACGCAGCATCTCGCTCGTTGCAGCAGTCACTGCCAGTCAGGCTGCAGCTGCTGCTCGATGGCTCTCCCATGATGAGTGACACAGGGAGGGCTGTGTCCGTGCAGGGATCGCTGTACAATCGCCACGGCACCCTGCCAGCACGCATTGTGGAAATGATCACATCGTCAGCACAGGATTTCAAGGATTACTTTAGAGAGTGGGGGGATTCGGATAACAATCCAGCTTAAGTGCATCATAAGAATCAGGGAGCGTGGGCCACGCACAAGCGAAGCACGTTGGCTTTTAGTTTATTTACCTTCCAGCTCAGGAGAGCAGGGGAAAGGCAATGGCTGGCATGAGATGCTAAACCTCTGCAATAACCCTGCCGTTAAACTGATCCACTGAATAGCATTTCAAAAGATAACAGAAGGAAGGTTTCTAAGTGAGCAAGGGGACAGATTTACTACAGCAAGCTTGTGCTCCAACGCTTACACCAGTTTTCTTTTCTAAAAACACATCTTAAGAGAGTTGGAAACTTTAATGATTTCACTGCTTGACAGGACTGCGCAGGCTTGGTGGGGGGTGGGGTCTGAATCCATTTCTCATTTGCTCGCTCATCAGCCACACCGGATATGCTCTGCTAGTCGAGCACTCTCTGCCCCCTCCCACCATGCCAGCCTGGAAGAGAAGTTCCATCACAGGGAGCGATTCCTCCAGCAATCACTGGCTCCACACCACTCTCGGCTACCGCAGTTTATTAACAGAATTGAAATATGAGTCAATCTTTCTCTCAAAAATGACCCAAGGCTATAAACAGAAGACAAACTAATTTCATACACAGAAGTTTAGCTGATATTTTTTCTGAGCCGATGCCAAGTCTCTTTAACAGGGCACGATCTTGGAGAAATACCAAAGAGTGCACCTGAGCAATAATAATAATAATAATAATAATAATAATAATAATAATAATAATAATAATAATAATAATTAATAAATAAATAAATAAATAAATAAATAAATAAATAACTGACGACATGCCTTATAACCTTTCTAAAACATCCTGCAGAGGGCTCGTTTTAAACAGCAGCAGCAGCAGCAGCAGCAGCAGGTTCCTCTTTGAAGACCAGGAGAGTTGCAGATAGTTTCCCCTCTCACCCTGACAGCAAGGCCCTCCTCTGCCCAGCGTTTCCATTGGCAACACAAAACTGCTCAAGAGCTGTGCTTAATGTGTTTACATAACCGAGAATAAACAAGGCTTTGTCAGGCTGGGAACCCATCTGTTCACAAGCTGCGGGGCATTTGGAAATCTGTCCACTTCACAAACTCTTACTAGTGCCTGGTTTGCAATCTATTAATAAGTTGAGATGAACGATAATTTCTCCTTTGTGTGTGCGATTGTGAGATGCACAGAGATAATGGGGAGCGGGAGGAGCGGGGCAAAGACCATTTTCAGGCAACATGATCTGTGTAGAGAGAAGTGCGTTTCTCTGAAATTCACTGACAAACTGGGACTCTAAGAGGATATCACTGCAGTGTGATCTCAAAGTGCATTTCCATGCAGTTACCAGGGATGAGAGTAAAGGATTATAAAATAGGCAAACAGGTTTCCAGCATCCCTGCTGTTTGATACGGTTACCGGATGACTCCATACAAGCTTGGGACAGTTCAGGCTTTTCAACTTACACCCCAATGCATTCTGGTAATGCAGGAAAAATGTACCAGAATGCACTGGGGTTGTGAGTTGAAAAGCCTGAACTGTCCCAAACTGTCCTAGTGTATATGGAGTCCAACTGGTCACCCAACAACTTACAAACTGGACGGTTAACCAAACAAACCACTTAAGAGAAACGTCAAGAGGAATTTTCTTTTGAGAAATGTATCACCCACCTGACCCACAAGGTGTAGATAAAAATACCCAAACAATCAGGATTACGTTCAACAAAATATTGCTACGATACAGACACAAAGAAGCGTTTTCCATAGAGGAACTATCTCAAATCAAAGGAAGCTTTCCGCAACTAAAAATGGAATAAAATCCTATACGCTTACTTATTAAATACAGAAACACGTGTTAACAAATGGTCTAATGTAAATAAAACAGGAAATATACACGTCACCCTATCCTTCACCTCCAGTGACTATCAGCCCCCATTAGGAGACACATCAGTCACTTTTCAGAGGCTCCTAAACTCTCACCGTGGAGCCTGAGACGTAGTCATAACTCCCATTAAAAAATGATCAGGTACTGGCAGGACTCTGTTACAGAACCCAAACCCTGGCAGCAGAAACTGATTTAGGTAGAACACCTGGCTTGATCCCAACAGACATTCATTATTCACACCAATATATAGAAGGGTATGCTGCAAACATCCACCTGTGCATGCACAAATAGCAAAGCAATACAATTCAAAAAATGCTAAATTATGTTCATACCAAGTTTCAACCCAATGTAATAAGTCTTACTTTTGTCTCGGTGCACCAGATTAGCCATCGAAAAAACTCCAGAGTAAAATGAGCTGCTGAGGTTCTAATCCCAGCACACACATCAGAGATCTGGTCTGGTTACTTCATTAGGAACCTCCTCCACTGCTGGTCCAAGTGGAGAGCATATCAAGGTGTAATCTGACTGGTGCAGTAGAACATCTATAGATATTTAAGGCTGTTTGTATGGGCTGTGTGCTGGTGTTTGTTACTGCAGCCCGATGAAAGAATCTTCACAAAGACTAGAACTCCAAAATGACTGGCTTATGGACAGTGCACTGTACATTTTGGTTTATACAAGTGAACCCGCTAGATTGTTTTTTGGGGTTATGGAAAAGGGGGAGGAACATTTACACTTGTGCGCATTCTTCTTATTATTTATTTATGCTTCAGGGCATGGCGCAGTACATTTATGCAAAAGGCAGAAAGTTTCACAATTTTGATTTTATTTTTTAATAAACTTACAAGTAACAAGCATGGCACTGCACTTACAAGCATGGCACTGCAGTTACAAGCATGGCACTGCAGTTACAAGCATGGCACTGCAGTTACAAGCATGGCACTGCAGTTACAAGCATGGCACTGCAGTTACAAGCATGGCGCTGCAGTTACAAGCATGGCACTGCAGTTACAAGTATGCCCATTACAATATGTAGCTCTCGAGCACTTTACTGACATTTTCCCCTTTTGAAACACACCGTTACCCCGGGTATTACTCCCCCCTCTATTAACAGATCTCAAAGCCAGCACAAAGAGAAGTGAACCAGAGTGGGTCCCACAGTGAACTGCTCCCAATGAAACACAGGCAGTGTCTCTTCTCAGACAGACAGAATCCGTTTACCGTGGTCCTTTTGCAGTTTTACCATTTTCTTCCCCCATGGATAACTACGTTTTTTATACCATGGTTCAATCTTTGTTTTGCTACATTTTACAGTTCTTGTATAAGAGACCTGCTGAAGAAGACAGCTCCTTTCCTTGTTTAAATCCCAGACAGCAACTAAACAACAAAAAGCAGGTTTGTTAACTTCCCCTGCAGATCAGTGCTAGCAGCCTCGCATCCCATAAGACTCCCCAGTGACTCCCTCTGCTTACTGCTAGTAACCAATCAATACTGTTTAATTAATAAGAATTAAATCAATTAAGGATTAATTGGTACAGCCTATTACTCTGCAAGCATCTCTCTGTTCTTAATGAGCCACGCAGTTAGAATTTCTTCCGGGCTGGCTAATGAAAGTGGACAGGATGATCGTTAGTGCTCTGTTGGCTGCATCAGAGTCACCCGTGCTAATTTGTGCTTCGTCGTTATTCAGCTTATTTAATAAGATCCAGACAGTCTAGAACTGTCGAAATTATCCAGCCAATAATCAAGAAGAAATAATGCCTGCTCACACCAAATAGATTAAATGCATAGACTAATTAATGCTGAATAATTTATAGCAAAGAAAATACTTGTGTGTGATGCATATATTTATTAACCTGTAACCATGACGTGAATTCATTAGGATATCATTAGCTAGGTCATGTGTAATAATAATAATAATAATAATAATAATAATAATAATAATAATAATAATAATAATAATAAAGGAGGTAATATTGAAGGATAATCAACAGAAGAATATAATACACTAGAGTGGCATCAATGGGAGGCAGTTTAGAGGCTGGTGACGAATACCAGCAGAGAAAACAAAACCAGGTTTCATGCCTCAAGCTGCTTCTTTTCCTGGTTATGAGAACTGAATTCTGCCACAAGACTGAAAACGGGCCCTTTCTACAGAAGCTGCTTGCCATGGGCTGCATTTGAAGAGCCAGCCAAGGCCTTCAGCCTGGGGGTGGATTGTTTTGGTCGGCCCTTAATAATCCCCCTAGCAGGCACCTCACCCTGCCTTATCTCTAGTCTCCTGGCTCTACTCTATAAATAGACTTTCTCAGCCAGAGCGTTCGCTCAAGGCACTACCTTAGCGTATTATGAATTGATTTATTTACTTTGCTGTTTCTATACGCCCCTGGGTAGCCCAGCGTCTCCTTTGCAAAGAGGTTCTGACGATTCTTTCAGTTTGCTGATCAAGGTGCTTCAAAGCACAACCCAAGTCCTACAGAAGCACATTCTACCACACTTAAGAGTGCATCATTAAAGAGTATATGCAGCCTATGTGTATCAAATCCCACAATCCCAAACCATGTCTAATGCTGCTTCATTCCAGTTACCCTGATTAAGTGTAAGATTGGAAGTGTATGCTCCCATTTTACTGCAGAGCGTTTATACTTTTTAAACAGTTAACTGAGCACATGCATTGTGAACCTAAGCAGGCACCGGTCTGGTGTCAGGAACAAAAACGCTTTCAATATATTCCCGCACTGCCCTGCAAGAAAGGAAACCGAAAGGCTTTTCATTAAGAGACGGTATAAAGGACTATGATGTGCTCAAATCAACACAGCATTTGTTAAAGGAACGCCAATAATGACTTCTGTTTGACTTTCAAGTCAGCTAAAATGGCATGCAGATGTGTGTAGAGACGGTGAATGAATACAGTTTTGAGAATGAATGTGACAAATTGTCTGCGACGTGCATACAGCACAGCATTTAAGTAACAATCATTTCCATTTAATAATTGAAAGTAAAAAGGGATTTTGTGAATGTGACACAATGCATAATTAACCACTTACTGTACAGTCATATAAAACACATTATAAACTGATGGCTCTTTGTTTACTTATTCAAGAAAAAGAATTCATTGTTGGCCTGAACTAAATGAAGCCTCAAAAGAAATGGTAAATACTGCAGCACAATGCAATTTGTTACAGTACAGTAATATTTGATCATAAAAATATGCATCGTAGCTCACCAACCCACTTATGTTTCTACTCTGTTTAAGTGTATAAATATTCATGAAAAACAGTCATACACCTACAGGTAAGCGTATTAGACTGTATTAGTAAAATCAGAACAGCTTTATAAAAAACAAATACACTTTCAAAAGCGACCAATTTCACAAGACAGGTGTCAAGCGTACCAGAGTGCATTAACCCAGTCAGTAGTCTTAAAACACAGCACTTAGCCCAGGCAAGTGTAAAAGGTATTGTTTTATTGACAGGCTTTTAAAATAAGGGGATTTTAGCCAGCTTTCGGTTTCGGGTGATATTTTCGTTAATACATTTTTTTTATTGATCTGTGTAATGGTTCGGCTCCCATATACTTTCGTTCTCATGGCAAATTATTCTTCTTTCTCTTTTATTTTATTAAAAGTATTTTTTCCCACTCTGTGTCAGGTACGCATAAAAGAGACAAAGTAGAAGACGATTATTTTATTTTTAGGCTCTGCAGTGAAATGTCAGTGCCAGTTAGATGATGTTCCAGCTAAAACTCTGACAGCAGAACGGTGACCTTTCCTGCATGCATGCTCTGCAGTGACACGAACCAACTCAGCCTGCAAGAGCAACTGCTGCTGACGTCGCTCAGGCAAGCACTGAGAAAATGAACAAAGGGAGAGAGGGAGAGAGGGAGTGAGGGAGAGTGTTATAAGAGGAATCATTGTTCAGAAAATGGAAAAACACCAGACAAGCTGCAGGCCTTCGGAACGGGATATCTGGGGTTCGAAATTGAAATCAGACTGTTTGAACTCACACGCAACATGCCAGGAGCACGCTTTTCAAAAAGCTCACAATTAATCAAGCTGAAACAGGCCAGGGCAATAAATATTGTTTTCTATGTAACCCTTTCCTTTCTTTAACAATGCCATGTACCCTCCACTCCAGTTTCCACTCCACTACTGTGGAACTGGGTTGGCCATGTACTCTGGAAGGAAAGCAGCAGCATCAGCAGAATTGCATTACGATGGACACCAGAAGGCCAAAGGAAACGTGGGCGACCAAAAACAACCTGGCGCAGAACCGTGAAGGCAGAGCTGAAACAGATGGGTCAATCCTGGGGCTCTGTGGAGAGAATTGCCAAGGACCGCCAACAATGGAGAACCTTTGTTGCTGCCCTATGTGCCAGTAGGCACGGTGGGTATGAGTGAGTGAGTGAGTGTAAAATCAGACTGGGACCATTGATAAATATTCAAGAGCAGTCATGTTTTTTTAATTTAATTTTGAGATATTTTAAAACTGGTTTGTGTCAAGAAGTTGCCCTGCCAAATAACATGTGTTATAAACTAGATACAGAGATATGAAAGCTAACATTGTACAATTGTGCACACAGTGACTGAAGGGGTATGAGATTTACAATCGTTCCAAGTAGTTCTGAAGGCCCTTGCTCAAATATTGAGTCTGATTGATTTTTTTTTTTTTTGTATGCTTTGAACTGTTTCACTCCCCAGACAGAGGACGTGCAAAAGGAGCAGGGCTTTTCAAAAGAGTTCAAAACACTTTCTCAGGTGGAAAAAAAAATCAATCAATCAATAAGCTCAATATACAAGCAACGGAAAATGACATTTGATCGAGGCTGTTTAAAAATGTTGTTATCCTGAGCACCAATCAGAAGGCTGAGCCAGGGTTATTCATGTTTTAAAGACCAAGGAGAGTCAATCACAAACATATCTTCACCAGACATCTCATAGAAAAGTCCATGCTGTTTCATCAGAACTGCACAGGGGTTTCTCAGAGGAGGTGATAATGAGGGTTTATCTCCCCATGTTTTACATGTCATCTGTCCTAAATCACCTTTCCCTTATAGACCTCAACCTTGGGGAAGGCAACAGTGGAACAGCAGTGATGTGAGGTAAGATGGAGCTTAGATATACATACTTGATTTTATAAAGTATTTGTAACTGTATTTACAGATTGAATGACTGATTTTGGCTTCCTTTTATCCACTTTTGAGCATAGCATCTCCTTTACAAAGGTGTCCAACGCAGCTTTCAAATCACTCATAATGATGAAAACAACATAAGGGGAACAAAATTGATATATTTGACTGTGCAAATAAAAAATAAAACATGCAGGATTAAAGAGTGGAGGTCTAATCTGAACCCCCCTCCTACATCTCTGTTTATCTCACCCAGATAATTCAGCCTTATTGATTTAGTTGTTCGGTTTGAGTTTTGAGAGGTTTGAGTTGAGAGGTTTGCTTTGAAGTTAAGCACGCCCCACAAGCCAAAGAATAAGTCACAGGTATGCTCAGACGATACACCCCCACCACGGCTGTAATTACACAGTTTGAGCTATCAGGATAACAATCTCCATTCACAGTATGGATAAGCACGTAAGGACAGGACAGGTTCATTCATGCTGCATATTGGGAGGCTCAGATTTTGTTGCAAAGAGTGGCGCACCAGGTTTTATCACAATTGGATAAGTGCTTGTCTAGAGGAGTGTATATGAGACGTAGGAATGGAACACCGTAGCCAGCAGGGAGAACAATAAAACATCAAACAATGACTTCTGATTTATTACCCATAGCCTAAACATTGTTACAGACTCCCCCGAGTCTGGCATTTAGGTTAGGCGCTTCAGCTAAACAAAAGATTGCGGTTATTGTTAAGAGAAATGGAACACGATTCTTCAGGGTTTTTTTTCCCCTGTTGTTCTTGGAAAGGCGACAGGGTTCAGAGTCTTTAATGCTTTGCAAGCTGGATTCAATAATCCCATTTCAATGTATTGACTCCGCTTAAACCACGGAGGCTCAATGATCATGCTCATGAACTACATTTTCAGCAGCATGAGCTGACGATTTGGCATACGGCTTGACCTATGGTAATTCCTAATCGGTGGGCAGCCAAGCTGTGGCTCCCTGCCTTCGAAGCAGCTTCACGTTTCCACATTACCCACAGGGGTGAACGTGGAGCAGAGCGCTTAGTAAAATTGCTGTTCTTTATTTGGTAACACTTTACATCAAAGTGTCTATAATTACTGTGTCGCCCGTGTTCATTCCATGTTCTTTTATAACAAACGATATTGTATAAAGCATGCATTCTTGAAACACTTCTCACAATCCCATGAATGCACGCCTTATACATGTGATCAGCACACAGGTAATTCAATTCTACATGAATTAACAGAGCGGCATTCAAAATGAATGACTTCCGAACTCAGAGGAAGTGCAGATGCTGTTCAGGTGCGATTCAGACAGGATAATCAGTGGTCCAGGGAGCAGCTCCTCACTCTGCTAAACCGAGATCCTCAAACAAGCGAAACACGAGAAGGCAATCAGGTCTAATCACTGTTCTGCTGCGCCTGCAGCCCAGTGTGAGGGACAAATAAACGACATGCCACTCACAGGTTATTTGTCAGGACGTTCACCGATCATGAGTGTTTGATTTAAGGAGAGCTCAGCAAAGATGAAGGGCCTTGGAGCACAGCACACTCATAAACAGTGCAGGCACGCGGCAGTCAGCTACACTCAGCCTAAACTGAAGACCTCCTTTACACAAGAGTGCATAACAGGTATTGGAAGAGAATACCAAGAAATCAATCACATTGTCATTGTTTTTTTTGTGTGTGTAAGCAGTTCTTCTTCTAATCCCTTCTACTGTGTGAACACAAACCCAGACTCTGTGAAAACGCACGGCTCTGTTTTAACTGTATTAGCTGGTTCAGGTTTAATCCCTTCGTCTTGGCACACTACAGTAATATCTAGCAAGCTGCAGTCATCTTCTTATTTAAATCCGCTGCGGTTTTGTGAGCCGCGCTCATCACATATTTCGACGGCTGAAGAAGGAGAGAGGCAATCACAGCCTTCCTTCTGCATGACATCACAAGCTAGGCAGCACCCTTCAGTACTTCACACAGGGCTAAAAATAACTTGTTGCCCTTGCAATATCATTACCCATGCAAACCAACATTATGATTACGAGCAGAACATGGGCTTGAGAGAGAAAAGGGCCGGCTTTACCCCATGAGCGAGACACTCAACCTAACTGGCGATGTAATAATTGCATTGTGTGCACGATGTCAAGGGGAAGATGATGGAAAACAAACTTCACTTGAGACCCTGAACGCGCCGCAGTAAATGAATTGGATGATACCTGCCCACCAGCTGCTCATTCTTTCAGCTGCATCACCTCAGTAATAAACATGTGTGTGTGTATATGTGTGTAGTCTAAATGAATAAGGAATACAAAACTTAACAGGACTCAAAAGGAGTTTGATTTTCCTTTTCATCTACCCTGTAAATGGTGTAAATTGCACTTTGGCATAAAGACCAAGAACAATAATTAGTTAGCCTTCGTTTTAGCAGCTCGATAAACTTTCCTTCGATTCTTTTTAGCATTAAAATTTGTTTAACAGTACCTTTCACTGCAGTACATGACAGCCCATTTCAAATACTGATCAACAACCACAGGAACCCTGAAGGAGCTGCATGCAGGTTATCTGTGTTATAGACTTGCTGCAGTTACAACATGTGGTCAGTGAGTGGCAAAGTGTGTTATGTAAAAATCCTGTTAAAAAAAAACAAAAAAAACCCAGCAATTGCAAAAGTTGTCCAACAGAAGGCAGTGCGTTAAAGCGCTTCGGTTTGCAGACGGGAATCAGCAGGACCTGCCAGTCTGAGGAGAGGCGTCTGTTGCATTGCCTTTCTTGTGACGCGTGTCACAAAGGGGTGTTCCAATGTACTGCCTGTCTGAAAATCGATCCTCAGCAGGTTGCCAGTCACCCTTTGTGTTTATCTAAAGCACTGAGCTTGGACGGCCCTGTTTGGACATAATATCTTATTATCAGGCAGTGCCAGGTGGAGAGAATGCTTTCGCAAACAAACAGCATAATTAGTTCCAACACAAGCCAAATGAAAACAGCTTGAAACTGCTCAGAAATACTGCTTTGAACAACAAGGCTGCAAATCATGTAATTATGCCTGTGCCTTTCAAAAGTAAAGCAGTACAAGGTTATAAAACGCAGGGTTACACTGCATAGGCTGTGCAGAATAAGATTACAAAATAAATGTAGTGTCATTGCGTGTGGATTGATGCCTTGTAACACACAGTAGATGCATCGTGGGAAACCACTGTGCTAATTTAACATAGTAATCCTTGATTTATTTATTCATTTGTATTGATTAGCCTGTCCCATGCGCTGTGAAATGATGTAGTTGTCAAAGGCGAGGTAGCAGTGTTAAATTGGATTTGAACAACACCAACTCCAATAATGATTTTTTTAATACGCTTGACATTTTGAAGACTGACCTTTTATGGATATTTTTGCACAGTCGTCCGCAAAATACATCATTAAAGCAATTCTGCTTTTGTGGTTCACTGCTATTATGAAAGAAAACGAAACAGTGAAGTATGAGGCATGGAAACAAAAAAGAATTCCTCTACAACTCTATCAGCCTAAACACGTGTAGCTTTCTTTCAATTGAGAAGAAGAAAGGAGTCCAGGAGCTCTAAATATTCTGTTCAGAGTCGCTGCTTGTATGCTGTAGATGCCGCATGCAGTGTTGAGGGTTGTTTCTAGTTTGCTGTATTTGGAACGGCCCTTATTTAACCCATTAAGAACCAAATTCATTCCTCTGAAAAAATCGGAACACAAGCTGGTTTATTTGTAATTTGATACGTATTCTGAATCAATATTTCTTCACAGAAAAAAATGTAATCCTTTGTTTTGGCTATAAACTGCACTTAATGGGTCAAGCAAGTTTCAGGGTAAATTAGCACCAACAGGTTACATTAGTCCATTACACCATTTCAATTCATTAGAACTTTAATCAACACACATACCGAATTCAGATGAGTCATCTGCTCTTCCCTCACCTTTACAATTGACTACCAATCAACGGCAATTAACTTCTGCACTGACTGACTGAAAGTGAATTTTCCTCTCCTCTGGGGCTTATGACTGGTTAAACCTTACTCTGGGATTTGTATTTCTTTGTCGAGTTTAATCAGAGGTAACACCTTGCTCAGGACTACAATCCCACAATGCATTGCAGAGATGATGCGTTTCTGAGTGGGAAACAAAATCGCATCAAAAGGGTAAAAGAAAGGCGAGACAAATAATGGCTTCTAAAATCGAAATGAGTTTTAGTTAGTTTGATCGTGACAGGTTCTATAATAAATAACACTGTCAGATTATTGATTGATATTCAATAATTATGTGAACAAGGGAAACCGCGGAGCCGCATTGTTTTGTGTGGAGTAATTAACACGTTTTCTTCCATTAGTCAACAAATTCAAATTCATTAAAAGGTAATTACTCTGAAAATAAGAGTTTCGGACCACCTCTGGTCAATACACCCCCAGGAAGCGGGCTCATGCAATAATGCTGTGCAGTGAGTGAGTGCGGGAGCATCACATTACCACAGGCAGTGCAGGCATACTGTGCAGTGAGTGAGTGCAGGAGCATCGCATTACCACAGGCAGTGCAGGGAGACTGTGCAGTGAGTGAGTGCGGGAGCATCGCATTACCACAGGCAGTGCAGGGAGACTGTGCAGTGAGTGAGTGCGGGAGCATCACATTACCACAGGCAGTGCAGGGAGACTGTGCAGTGAGTGAGTGCGGGAGCATCGCATTATCACAGGCAGTGCAGGGATCCTGTGCAGTGAGTGCGGGAGCATCGCATTACCACAGGCAGTGCAGGGATCCTGTGCAGTGAGTGAGTGCGGGAGCATCGCATTACCACAGGCAGTGCAGGGATCCTGTGCAGTGAGTGAGTGCGGGAGCATCGCATTACCACAGGCAGTGCAGGGATCCTGTGCAGTGAGTGAGTGATGGAGCATCGCATTACCACAGGCAGTGCAGGGATCCTGTGCAGTGAGTGCGGGAGCATCACATTACCACAGGCAGTGCAGGGATCCTGTGCAGTGAGTGAGTGCGGGAGCATCGCATTATCACAGGCAGTGCAGGGATCCTGTGCAGTGAGTGCGGGAGCATCGCATTACCACAGGCAGTGCAGGGAGCCTGTGCAGTCGCATTACCACAGGCAGTGCAGGGATCCTGTGCAAGTGAGTGCAGTGGAGCATCTGCAGTGAGTGAGTCCACAGGCAGTGCAGGGATCCTGTGCAGTGAGTGAGTGCGGGAGCATCGCATTACCACAGGCAGTGCAGGGATCCTGTGCAGTGAGTGAGTGCGGGAGCATCGCATTACCACAGGCAGTGCAGGGATCCTGTGCAGTGAGTGAGTGCGGGAGCATCGCATTACCACAGGCAGTGCAGGGAGCCTGTGCAGTGAGTGAGTGCGGGAGCATCACATTACCACAGGCAGTGCAGGGATCCTGTGCAGTGAGTGCGGGAGTATCGCATTACCACAGGCAGTGCAGGGATCCTGTGCAGTGAGTGAGTGCTGGAGCATCACATTACCACAGGCAGTGCAGGGATCCTGTGCAGTGAGTGAGTGCGGGAGCATCACATTACTCCCGCATATATGACTGCTTGGTATTTACTATTCAACCTCCAAATCTATGTTTACCAGAATTTTTACATGAGTATCAGCATCGATGATGCAAAACAAAACAACCAAGGACACGACCTTGGTGTCCTTATAGCTAGAGATGGCCGTGCACACGACTGCACCAGCGTGTTCATAGGCAGGCTGGCACACTGACAGACACACAACATACCAAAGTCTAAGTACTGTACCTGGAGCTAGAAGGCTTGGGATAATAAAAACTGATCTTAGGTTAAATGTCCAGTATTTGCATATTGGTTCAGTGTGCAAGTGCCTTACAATCAAGGACATAATCTATCAATTAATCTATATGAAGACAATAGTATAAATGGGCTCAAGAGAGATGTACAGCAGTTTCTGGAGAATGAGATAATACGGTTGCAAGCAGGACCCGAGGACAATCTCCTGTTCCTAAAATGGACATCGTCCTCAGCCTAATTCCGATGTTTCTGGGAGAACATTTTGAAAAATAATAATAATCTCTCTGCTTTCCATTGAGCCGTCTGTACAGTTTTCAATAGGATTGTGTTCCTCACCCCAAGGCAACGCCTCCCTCCTCAACGTTAAGGAGTCAAAGCCCCTCACATGTTTCTTTGTGTAAATAACTGTAGCGGTACCTGTTTTTTTTTTTTTATCCACTTCCAGATTCCACAGTCTACAGTAAATACACATCATTTATTCCACCAACTACATCAGTAACAGTATTGTCTTTATTTTGATTTCAATGTGTGTTATCTGAACCCAAGTAAGGGTTCATTTTGAGCCATGGTGATCTGTTCATTTCCAGGTGAGAATGTGGCTGGAATGGAGAAAACTGAGGCCTCTGGTGGCCAGTGAAATGAATCCATTAAGGATGAATCAACCTGCAAAACGGTTATAAAAGGCTGCAGCCAGGCTAGAAGTGCAGTTCAGTTTAAGAGGAGCGAAGGCATGAGCTCAGATACTAGGGTACCTGCAAGACCTTTGCTGTAAAAGGCATGTTTGTCAAGAGCCTGCTATACGGCGACTTTTGTTTCTGTACTTTTGTTTAACATCTTTTGATTTTGTGGCTCTTTAATAAAAGCGCATGCCCTTGTGTGCCGCCTGCCTGACCGGGACCACTGGGCCCCGCCCGCTCACTGGAGGAGGGGAGGGGTGCTAACGTGGATGTTCTGAAAAACACCAGGGGGCTTCTGGGGTTTCAAAGTGGGTGTAGTTGATTCCTAAAATAACATTTCGAAATGGCAACAGGAGCTCTGTGCGCTCACACCCAGACAGACAGCAAGAAAAAGCCTCCCTCCCTCCCTCCGCTTCAATGTAATTGCTAATGTAAACTAATAACAGCAGCTAGTGTTTCATCTTCTTCGCTCCAATATAAAACTACCAAGATAATTACAGATTTATAAATACATTGAACAGAGCAGATGGTGTTGTTGAGGGAAATATATGAATTCCCAAGTGTTTCTTAACATCCTTGAATTGGACAGGTCTGTAAGATGGAAACACTTTTTACTGAGATATTTTCTGCAGGGCTGGATCTAATCAGTTTAGGGTTTAAATAAAACATTCTAAGTATAACACAAAACACTATATTTGTAATGTAGCTCTAAGGGTCAGCGTGTCTTTGTATATCAGGCATCTCATCTTTGGAATTCATTGTCTTTGAACGCAAAAATAGCCTCTTCACAATACCTTTTTAAATCACTCAGAAATATCTATTTTAAATCTGACCAGAGTTGCAAATCCTGTAAATACTGACTATGACCAGGGTTCTATCCTGGTTAAATAAACACGTTTGACATTTGAAACAAGAGAAAAAGAGTGAAAGCAAGCACACTTTGATCAGCGATCCTGGTACGACTGAGAGCTCCCAAGCAGTAGAGTTTGACCGCCTTTGTGTTTGAAACAAAAAGAGCAAAAGAAAAACAACTGGAAACAACCAGCACCCCTCCTCCTCCTCCCCTCCCCCTCTCCTTTCCCTTCTGCGAGTGCCAGCAGTTTAATGTATTGCTGTGTGCACAGGGCTGGAGCAGGAGTCATCAATTCTTCAAGAAGCAGAGTAATTCAACCTTATTTTTTTCCCCCTGCTTTGAATAAGTTACAAGCCAGAATGGATGATTTATTCTCCCTTTTCTTCTCTCTCCTGCCCTACAGAAGTGTGGGTCGCACCAAAAGAGGACCAACAAGATTCTGTGTGGAAATTGCCGGGAAGGTGGCCACTGGTGTTATAAAAAAGCCATTTAGGTCATTTACAGCCATGCTGCAGCAAGCGTGCAATACAGTTACTTACTGATTAAATCAAGTATGTCATTTAGTAATCTCCCTGCCAAGGAAGGGTGAAAACCCAGTGCAAAAAACTCAAACTCGAATTTAAAACAGCAGGAAACAAAACACTGAAACCGGCCGTCTGCACGAAAGCCGATTTCAATGTGTTTTTCATGCGTCACCTCTGAGTTGTCTTAGCTCTTTATTGTTTATTTAAAGGCTGAAATCAAGCCCATCCCCTTAGTGGTTAAAACAAGGAGCCGCGTGTTGCTTTCTCAATTGACTGAGCCTCTGGTTCCTGCACCCTGTGGATTTACAATGATGGGACCTCCAGCCTTTTCTTATGAGTTCCATTTATGAGTTCCGTAGCTGTATGCGGTGGAGATTTTCCCGAGTATCGCTGGTTATTAATCGACAAAGAACGTTTGTTGCCATTGTTTTACTTCAGCTGATAGAAGATACCGAATGTTCAACACGTTGGCATCATGTTCTTCCATTCCGCAGTGCTGTATCAAGACACCAGTCCACCTGTATGCTTGAAATACAAGACAACTCTGACCAGGTGACGATTCTGTTACTGTACCTTTAAGACATGACAGTGCCTGGTGCGAGAGACTGAAGTTCACTCCTGATTCCAATGAGAGGGAGAGGGAGAGAGGGGGCAGTGTAACTGGAGGACGTGTGTTTGGTTGCTCCACTCCTCCTGTGTTATGTTATCGATGTAGAGACAGTGTGTCCAATGCCTATATGTGTATAAGATTGATACTGCTACAGAAGGGAACCCGGTTATGTAGAACTCATGAGCTATAATCACAGTCTCAAGCTGAATTCCCTGAATGCGTGTCTGTGTGTTTGTGGCCTCTCATCAAACCCACTGATGGGCGACCGCCAAGGACCCAGAGTGACGATTCATCACTCTTTACGAACATCATAAACTGGTGCAGTCAGCTTCCAAGTGCACTAATTGTGTGTGTGCTTTTTTTCTACTCTTAGAAAAACTTGTTTGTTGCTTCTCTGAAAAAATTTTAAAAAGTTCCCCAAAAAGACTGTGTGCTGTGATGACTGTGGATCTCTGGAGTGTTCATGTGGAGAAGTGGAGAAAAGACTATCATAGATTATGCTGCGTACCCCAGGCTATCCACATAAGAACCTGAACATGTAAACGCTTATGGTTACCCTACTCTATTTATTACTGGTACTTAATGAAGGGAAAACGCTACGAGGAAACCATGAGGTTTGTAATCAAGGAGTTCTGAGCTCTTTTACTTCCATGCTGAGTTTAATATATTTTTTTTTTGTGATCAAATGTTTTTTATTGGGAATAATACAAAAATACAACAAAAACATGATCAAATGAACTCCCAATTTTCCTCTCCCGCCCTCCCCTCCCTCCCACAACCCCCCACAGGGACCTAAATGAATCTGGATTTAACAAAGGCTTAATAAGATCTGCTGTACTTTCCCAGGCTTGGATCGTCTTCTCCCTGGCACCATGGATCCGAGCGGCAGAAAGGTCTAAGTAAATAATATCAAGGAACGTTAGGATCCATTGGCGCCAGGGAAGAGAGAGCGGCGGCTGCCAATGCAAAGAGTTTAATATTTTTGTTACGCTCTACTTGGCAGGAATTATGAGCCTTCTACTGTTTCTGTATTGGTATATTGGAGTGGTGTCCAAGTCTCCATATTCCCCACACACTGCCCGGGCTCATGCGTGTTTCTGCTATGGAGAAGAACTCCTCTCCCTACCTGCCCACTGCTCCATTCAGAGCACATCTGACACAGCCGGCCCCTTGCTAACACCCACTGAACCTGAATAATATATCCTCCTCACTGTCTTATTCAGCACAACAGAACCAGCTCAGTCGTGACACTCTCCCCTGCAAAACTATAAAGCTCTGGAAAGACAATACCATCGCAATACAAGCCCTGACGTACTGCCTCCCTCTGTGGAGAGCCAGACAGACTGCAGCACAACCCGCAGCCCCGGACTCTGCCAGAGAGACCCTGTGATTTTACAAGGGCTGCGTTGATGCTGGAAGTGCGAAAGAACAGCAGACACACGTCGTCCCTCTAGAGGCGCACAGTTTGTTCGGAGATTGCACTGGAAATCCTAACACCGTGTATATACGTACATATATATATATTCTTTTGCAAATGCAGTTGGCAATACATGAAATAGGTATGAAACAAACAGACAGTGCTGAGTAATAGGAATCTATACAGTAGCTCTCTGGCTCAACATAAACAGCTCTGAAAGCCTGCTAGCACTCTGCATGTGTGGCCAGGTGTCCCTGCTCTGCACTGCACCTGTTCTGTTCTCCCTGTGGAACCTGCCAATAACACAACAGTCTCACGGGGAGTCCCTGACACTGCCGTGTGACTTTTATTTAAAATCATTTCTCAAACTACATTGAAACGTGGGAAAATATCCCCGTCGATCTTCACCAGCCAATCAATCAATCTATCGGACCTCATTAAGCAGGCTATATTTACAGCACAGGTCTTGATCTCCCACATCTTAACAGGGCTAGCTATTTGTTTTACAAAATGCTATTGTAGCCAACTGCTTTGCTGTGTCGATTACCTTTCTGCAATGTCTTCAAACGAGAACTGCACACGCTTTCAAACCACAAAGGGTATGGACTTCAATGCTTAATTCAGTCGGTTTAATAAATCTAAATGTCTATTTATTTATTTTTAGATTGAGGCGTAAAAAAACCCCAAAGAAGTTCCTTTTCAGGTTTCTCCGAGTCTATTTGCCTTGTGGCACTCTTGTGGATTTTGTGACAGCTTCTTCAGTAAATATCCAGTGCAATAGTCACAGTTGCTTGAACTCAGACAGTGAGTCAGCACTCGTTCATTGTTTGCATTACTGTTGATAACACTGGCTGATCTATGTAAAAGAAGCACCAGTCACAATACAAGAGACTTTTGGACACATCATAGGCTATTAAAATGTCCAGATTGGAACAGCAAATGAAATCTGATGAGGGTTGTATTTTATAACACATTAGAACATTGTGTTACCCTGAGTGTTCTTCTCTACTGTTACATTCTATAGTAGATTCAATAACTCCATATAACAACTTTACAAAGTGTGATCAAGAGTCGGAGCCAGGCAATGGATAGCTCACTGCAGTGTAGCGTACCAATTACCTCACGTGATTATCTAAAGAACATGTTGTGTCCTTGCAAGGTCACCAAGAGTTCAGACCAAATTTCCTTTCCCTGGCAAATTAGATTACGAGTCACAATGTTTCTTTTTTCTCCCTTCATCAAATCATTTTGCCAAAGTAGACAGCACAATTTCTGTTGCTTAGCATAACACGGCTGAACGATTCTAAAAATGAAAAAAAAACACAGCACCAAATGATACAGGGTTTTCAAGAGCCTCTATTGCTGTGGATACATCTCATTATGCAAATGCTTTTCTCAGCCTGGGGAACATAGCAGAACGAAAGATGCTCACCACTCCAGACTGTGTTAAATTAGCTTGCAGGGTCAGAGAAGAGAACCTGCTATATTTAGAATAATCTTCTCAATGCTGTTTTCTTTCATAAAACAAGGTCTAAGGGCTCCATAGGGATACATAAAGTAGGCTGATTGTTATACTGAAGAAGAAATACGTTGAAAACATACTATTCTAGTTGAAAACTCTTGGACGGAATGCAACTTTGAATTCACTTTGTGCAGAGCTGGCACGTCACAGGCAGCCATTATGGTAAGCATTCCCACAATGCATTGCACGTTACACCTTTTATGAAAAATAACCTGGCAGCAGCAATCATTTTGCTTGGAAAGGAACATGGCTATTATAAAATAGTATAAGCAATAGCAATCAAGTTAGAGTGCATGGTTGTTTGTACTCTTTTACAGAATAGGTTTGCATATCAATAAAATCCAGCACACTGAAGCCAGTCCCTCCACTCCCCATGTTTCCAAGCTGCTCATGTTTAAATGACATTCAGATTTAAACCAGCTTTCAATCGCAACTCCCAGTGGAACGTGTGCACAGTGTATCTATGCACTAAATGTATGTCAATGTTTAATTAGCCTTGTCTGGCAGTCTTGTTTGAAGGAATGCCAAGTGTCAACGGCACACATTAAGGTTTGCTTTTCTTTTGCTGGAAAGAGTATCGCCTGACATGCAGGGTACGAGTCAGCGTAAAAATGAAATACAATAGCTTCACACAGCCCTCAGCTCGCTCACACTGAAAACATGCCCAGCTTGCTAATTCAACGTCTTGGTGGCGAAGTGGGAACAGGTGAGTAAATTGACGTCATCAGCGCAACATCAGCTGAAGTTTCCAAAGAAATCAAGTTGCTCACACGTCAGGAACAGAACTGAAATGTCACATGTCAAGGGAGCAAACCCCTCCGGCTGTATTTTTCACCGTGGAGACAGCTTCGTTTTCAGGTTAATCCACTGAGTTATTCACACTCTATGTGCCCTGTGGTGACCTCTCATTTTTGACCTGTGGTGACCTCTCATTTTGCTTTGCTCACGTAGTTAAGCATTGACCGAATACGAATGACCACTGAGAAGGACAAATAAACTGAAAAACCTGAGATTGACACGTTTTCACGCTTATAAAAGATTGCCCTGTGTTTGGTGATGTGAGTCTGTTACAGATTATACTGACCTCTTCAGGTTGGATGTGGTACTGGGATATCATCCCTATAAACAATTCTGTTTTGTAGAGCTCTTAAAAAGACCATTACAGTCAAATTCCTCAGCGAGTGGAAAATCCTAACCCTAGCCGGTCAGAGGCCAGGACCTCGAAACTTAACACATTCTGTTACACCATTCCGCATCGCCAAAAGCCAGCCAGGCAGCAGAATGGGTAGTGCTGTCAGTGTCAACCAGACTATTTATAACTACACAGGCTTGGGAGGGGTCACTTCCAAAATGAAATCCCATCACACATCAAAACAGTCATCCTACGGGACGTGTAATTACCAAAAAGTACATATTCCACAGTCGATTGTCACATGTAAACAGCACTGCCTGTCAGTAACCTTAAGACCACAAGGACAAAATCCATCAAAGAGGCTCTTTCTATAAGCGTGTTACACGAGACACACTGGCAGCAGAAAGGAAACCCGTTTTGACAACTGTATCCTTGGCATTCACATGGATTTATTTTATCTTGAAGAGTATGTTATTAAATTATGAATGCTTTTACTCAGAACCTATTCCCCCTGCCTTCTTGCAATCTCTCGTTACCTTTCACTGACTCGGCAAATAAGACTTTCTGAGAAGCCACTTGATAACGGTGTGTGCATGAACCAGTGCAATTTACATTACCATACCATTCAAGAGCACTACTGGAAAACAGAGCAAATTACACATGGGAGTCATGCAGCAAATGAAAATGGACAAACAAATGGATTTTCAACTTCACAAACGAAGCCTGCAAACTGTGTGAGAGGCTGCGATTGTCATTCGATTTTTCAGTTTAATTTTTAGAAGGACGGCTCTTTAAGAAATACTCAGTGTTATCCTCATGTCTTCCCACCAGACAGGAAGGTACAGTATTTTTTCAGTCCAATCATGACAGCTTTGTTTTGCAGTCTCGTCGCTTTCAGGGATCAAAACATAGCAAGGGAAGCAGAGCCCCAATCTAACAGCAACTGAAGAATGAAACACACATGCACTCAGAAGAACTCTAAAACTCATGAAAATATAGGGCTGTAACAATCGAAATGAAGCAGCAGCAAGTGTAAGATTAGGGGTGCAGATCACGTGCATCTGAACCAGCAACTGTGCAAACAGCAGGGACAGAAGCAGGAACTTCAAATACCAAATTGACTCCCTAAACAATACCTTGAAACGAGAAAGAAGTCCTTGATAGGACTGCGTGATGAGATCTGCTACTGCTTATGCCCACAGCGGCAAACGCTACACTGTTATTATCAATCTGACACCGCAGTGTAAATTTACATTGATGCACAAAGGCTTAGGCATGTGTTAGTAGTACATCCATGACCCATTTAATGGATTGCTTTGCAGTGCCTGAAAGAAGGCATGGTCCAAGATATTCACATGTTTTGATGTTTGCTTGTTCATGTGTTATCATCATCATCATCATCATCATCATCATCATCATCATCATCATCATCATCATTATTATTATTATTATTATTATTATTATTATTATTATTATTATTATTATTATTATTAATAATAAGGGTTAGGGTTAGGGTTAATTTTGCAAAAACAACCTAGTTTGAATACGCTGCCTCAGACTCTCAGGATCCCTGGGCGATTCTAATTGCTTGAACTAGTCATTGTATTTATCTTGCTCTTATTGTATTATTACTTGTACTGTAACACTTGAAATGTATTTGCTTACATTTGTAAGTCGCCCTGGATAAGGGCGTCTGCTAAGAAATAAATAATAATAATAATAATAATAATAATAATTGCTCTAATTTGATCAAATACCACACAGTGCCTTGTTTCTGGTATGGCATGAAAGATATAATGATATACTCTGTTTTTACTTGATCATGTGTGACTGCTATTTAAACACCTCCACAGGACTGAGCTCCATATGAAATGGATCTTCATTTCACATGGTTTAACCAGTTACTCAGAAAACAACCTTAGGCTCTTGCTAATCCAGACTCTCTCCAGACAACTGATATGTTCGGATCAATGACTGGAATCTGCACATTAACACAACTCTCTTGTATAGCCTTTGTTTTATGTTTTTGATTCTTATTTTTCTTGAACAAAATACAGACAGAAATTGAATTATGATGGTTAGATCATGGGTCAGTTCGGATGACTGGGGCTAGTCTAGGGTACATTTTAAACTACACTATACAACAGTTTTCTACAACAGATTGCACGGAACCTTGTCCTTTACAGAACAATGGTTTGCTCAGCCTGGAAAACTGTACATCTGAGGTTCAGAGAGATGGGGCACAACAGCTAGAGAGGCAGGCAGACCGTTCGGACCCGTGTGATCCAGCGAGCTTACAGCGCTTCCACCTCGACAGGCTACAGGAAGGGTACTTCAGGATTACCCGTGTTCCCAAACAATTACACATCCAGGTATTTAGGGCTTACCACATGCAATGTCATCGCAGGGGAAAGCTGGCAGTGTGTTAGTGAGGTGAGACAGTGGAGAGCAGGGCGCCGTGGCTCCTGTTAGCCCTGACGGGAGTGTGTCTCTGTGTCTCATTTCTCTGTCATGCTTTAAAATAAGAATGAATAAACCTTGATTGAGGGTTTAATGGTAATTGTGGCATGCGTCATTAATAGATGCTTCCCATAATGCAATGGTTCTGTGGCAACTAAAAGACAGGTCAAATTATATGTGAGCCATTGGTAGAATGATGTTTTTTTTTATTTGGACAAACTCGTGGTTAGAAGCATTACACAATGGTACTTCACTAGAGGGCGTATCACAAACAATGCAGCCCTATCAGGAAAGCATAATATTTTTTGCAAGTATGTTGCGATGCCAATACAGGTTTCATTTGCAAAAGATGTTTGCAATATGCTTGCCATATATATGTATATATATATATATATATATATATATATATATATATATATATATATATATACACACACACACACACACACAGCATGTACTGAATTTCCAAAAGGACACACGTTTGCTCTTCATCTGGAAATCAATGACCACAAACTGTATATTTGCATACTGTTTGCAAATCATTTGCAGAGAATGCCTGCAGAATAATGTATTTGCATGTTTCGTTGCATTTAAAAATATCCACAAAAGTAAAGCTTCCAAAGTTGTTAGTCCAATATAATGTGGAAACATTTGCAAAGATCGTCTAACTCTACTTGTGAACTGCTGTCCTAGTGGATCAATTCTGTACAAAGATCAGGGAACCATTTCAAAGAAATTCCAAAGAAAATCCTTCTTAAGCAGTGTGGCAGGGCAGATGAAAAGCCCTGCACATAACGAGAGGGGGCGGGGCAAACGCCTGCATGTAAATAAAGGTGTTGTCTTTGTTTAACGCAGGTGAATGTATTGTAATGATTTCAAATGTATCGTGTTATTATTTCAAAGGAAATGTATTGTTTGGGAACGGGTGATGTTATTATTGTATGATTTAAATGGATTTTGTGTCTATTTAATAAAACGAGAGTTTTAGTTTGCATGTCCGACAGTCAATTTGTCAATTGTCACTGACTGCCGACCATGCATTCCCACGAGCTGCCTGGCAGAGAAGAGCTGCTAACACCGCCTCTACCAGACATTCACCCATGCTAAACAAGCACCACACCTTTATTTACATGCTGGGCTCATTCTCATTATGTGAAGGAATTTTCTTCTGCCCTGCCACAAGCAGCAACACAGCTGACCTGGGTTCTTTATTCCATTTTACATTCCCAAATTGGAAGCTGGGTTCCAAAGCTGTAAACTTGAACAACTGCAGGTTATGAGCAGTCACTTACAGTAAAGAATCGCCCAGCACTGTGCCACTGCACTGTCAGCTTGTGCAATGACATAAACATAACCAAGAGAACAGATGACCCCCAGGGACAAGCACGGGAGCTAATAGATATATATATTTCTGAAAGCTCAAAAAGCAAGGGTGACAGTTCTGTGATGTAACCACCCTTTGGGGGAATGAAGAACCGATTTACGTCACTACAAGAAACTCCAGCAATGAGTGGCAAGCACTGCCTTGAAGAAGGACAGAGCTGGCAGCTGGGTCTGCAGCCCGCTGACGCGTGCAATGAAATACAGTGAAATCTGTCTGGTAGCTGGAAAAGTGCGCTCGTTTCTTTATAAACCAGCTGGGCATTACATTAATCTGCACGAAACCAGTAAATGTGGGTTCACCACACGTGAAGCCACCAGTGCAAGTCCATGCTATCTCAAGCGACCAAAGTCTTTGGAGTAAACTGCAAAGGCATTTAACGGAATCTTAATACAGTACTTTTAGTACCAAGTAAGCCTGTTAAGGTAATTACAGTCGCTGAACTTAAAGACAAACTTGATGTGGGTAAGAAACATTAGGGTTATCTTATGTAACGCATTATTTTTCTTGTTTGTTTCACTTTGCATATAATTGTATGTTTCGGTCACGACATCCTGGGGATTTTAAAAAGAAAAAAAAAGTATGTGGCTTCATTACAGCTCTTAGAAACATGTCTAAGTGTGTCTGGTGCCCCAGGTTGTATCTATTAACCTTACCTTCTGCAACACTCGGCCGATTTCCGATGCAAGAAATAAGAAATACAACAGTAATAAAAAACAGAGCAAATATGTTATTTCTCACGTCTCACAACCAGGGCAGAGTGTTCCTAGGGAGGTACCACGTGTACTCAGAGATTAGACATGTTTCTGAGAGCTTCACTGAGGCTATAGTGACGCTTTAAACTTCACAGTTTTAAAAAGTCACCAGGCTGTGATGACTGTAACAGCAAATGCTGTAGAAAATGTATTTAAAGAGCAAGAAGAACACCTCAGTTTAAGACACCTTTCATATTTCATACCATACCACGTTGCTCTTTAGGACCCATTGAAGCCCCACAGAGAGGACAGTCTCACCCCATTGTGAAATACTGGGACAGGGACCCTATTTCACTAGCCGGTCTTTTTTATTCAGCCTTTAAATGGTACCCTTTCAAACAGGGCTCCAGTCAATGCATTATTAGATCACGTCAAACGGTGAACAAGCTATTTATCGCCCTGGATCGGGGTGTTTAACGAGGGCACACTGTTACCGAAGAACAAGTAGTTGATCCTTGATAAATTCATTGCTTTTAAACCAAACAGGGAACTGCAATTACTTTTTTAACAAAGATGAACAGCTCTCTCCCTGAGCCTCTCTCTCCCCCAATCTGTTCCTCTTTTTCTTGAAAAACCCATCTGCTGTGTTTATTTGTCTTATGCCTTTGATAAGAGATAAGACTTGCACCTTTTGTTTTCTAAAACAAAAAAAAAACAGCCAGGCTACCAATAAAAGAACAGGAAGACAAAAACATTTCTAATAATCTCATGAGAACATGAATTGGTACACAGGAAACTGAAGATTAGACCTCTACGAATATCCAATTCTGCATTATGAAAAACAAGGTATCCAAAAACCACCTGTTCAAATAATAAAATAAAATAATAATAATAACAATAATTCAAATGTTCTTAAATGACCAGTCTGCTAGGCTGACACATACAAATGTACAAACTACCTTTCAACAAATATTATGATTATTATGGTTGTGTACACAGCTACCATTCAACTCAAATTAGAGCAACGATAGGCATATGTAAATACTGCATACAGTGGGGAGAAAAACACACACGTCTGGAATGAAAAACTGTTTGTATTCAGTGCCACTGAGTGCTGGCCCATTTCGACCAGTTTGTGCAGTATAATAGCAATAACTGCCCTTCACTTTACTTCCCATGGAAACCATATCAAATGACAGTCTTATTGCTTCAATCTGAACTAGCCAACATGCTGCAACTCTGCTCAGAAGTACTCAGCATGGCATTTTGCAGGTTGCCGTGCTATTTCTGCATGTATTTATCAGGGTGAAGCATGATTCTTTTACAATGCTTTATCATACATTTCTGTGATTGATTCACCATGCCGTGAATTAAATGAGCTTTATTTTACTGGGCTATGCTCACGAGACGCTCCAGTAACATGTATAAAGAACGGAACAGAACAATGCAGCCCCAAGCTGAGAGACTGCAGGCACAGACGCAGACCCTTAAAAAAATCCATAATGTGTTTTTGCTGGAGATCATTAATCCCCAAAGCATTTTAATGTGATATAAATCCCCATCGTTCATGCCTTGTTCTCGTTTTTGTTGTTTAAAGAAAGGTCAGATATAATCGTCTCCCACACAGCAAGTCTGTTCTCATTATGATCAGTGTAGCAGCGAAGACATTTCGAACCCTAATGTTTCTATTAGTAGATCAGGTTTGACAATGTTAAGAAGTAAAGGCAGTGATTATTAATTTCAGTATTAAAAATGATTACAATACAAATTCAATCATCTTTCCAGGAAACACTTTTGTTTGTTTAATGGCAATATTTGTTTTGTTTTTTTGCTCCTGGAACTTGAGATGCAATTGGTTCAAATAATCATCCCTTCTGGTAATGAGATTTTTGCCTTCGAAGCGCTTAGATACCCGCGGTGACGACAGACCAGCGAAATGAATCTATTTATTAACAGGCATCAAGGGCCGTTCACTTTCAATTGGTCCTCAGCTTACTCCCAGGCTATTCTGAGCATACAGCGGCAAGTTTCCAATGATGGATTTTAATGAGATCAACCTTCAAAAAAAAAGAAAACCTTTATAACGTTTACTCTATGTATAAAAATACACAAGCTGAGCTCTATTGTGCAGGTCGCCACAGACAAAGAGGCAGACATTTACTGTATATAAAGGCTGCTTATTGGGGATGCAACTAGATAGAACATACAGTACCCCCTGAATGATGGATGGATGGATGAGACAGACAGACTTGTCTACCTTTACACCAACAAGTTGATCCAGTTAAAAAAAACTATACGTTTTACAGCAAATTAGTGGGAGTCTGCTGAAGTCAGTACTGTACAGGTATATATGTGTGACAGTACACAGCATATACAGCAAGTACACCTCGGAGAATTCAGGGGGGGCATTAATCAGCAACCAGATGCATGACCTTGCTTAGAGAAGAGGATCTCTATCTTTTAGCGCACACTTTTAAAAATACCATTTATAATCTTTGGCCACACTATGCAGTTTTTTTACTTGTTTTTTTTTTTAAGCATGTTTGTTTTACGCTGTAGAAAAACTCTTTGTAGGAACCTACAGGGTGTTCAATTAACAGCTGGTGTTTAAAGACAACAACCCTGGTCATCTCTAATCGGACCTTTAATACAAGCTGTAGGTGTTGTAACATGTTTCATAGTCTATTAATACAACATATTGTTCTACTAAAGCAAATCTGTAGTGCAGATCTGGGGAACACACACAGCACTGACACTGATATCGCCCCTGTCTGCTGTACTGAACGCATGCTTGACGTTACTTTTAGAGGGTGTTGTAATAAAACTTTGTAACATTATCTACTTGTTTTATTTCACTTGAGGGATCCAGGTCTGTATTACAACGACCAAGGTCAATGATTCCCCCTGTTTGTTTATAAAGGAGGGTCCCAGTATCCCAGTCAGACTGGAGCACACTCAAATCACATGTTACCAGCTTCCAGATCAGCTTTCAAAAACAAGACACTGTAGAAGACACTGTAGATTGCCACTGCTCTAATAGAAAACCAGACGTCATGTATTGCAAACACAGACAGCTATGTTATGCTCCACACAGGAGGCACTGTACAGATAAGGTGTGTAAAATATTGTACATGTAAACGTATTGTACAGTATGTAGCCAACGCACATTCAGGGGAGGATGAAAAACAACAGTTAATACAAACATATCAGACTTTAATGTTGAGATTTGCATTACTTATGACAATACTTTTAGTCTACTGTAGTTGAATGGAAAGGACTCTTGTGCTTTTCATTCCACACTGCAAATTAATTCCAAGCAATGCGTTCTGTCTTAGATGTGTCAACACAGAGGCAGAGCATGGAACTTCGATGCTTTGAGAACGGCAAGCTCGCTGGAATGCGTATGACGCACGACGTTTGAAAAGAAAAACACAGCAGGGGGAATATACAGCAGCATTGCTGTGTTCATGCCTTAAGATGAGACTGGCAGGGCAAAAATAAGAACAAGAAAACCGACTGTAAACTACACTGGGACAAAGAACAACACGGGAGAAATCATCATTATATCATTCTCCCTGTTGTTAAAATATATAGTATCACACTCGGTAGTTTACTGTTACCACCAGCTTTAACACTGAAGGATCGTGTAGTTTTAATTTTAATTCAACAACCACTCTGACATTTCAGTCTTTTTCTTCTTTTTGTTTTTGAAGTTTGGAAAGCAGCTTTGCATGAACAATAAACAAATTTAAATAATAAAAATAAAATATATATATAAAAAGCCCGGGCATGGCAATGCGATAGCGGTCATGCTGTTGCCCCATATGCTGGCGTGCGTACATCAAATTAAACAAGGGCTGACTCCTTTAGCAACCCTCTCTCGCCTCTATGTCTCCATGGAAATGGGTACCCAGTTTACATCGAGAGGCTGCGCACCGTGAGTCCATGGCACTGCAGAAGCAGATCGTGCCATACTGTAGCTCTAGCTCGTAGGACCCAACTAAATTTCAAACTATAACAATATACTTTCCTTGGGCATAGCGCCTTGGTGTGACCGGAATAGATTGATCAGTTTACACACGCGACAAACCTACCTTAGAATGAATTAGATTGCACGGTGCACGGAACAAACCAACCAAATAAATAAATAAATAAATACATGAATATTTCAACAGGATGAAAATGACATCAATGTTCAACTGCCATACCATTAAAGGGGCAGTGTACCCGTGTCATCATATGTGTTTCAGCGTTGTATTGTAAGTCACAGGCAAAAGTATAAAAAAGGATGTCTTTATAAGCCACAAAAAAAACCTAGGTTACAATATATCTGAGTGGACTGTTTACTAGATGTATTTGTTTGATACAGGTGTACAGGCTACCATGCGTTTGCCCTTATGGAACGCACATAGACTAATATATACCGGTTGATACAGTGCTCGCCATAACAGTACAGTATATAGTTTATCAATTCATTTGAAGTGCTCCCTACACTAGTCAATTTTCTGCACTTCCGTTCGTGTTTCTGGGTCGCTTTCCTGGGCGGTATCCATTAGAGCTGCCTATTTCAGAGCCCGCAAACAGGCTACAGCAGCGACACACGGGGACACTGTGTCTTTAAGAGGAGCGTTGTGTAAATGGACAGGCTCGGTGCTTACCCTTGGGAACATCCTTTTCTTCTTTAGGCTTGGTCACTTTTCCGCTCATAGATCCCAGTTTGGATGTATATTTCCAGAATAAAACTAAAAAAACGAAATCCTCGATTGGTGTGCAAACGTCTGACTTCTTCTCGGAAATCCTTGACAACCCCCCCTCGTCACCACGGATTCTCAAGACGAGCGCTCTGAAAATGAATTTAAAAAAAAAAAGCAGAATATCTTGAATATACGCGGGGAAATAGATGTTGTAATGCCCTTATTGGCTATATGGTTAAATTATCACTTCTGTTATGCAATTATACTGGGAAGAACTGACATGTCAATTCCCTCATTCTGAAAACAAATGACACACAAAGAAAGCGTAGAGGAGAAAAGTCATGCAATCATGTTAACAAACAACAAAAGACTGCGGTTTAACTAGCAACAGCAGCCTATACATTGTTGCACAATTGTTGGTTGTTTAGACAAACAGAACGACGTGCATAATGGTACACCGTGTTGAAATGATCTCTCAAGAAGTCCTTTGTAGACCACGCAATCACAGTACACCTAACGATTATATATTGCTTTGCACGTATCTCTCTCGCGTCTTGTTTAAAAATGCTCTAAAAAAAACGGAATCGCCATTATAAACAGGAATAAAACTATTCCATCCTTTCGTGTAAAATAAATCGTCTTACCTTATTCGTTCCAGGTCTACAGGTCTTCAACAGAATGATAAAAAAAAGAAAGACCTGTCTAAACTGAACCCAGTTCTTATCGATACAAAAACACGATGCTTTCTGCTGTAGTAAAAAAAAAAAAAAAAAAAAAAAAAAAGCTCTCCCACCGTGAGCGCGTCGACGTCAGAGCAGACAGACAGAAATGGAAGTGAAATGGCTCGGGGGAACCTGCTTTTCTAGAAGCAAGGTGACAATTCTAGAAGAGTCGCGCATTCGGGAGCCAGCGTCGTGAAGGTTTATTCTGCATGCAATGATCGTCGCTGTGTAGGGACCCCAGACACACCACATGAATACTGAACAAGAGCAGGAACAACACCATATCAACAGGATGTAAGCATGCAAGGGTACCGTTTCCTTTGTGTACTTCACTCCCCAGCTTACAATGATGCTGCAGGTACGGAGCGCTCAAGCACTACATCACCAGACTCCGTAAGACACGAGTAATAACATTTCATTAAGTATTCATGACGAGCCCCGAGCCATTACACTACAGTGTCTTAATAATAATAATAATAATAATAATAATAATAATAATAATAATAATAATAATAATAATAATCACGAACACGTGTACCCAGGGCGTGTTTTAAAGGTAAAGACGAACATTCTGGTATTTTAATGACTTTGAAATAAGTGGCAATTCGGAGTTGAATCAATGATTCATGATTTTTATATAACATGAATACTTGTGGAATGTGTGATAGATGTTCCATTCAGTATTAATTCAATAGGAAATGGTGTATTATTCCAAGCGTAATTACTTTTAAATTGGCTGATTTTGTTTCTAAAAGAATGAAAAGGTAAAGAACGCCTATGCTTTATTATATGTCTAAATATGATGTCAAGTGAATTTCGGCGGCAGTCAGACGAGTAAATATACATTGGGTCGATGAGCTGCTCTTGAATATCGCATGCACAGCCATCAATACAATACCGACCCAAGCTAGACCCTTATTAACATGTGCCAAGCCTTCATTTCAAAGCATTGTCAGTTAATAGATTATAGAAACAAAGTGAACTGCGAAACTGGAGTCAATGGTTTGCTAATATACTGAGCAATGTAATTTCTAAATCGAGCAACGTCCTTCAACAAATGTGTATGTTATCTCAATAAATACAATTACGTAGCAGTTATTATTCTTATGAATAATAATAATAATAATAATAATAATAATAATAATAATAATAATAATAATAATAATAATAATAATAATAATAATAATCAGGAAATGTAATGGAAATACCGGTACTTCAATTACTTCATGCACTGCCCTTAAGTCTCAGTTTGGTTAGGCTGCGGTTGGATACACTAACTGGCCACAGTGAGCAATACATTATAAATTACGTTGACTGCAAAAGGCTCTGCCATCATGCAGGCTGGGTTTGTAGTAAAACGCAGTCCTGGAATTGAGAGCGTGTGAGCGGCTGGAACAGGGCTCTGCAATGGAGAGGTATAGAGGTATCCTAACGGTCCCAGCGCTTTCCCAACGCACAGTACTTGTCACTGTGCAGCAGTGGCTTCAGGTTCTATACAGAATCGTGTTAAAGGCGTTGGCTGAATGGCATGTGTTGATGCGTCAACTGGGTTTCGGTTTTCTGAGTTTAAATCCAGCTCAAGCCACAAAACATCGAATATTAAAAGATTAATGATAACAGAGAAAACGATCCTGTAAAACTCTTTGAAAATCTCTGAAAGACGTCTCCTATTGTCTAAGCCAGGAAGGATGAGAACTTAACGCGCTTAGGATATGTGGGGCAAACACAGTACAGCCCAGAAGCAAAGCTCGTTAATAGCAGCCCCTGCCTCGCTGTCCTGTCCCTGGTGGAAATCTGAACCCTGACCAGCACCAAGCCTGAGCAGGGAGAATGTCTTTGAAAAGTATATACTAGCCTGATGGCTTTTATAACTGGGGTTAAACCAGTAACAGCCCTAGTTTGTATAGTCCTTTGAATCGATACACTTACTGCTCCACCCTGACTTTTTCAAGGATGACGACCACAGAAATAGATTGGTTGAAAAATAACAATCGCTCCAAATTGAAACCGCTGTCAGGCACTGTTGCTGATCTAGATTTATGTCCAGTTAGAACCGCATTTTAATTCACCTTGCTCGTTCTTCCTAATATAAAACAGCATACTAAGGTAAGAGCAGAATTTCCCCACGTCTATGGAACACAAACACCCAGCCCAGTCACTGTCTGAAGCGGTTTTGTACAAACTGAGTGCGGATCAGCCGACTACCGTGCAGAAATCTCCAGAGGACAGCACAAAAGAAGCAATCATTCCAGCACCGCTCAGGCAATGTTTAGCAACGACAACAACTTACAGATTTTTAATGAAAGCATTCCACATGAAGCGTCGCTGGTAGACAACTGTATACAAATACAGGCAATCTCTTATAAACATTCCTATTGTATATACCTACCTTTTCAATGAAGATAATCGAGAGCTTTAGTAATTTATAGGAACTCAAAATAATAATAAAGAAACGAAGATAAACCCAGAACAAACGCGAACTGTGTTTCCCTTGTTTTTCTTCCCCTTTGCTTTTAACGCGGGCTTGTTTAATCCTCGCCAGTGAGCTGTGTTATACCGCTTCACAATCCCCGTCTACTCGACGTGTCTTCAGGTGCAACGCGGGTTATTGGTTAAAAAAGCATAGCATGGGAAACTTGGCTTGTGCTTTACATTATGGAAAAAGGGGGTGACTCGAGTTAGCGCGCGATCACCAGCTGATTCACTGCAGTTATGGGGTTTGTCTGTGACAGTTAAGGGTTCCGGATTCTATTCGGCGGCTATTTTTAGTCGGGTGTTGGAATCCTTTCAAAGCTTCTCTGCACTCCCAAGACTTCTCCAAGTCGCTGTCCAAGTGCCGAAAGCAGCTGCGTGGGTATCAGTTTACCTGTCCCACATAAAGAAAAGCAACGACCTGCAAAAGGAGAATCGAGTGAACCTCAACGTAGTGCCGCTGTCACAATGTTGCAGAACTCTTTCGTGGCTGCACGATTTACTGCCGTTACAGTGCTGGATTAGCATGATGCATGTCCTATCCAAATGTAACTAGAGTATTTATTTGGAGGTTTGTCAGTTTAAACGTTTCACTCCGGTTAGTCGTATGTGTGTATATTTAAACCGGGTATAACTGTCTCTCACTATACACGCGCTACAGTAACAGCATCGCATTTCTTGCTAAGTATTTTAGAAATGTTGTAGGAAGCTCTAACGCTGAAGTTCGTTCCTTAGGCTTATTCCCGTTTTTCTAACTCTAATTCTTCTCTTACCGCAATAACTGCTTTATCTGGTGGATGTTATGTTTAATGTCATATAATTATAATGAGAAGTTCAAGTATAGCTTTATCTTTGTAACAATGGGCTTCTTGTATTATCATTAGGCTATCAGCTTAACATGTGTTTAAACACCAGACCCCAGAACAGCACTATTTAGGTAGCGCTGGCGAATTACATCCCATCCCCAGTACCCACCCAGTAACTCACGGCCCCACAGTGCACCATCAGGGGGGTAGTATTACAAACATAAACACCCAGGCAAGGATGGTAAAGAGCCCTGTTTCTGCACCAGAAATCATTACCCCTAAAAATTAGCACCTCTACATTTGCAACGCTCCATAGATCATACAGATTGGCAGAAGGGAGGCTAAAACTGCAACTAATATATATATATATATATATATATATATATATATATATATATATATATATATATATATATATATATATATATATGAGAGAGAGAGAAAGAGAGAGAGAGTGTATCCTGTTTATGATACTTTACCCAAGCTGCAAAAAATAATAATAATAATAATAATAATAATAATAATAATAATAATAATAATAATAATAATAATAATAATAATAATAAGCTGCCACTGTCTTTTCTAGGTCACATGACTGCTTCTAGAATCAGAATTAACCTGCCCCTAGAGGGTGTAAGACATGCCACACAGAGTAATGCTGGGAGCCACAGGGGGATAGTTAAACAGACACACCCTGACTTGCATGATGAACTGAGATTCCGAGAGATCTTCTGAGTCACAAGGGTGCTTTAAACTTCAGAGGCACTAAAGCCCTTATAGCTTTTAATTATTGGATATCAATAGGCTGATATTCCCAGGACACAACCGTTGAGAAGGGCAATTAAAGGTCAGCTGGTATTTTCTTAATAGCTTTCCCTGTTTGCAGACATATTGCTTGGATTAAATAAATATATAGGAAAAATAATAATTGTACTGCACTGCAATGATCAAAAAAATAAAAAGAAATTGCAGCAACTAGACTGAACTAATTCCACACGTGTGCGTTACTCTCAATATGCATCTCGTGTTTTAATTAGAAGCGTCCACACCGTAGGCTCCACACATTGAAATCCCTAAATCGTGTAAGATCATGCTGTATGCGGGTATGATAACCAGTCTATGGGTTTACAGTATATCAGCATGACAGCTGATCCTATTACAGACTAAATTAAATAATACTTTCCTGCTTGATCAAGTCAGATAAAGGAATTGTAATAATGTATATAACTAGACCCGTTTTTAAATACCATATGTACAATGCTTCACTGTAATAATGTTTCATCCAATCTACCTAACTTACCTTTAGTCATGCAGGAAACTCAACAATGACCAGCACTCTTTTTTCAGCTGGTCAAGGTGCTTAAATATGCTGGTTGAAGAGTTGATAATTTTGCTAATTCAAGAAAAGAAAAGAAGCAAACTGTCCATTAGCCTCACACCAGTACTGCAGAACTGTAAAGTTCAGTGATTTGTACATTTTTAAATGTATCTAACTGCGGTGAACTTGAGTCGCCAGTATACCAAGCTGCGTGTCCAGTTAGCTGTAACTGTAGCTTACCAATACATTTCATAAAGCCTACCTGCCCTGCACTTCCTCTCTTATATAGGTTATATAGGTGCAGTTTTGAAACAGCCACATGTTACAGTAAAGCTAGTTAAAGAAATCTCTGTTTGAAAACCATGCTTTCAGATAGTGCTGCACTTCCATGACCAGGGTGATATAGCCCCCACCCTTTTGAAGTCTGCTGCCAGCTATTAACCAACCAACTGCTTCCTCAATTGACTGACATGCTGTCAGCCAGTAACATGCTTCGACCCACACTGCTGTGGTGAAATGACCTGGAAGTGCAAGTGTAAAAGATTTCCTGATAATACATCTTAGAAACGGAGAACTTTCGTTAACCTGATATATCACTCTACAACATGTTTTAAAATGCTTGCTTTGCTTCCGAACTGCACATTTGAGACCTATGTCACTAACAAAAGTGCAAAACAGGTACGGCTTATAGAATTATTCTTCTGTACTCATATTCAACCTTGTAAGCTTTGGGAGTAGATGGAAAATCCTTTCATCTGCGACTCCCAGACTGTTTCCCTCGAACAGGCACCAGGCCTTCTGGCTACTTGGCTGGAGTTTAGTGCTTTGACAGAACTGGCTTTCCTGCTGATGTATTTCAGAAGCCATTTGATTAAAAGTACAAACACTGATACAATCAATTCGCCGTATGCATTGCATCTCTTTGCTGTGTTCTCGTCTCTCGCGTTTGTTCAGTTTCCAAGCAAGAAGCAGTTAGGTTTCGGTATTGTGGTCTTTATGTACCAATCTGAAATTTCTTCCAGGACATTTCGGGCAGCCTTGTGGTCCGGCACATGTGCTTCTTTTGCTCTGTTCTCTTACAGTATATTTGTTTAAATGCCATGCTGCTTGGTTGCCCACACATTATCCCATTGCCTTGCAAATTCATTATCAAGCTTTTGTAAAATCTGATTGTAATCTCTTCTGTGTTAATGCACTGCACTGTTTTTATTACTTGCTTTAAAATGTTTCCTTTACAGGCACAGGGGTCTATTTTAATGATCTAAACTGTGGCTGATCTTAGCACCGCTGTTACCTCATTTCCCTTTGTTTTATTGTATGGGGTAATGTCAATAACAGGGTCAAACATCAACTGGATCAATACAGATTTAATGAGCAGCTGTATTTAGATACACCACTGTTTAGATCACTTAGACCCTAAGATCTTTGCCCTTTATTTCTAGTTTTCTCAGACTATAGTCATCATACAGCTTTTACTCCTAGTAGCTCCTTACCAGGGCTTAAAGGTTTGTTTACACACTCTACGCTATGCTTCGATGAATGCAGGGTCCCTGCGGTGAGTATCAGCTGCTTCCCTCTGGTTTGTAGCACCTGCCTGAGCAAGCAGTGGCAGATGCCTTATTTAACGCAAACTCATTCCATATTTTTGACCTGCTTGTTATTAAGTAAAGATCATTTAAACACGGCTCTGTGATCGGCGTCCCTAGCCGTTGCAGGAGGCGTTTCCCATGGGATAGCGACGGAGCCGGAAACCGCCGAGTTGAGAATACAGAGAACATTAGCGGCTGCGGAATGGGAACCTGTATCGTCTGCAGGCAGGGCATGCTTCTGCTGAAGGGCCGGGAGCCCCATGGAGACGCTGCTCTTGGTTTACATCTCCTGCAGAGCAATGGTTCCTACTCCGGTTCTGCGCTCCAGGTTTATATTTCAGCGGGATCCCATTTTGTTTTGTCTGGTGTTCACAAAATAGTCTCAGATGGTGGAAATGCTTTTCAAGGGAATTATTAACCAACTGATTTTAATAGCCATGAAGCCCCCTAGCTAGTCATTAATCCTCAGTAAACTGATTTTGTACTGTATCCCTCCGCACTGCGAAAGTTTACTAAGGTGTGTCCTGAATAGCAATATACCAAACATGTATGGTAAAGCACATTCAAGTAATGTGGGTTGTATTTTATAATCAGATCCCTAAAAACAATTCAAAAATCTCCTGGATCTCTACAATGTGCGGTTCATCTTGCAAGTCCAGTTTGTTCTTTACTCTGTTGCTTTGTGAGCCAATCAAACCAATCACAATCAGACCAATCACAATCAAACCAATCTGTCCCCAGACGAGAGGTCGCGGGAGGGGATGGGGAGCAAGCCCACGAGATCGGTCCCTCCAGGCAGGGCAGGCTTCAGGCATGGACACAGACACTGATGTAGGCATTAGCGCAGGCAAAAAAAAAACAAAAAAACCCTGCTTGTCAGTGTTGGCTTTCTTTGCTGCAGCTTTAGTGCAGACATGAGGACTGCTTCAGGGCAGCGTGGATAGGCTCATACTGCCCCAGCTTGTGTCCTCCCTCCTCCATGGAGGGATGGCTTCAGTCTGTCTGGCTGACAGCCTCGCACCCAGCGAGAGCACCAGAATAAACCTGCAAAGGGAACAGGGGAAATAATCCCAAAGAGGGTTGTCACTTTAAATCAGGACTTCATTACACAATGAGTCGTGGTTCCAGCCCTGGCACTGGGTTTTGGACCAATTTTGGATTGAGATTCGGTGTTGGCATCGATTCTGTCTGAACCAGACCTGCAATTATGCTCAATAACATTTCAAGCATTTGCATTGTTTGTCCCGTGGGGGTCCTGTGATATTTGCACATGCTCCATATTAATAAGACTTTACATAATGTGAAAAGGTACATTTCAGCCCCCACCCACCCAGCCGATAGCCTGTGACATTTAAATGCAATTGCCTGCTTGCTATCTGATTGTGGTAGAGAGTAACCCGTTGTTTAATAATTTGAAAAGAAATCACGCTGTGTGTTTCACAAAACGCTGCTGTGAAAAAAAAACAAATGTCAAAAAGCTGCCATCATTAGTGAATTTTAAAACCTATTACTATGTAAATCCGTGATGTCAACCTGCCCCTAATCTACAGCATGCTCTGGAGTTCAGTCTTCAATACAAATTCATGTCTTCTATCCACAAAACGCAAGGGCTGTAGTATTGTCTGACATTTTAATTAAAGGAGTAACGCTACGTTTTTAAAATCCATTTATTGTACTCCTACAGTAGTAGTGCAATATTATCATTGGTCACCCTTTCTTCAGTAAAAGAAAGTTTTATTCTTTGCTTGCATTCTATACTTCAGTTTGGAATATGCAGAATTTCAGACTGGAGATGCAAAGTTGTAAGTGCATGTTGGTACGCAATCACTTCATGTGCTGTACTTGAGTGATCTTCCTGCAATCCAACCACGTGATCTACAGCAAAACTACCAGGATGCAACAGTTTATCTATTGAGTTTTATTTCCATATCCTGAATTCATATAAAAACACAGACAGAGTAACACAAGATTCCCACTACAACAAAAGGCAGGTGATTGGATTTTTAAAGCATATTTTAGGGTAACACTAAATAGGAATTGCACTGCGTGGCAAGCATGCGTTAATCCCCACACAATTACTGTGATCTGTGCCACACAGTCTAACTGAACTGTCTGTACTAACATGCTCCTCAGTACCTAGCAGAGCCCAATGAGATTGTGGGGTAGTTGATAGAGTGTGGCACTTGATACTAAGACTACCTGCTTACTTCCCTACAGTCCTGTGTTAAGAGATATCCCCAGGGGGCTTGGATCAATCAAAAAGCTTTAGATCTTCAGCCAAAGCATGTTAGTAGTTGTCAAAATATTCCTTTGTGAAATATATATTTCTGAAGAAATGAAACAAGTCTCAAGAGGAGTTTGGCGCTCAATAACCCCCCAGTGTACCAGTAACCTTTGCTCATGACAGCGAAACCCATTCACCAGTGAGACAGCTGCTCCAGACAGCTGTTTGTGTTGCAGTTTGTGTTTGGGATCTGCTGCCGCTGTGGCTGAATACACAAACCCAGGATGGCATTGACCCTCTAAAGTGAAAGAGAGTGCGAGGGGGGGCGGGTAGTCTAAATAGGAGATTAAACCTTTCAGCCACGATGAGTCACTGGTTTGTTACTCATCCCAGGTCTACTGCATTTGATCTGGTGACTGTATGTGAACCACCACCAAACGATCACCAGCGACCATGCAGTGGCCCAACATTGGTAGATGTGATAATAATTCCATATTTGGAAATACTGGAAATCCATTGCTGTATTAGTGTCGTACCGTATCAGGTTCTCTGTGCCATATTTGTTTGCTCGGTGTAATACACAGGTTTTTATAATGGTGGGATTCACGAAAGGGAATGGAGAAAACTATGTAAGAGAAACACATGCATTTCCCTTTAAATACAACAGTCTGTTTAAAAAATGCTGAAAAAAAACCCCATTGAAATTGAAGGTAATTCAAATTTTTTAAAGGGAAGGGGAGGTGCTGCTGCCTTAGGCAATATAATTGAGTCCAACACAGAATTCTCAAGTTTCTTATGTACCTACTTTACTGCTGTGCAAACAATTAAAGGGATTTACTGCAAACAGAAACAAATAAGCAATGACTTTCAAACCTTAGTCCATTATGCGGAGAAGGGATTGCTCTAAAACTGTCTTCTCCTCTGCTCTCAAGCCACAGAACAATGTGGCAAATTATAGGCGGACATTTTAACTAAAGGACGGATATTAATCACATAAACTTTTAAGTACATCAAAGCAATACTTTTAAGCCCCAGTGCAAGAAATGATGAAAGACAAACAGCATCCTTCATGTTGACTAAGAAAGCAAGTGTTTGAACCTGCTGTTGCCTTCCCCTTACCCACGGCTGGCAGGTTCACTAATCAAGTGGCTCATTCCCTCAGCTCAGTACTCGATCTTCTGTTCACTTTCTCCTGAGCAGATCGCTTAACTGAAAGTTATGGATTTAGTTCTAATCTACCAGCAACTTGCAGATACAGGGTTGTCATCTCGCAGCTTCTCACTCTCCAGTGCTACCTTTTGTATATAACCGTTGTGTACTTTCTAATGCAATCCCTAATCATGATTTGATTCTTTTTCCAAATGACATTGTAACCCACAGAGCTGTAAAGCAATGGTCCCATGTTCTGCAAGTATAGCCTCTATCAATTAAACATCAATTAAAATCAAGCAAATATGTGACATGCTGTTTGGAAGATGTTTCAATTGTCCTGCCAAGCCCCTGCCAGTATGTTTGAAGCTCTTGGTTGAGGTTCTGTTTGACAGGCTACAGGCCTACACACTGAACTTCTTCCATCATTTTATTGTGTTCCCGGTCCCTTCCTCTGCTCTGTCCTGACCCTGTCCATCGCACTCTCCTGCCTGTCTCTGGTCAGCAGGCTGCTCATTGTTCTGATTATCTGCTGGCTGTGTGTTTATCAATGTCAGCAGTGGAGACACACGCAGTCTTCTCTGTTAACCACAATGGAGCTTGTACCCCCTGGATAAATGTTCTGCAAAGCCGACCGCGTGCCTCATGAATATCAAACATTAGTTAGCTAAAAAAAAAACTGTTAGACAGAAATGCAGCTTCTGCCTCAGGCTGCTCCTGTAGATTTCATGCACTTCTCAACTGAACTCATTTACTGAAAATAACTCTCCTTCAAACAACATTCCCCTGACACCGATGCGCGGCTCTGACCCACTGCAGAGAGGTCACACTCAGTGGAAAAGTTTCAATCACAACAGCACTAAAATAAACAAAATCCTTAAAGAAGAATTCGATATTTCATTATGCCTGTTCTTTAAGCTTTATGGTTTTGTTTTTTGTTTTTTTACTTCTTCCTACAGCAAAGTGATTCCCCTTGATTTAAACCCTTACCCTTCATTGTTACGCTTTCAAATTAGTTTATTGGTTTATTAACCAAAGAAGGGCTACTTTCATTTTCGGAGCTGGACATCGCATTATCACTGACATAACAGTGACGTTGTAATTCAATTTAATTCCATTCATATAGTTGATTTGGAGCTGTCTCTTTATAAAAAATCTTTCTGGTACGTGTGAAACACCATGGTTCTTTCTCCAGGTTGGTCAATTCAAGCAAAACAATAGTACAGTACTTTTGATGAGAAGTGCCTGTCTTTTGTGTTCTAGTAATACGTTTGCTGAAACATTTGTCCAATTCCAATTTCTGGACCACGATTTCCATATATATATATATTCCTATTGAGTGTTTAATGTTGGATAAGGACAAACAAACCAAAAATGTTTCTTATAACCTGATTAGAAAAACGATTGAGATGAAGGGAGATGAAATCAGAAATATTGGCAGGACGCTGGGAGCAGCTGATTAGATGGGAGGTTGGGATGTCAGGAGGCATGATAATAGGAAACTAATTGCATTTTCTTTATTCCTGAAAGTCCAGCTGATCTGGGCACTACAGTGTGTTCTCAAATCATCTCCATCACAAACGGCAGTGGTACAGTCGCTTTGCTACTGTTCTTGTTGCCTGCCTGTCAAATGCAGGGACCCTGACTTTGCTGGTACTCCACCGAAGCCAGGTAAGAGATCCTGAGGAGGTGAGGAAGCTTTAGCGGATCACAAGACACGGTGCAGGACAAAGTGAGAGATTAAGCAGAGGATTTGCAGATAAGGCATCTAATAGGACTTCTGACTCGTTAGCACTGTTCACCACAATGCTTTAATTAGATTTTGAAAAGTGGGTTGTTAAAAATTGACACAGAAACTTCAGTTTAACTATTTCAGTGCTAGTTCATTTTCTGCCCATGCCCAGTACTGTGCAGGTCTGTTTCTGTGGTTTAGAATTGAATCCAGGCTGATCAAATTCTTCAGTACACCCAGAACTAACAATAAGGATACACAACAGCTCCACCTACAGGACAATTAAAGATTTAAAAAAAAAACCCTCCTGTACATTGTGGTGACTCAATAAAATGATTGGTAAACCACATGCTCCAGAACACACTTAAAATATGAAGTTACAGCAGCTGATACACAGTAAATCCATTGTGCATTCAGATGGTAATGAACAAGACTGATTGTGTGACTGCAAGTCGAGGTTATTGAAAAGAGGATACTGGGAGAGCTGAATGCACAATAGCAGAACTCCACAACCGCAGGGTGATGGGAGAGTGAAAGTGATTCTAGTGGTAACAGTGCCTGCTGTATTGTTTCTCCTCTGGCAGAAGACTACATCTCTGCCTTACATCCTGAAAAGAGAAATCTCCATGAATTTTGATGGCAATCTAAAATGCTGGAGTGATGCAATGTTGTTCATGTTTCAATAGCACATTCTTCACCTTGCACAAGCTGCATTTATATTTAGATTGAACAGAATCTCCAGACAATTTGGGAGCTGTACATTCTGAAAATAACTGTGCATAGCTTTCAATCCCTGCACTCCAATCATGAGACTAATATTACTTAAATGAGTACAGTGTAATTACCGGTGATACAAGGAAGTGTGACAAATTAACTATTTCAAAAAAGCACCTCTTTTTTTTAGTTTGGTCAAACCTTTATAGTGTATCTATTTTGGAGCACGGGCACACTACTTAACACCCACAGGTTTGAACTTTATATCATATTAATATACATATGTGTCACTAGTTCCACATTGCACCTTTTTACTGCATGTTTTATAGTATTTTAAATATAAATTAGTCAACAGTCTAATGGCTGCATGAAAAATATATGTCAATACTTATTACCTAGAAATCTAACAAATTGCGAATTGAACCCATTCTGGAGCGGCTCTTCAGACCCATTGTGTAATGCTTCTGGTAGAACCAACCTGGATTTATTCAGTAAACTTGAAGCATTCCTGAATGGGTCTGCCCACTGTGGAAATGCCAGGGTTCAGAAATGCTAGAATGGGTCCGATTCTGAGTTTGCGCACAGCAATTCCATTTAGTTGCAGTTTTTGGGGGGGGAACCTGTGTTGTTCGAGATGAGGGACTGCATACACACACTCCAGTCCCACTCCTTCCTCAGAAACGACAGCTGTGGGTTACCTTACTGACTATCTTCGGTGCGGTAGACTTTCAAAAACTTTAGATTTCTCTCCAGCTTTTGAAATGCAAATCGAGAACTCAGCTGAGGATGTACAAAGTGGCAAACTGCCATGAGCTCGCGGGCACAGGAACGTGTCATCTTGGAGCTTTATAAATACATCTCCCTTGTTTCCGCCGGATCCTGACTGCAGGACGAGGTGTTGAACTGTTTCACGCTGCAAAGCTTCTGCTAATTGCCGGCTCCAGCTTTGAAGCGATGAAATACTGTGAATACTGAAAGCTTTGGTGATAGATGTACGTGTACGCTTTTGCTCTAGTCGTTAATACAGTGCGTTTATTTCACTTTCTTGAAAATGCCCTTCATTTAAGTTAAATATTACTATTACGTTAAATAACAGAAAGCATGATAAATCGTAGGTAAGCGTTGTAAAGAGTATGGTAAACCACATGAAAGAGCACAACTTACCACGGTAAACTATGGTAAATGCATAGTATAACCATGGGAAAAGGTCATAGTTTGCAGCAAGTCATTTAATTCAGGAGTGGCATCAAACACTTTCCTTTAAAATGTAAGGAGATCTTTAATAGGCCTATGTTCTCATTGACAGCACCACGTGTCCTGAACCAGCAGGTATGATGACGCATGATACACAGTGTTTAAGCATACTTCTCGTGTGTCGGTACATCTATATAAGCGCCAGGTGAAGTGAAATGTGCTGAGAAGCGTCGTGCATTACCGGGGAGAGAGAATTGGTTTGTGTTTTTTAGCTTTATCCGCGAAGACTGCGTGACATGCAGGTGCTTTAATAGCTGTTACGATCTGAAGTGATATTTTTAGTCTTTTTTCCTGTTTTTCACGTACTCTTTGTTTGTATTCTGGTTAATCAGCGTCTAACTCGAAATGGCTTGTGAACAGGAACAATTCGATCAATATTTAATCGAGACGCTCTGTCCTCCAAATCTTCCGGTACACATCTGTGCAAACATACCTCAACACAGGAGAAAGAACACACCCCTCTGTCTGAATTGGACACGAGCACAAAATATCCAGAACACTGTATAACTGCACGCATAATCCTTCACAATCGCTCGACATGCATGCATATAGAATTCAGAACAATTCTTTTTTGCGACATTGCTGCACAGTCGTTTAACGGTTCTCAACAGTTACAGTGACAGTGTTAATGGCTGTGAGTCAAAGAAATGCACTTGACATGTTGAATTCAATGACATACGGGTTTGAGTCAAATGTTTGAATACTCGTATGCAGGTCGTGCCTGTAATTGCATGGATTCTGAAGGATTGTGCACTTAGCTGGAGGCAGTTAAGTCGCCTTTATGAAGGTGTTGCGATTCCTACATAGTGTCCAGTTCAAAGAGAACGCTAATTAGTTACTCCATAATCACAGAGGTAAATGTGTGGGACCAGGTATGTCAGATTACTCTTTGTGACAGAGATCCTTTTTCATATAATTAACAACACTGGGGTAAAGTCTCGATCTTATCTTTCTGAATTTAAGACACGACATGTCCCCCTCCCAGCATCCTTGGAAAAAACACGATGTAATGTGTTTATTCTCCAGCAGGGGGCTAACGTGCTGTCAAACTACAGGTGTAATATGTATAGCTAAGAACAGGGGGCAATAGAGAGATTACAAGCCATCAACACGCAATCCAAGAGACACCACTGCTATTGTTACACAGTTGCCATCTCAACCCAGGTCGGTATTGTGCAGCAGACCTCAGCAGACTCCTGTGTGATACAGACTGCAGTCCTGACACGGTCTCTGCTTACATGCACATGGCATCATTATCCATGCTACTTCCATTGGGAATACATCAAACACGATTGCAGAGCTTGATTAGTTTCTACTGTGTTCTTTTTGAAATAGGTACGCCTCCCTCCCTCCTAATACACACGCACACACTGACACACAGACGCAGACGCACACACACACACACACACACACATGTAACCTTTAGTGCTCACGATGTCCTCAGAATGCAAACAGCGCTGCTGTACTTTGGAGCTGACTGTTGACCAGAGTTAACACTTTCCACTGCCTTCCCATTTTGTCCAAAATGACTTTACAGGGGATCATGAAGACACGAATGAATGTGCTTCTTCTAATCTTTGTGTTGGTGGAGGAACACTGCGAAGGTAAGGGCAGATTTAACTTTCTTTTTAAAACACCAGCCTGACAGGATGTCAATGCCACAAGCCTGTCTGGTGGTGAATCGGCTGGATTACGTTTCGGGGAGGCGGGGGACTGGGTGTGCTGGTGACGGATCGAGATTTCTATTCCACGACTGATATTTTTTGTATTGTCCCACGTAGTTTAATTCATTTTGGTGGGTTCAAACCCCTAAAACCACCCCCTAGCTATGCCACTGATATATATATATATCTATATATATATATCTATATATATATATCTATATATATATATATATCTATATATATATATCTATATATATATATATATCTATCTATCTATATCTATATCTATATCTATATCTATATCTATATATAAAATGAGAGAGAGAGAGAGAGAAAGAGAGAGAGAGAGAGAGAGAGAGAGATTTTATGGACTGCATGCATAACAATATAACAGTAAGTTAACACGAACAATAGCTAGATAGGAAACGGAGATCCTTGTAGGACTTTAATATGCTCTGATTTCATGTATTTAAAATTGAATCATTTATCGGCATCGTACAATTTAACTTTTACACAATAAATATAACCTCTGTATCTAAATTTACTCTCTGTGTTTCCTCGCACTCTACACGTAACCCCCTCTGTTTTAATTATCTTCTCTCTCCTGCCTAACACCCCCCTTTCTCTCCTTCTGGCTTCTCATCCCTCTAGTGGCTGACAAGAGTAACTGCAGGGTATTCAAAGCAATTCCAAACGGATCAGCTTGACTCAGAATCCCAACTCTTGCCTTGCTCAGTCGTCATCGTTCACCTCTCTCCCTCCACAGCGAAGGTGTTTGTCTCCCCCCAGTCCGCCAGCTCAGTTCTGCAGAGACACAGACGCTACAACAAGGGTTTTATGGAGGAGATGCTGCCTGATAACCTGGAGCGTGAGTGCCTGGAAGAGAAGTGTACCTTCGAGGAGGCGCGGGAGGTCTTCGAGAACAAAGAGAAAACAGTTACGTGTCCATCCTTTCACACACACGCACGCACGCACGCACCACTGCATGAGACCAGGGATGTACAAGTGGTGGCTTAAAACTGTGCCCATTTGCTCAAGCAGAACTGCACCTGCAATTGTTGAAGCTGTAGTACGGGTAATGCTGACCCCTGCTGGATGTAAGCGCTACTACCCTGTGTTGAAGTTGGTCACACAGGTGCAGGCTCCCTCAGCTCCACAGCCAGTCGTTTGGTGGTGCCCAGGCTATGCGTGTGATTGGTACCTGCTGGGAAAGACTCTCCAGTCAGCTGACTCTCTCGTGTTCCTCTCTTTCAGATGGAGTTCTGGCACCCATACGTTGGTAAGGATACACTGTTTATCTGTTACGCGCAGGCACTTCTCCTAATAGCGGCCAGTCAAAATTCAGCAAAGAGGAATTTCAAAACCCAGTCGAACAGTATTTGTAAGCTTTGCCATGTACCCTAAAAACTATAAATATAGATTTATTTGAACCTAATCACCCAGGTAAATGCTCTGAGAAAGAAATATGAATAAAATGCATATTAACTTTCCTATGTCTATTATTGTGAGAGATATATATACACATATACATATATACATGACAGATATATATATATATATATATATATATATATATATATATATATATATATATATATATATATATATATATATATATAAAATCAAAGAACCAGGAGCTATTCCCATGAGTGTGTGTGTGTCTGTCTGTTTCAGATGGTGATCAGTGTGCCAAACAGCCCTGTGAAAATGGGGCCACCTGTAAGGATGGCATTGGCACTTATGTTTGCTGGTGTCTCCCTGGCTTTGACGGCAGGGACTGCGAGATAGGTGAGACTGATCATTTGAAAGCATGTATACACACAGTAGACGTGCAGATGGGCTGTATGGAAACATCTGTTTACCTGCCCTGCCCTGCACAGTGAGATCCGAGTGGTCTTTTTACTTTCACTGTCACTTGGAATAGATCGTCCCTGAGTGTTTAAGTCAGGAGCGGTCAAAGCTGGTGCATCCAATCCTGGTCTTTGTTCCAACCCTGTTGTTGAATTGAACCAATCAAACTCCCATCCACACCCTGAAGTGGTTAATTATCTAATAGCACCTGTTAAACCTGGAGTGGAATGATGGCCCTCCAGGACCGGGATTGCCCCCCTGGTTTGTGTTAGTATGTGTGGTGAGCGGACCCCTCCGTTTCAGTGGGAACTGCCTTGTATTCTTTTCTCTCTGCAGAGGTTGCCAGACGATGCAATCTGGAAAATGGCGGCTGCATGCATTTCTGCTCCCAAGACGCCCAGCAAAATGTGAAGTGTGCCTGTGCAACGGGATACAAGCTGGGGGAGGACGGGAGGGCCTGTGAGCCTGAAGGTATTACAATTCTCCCAGCCCCCAGGGTAGGTCACATAACGACAATCCTCAGAAAGTCAAGGAAGGGCTTTTGAAGCTACAGCTTGTGTAACATCAACAGGTGTGGCAATGGGTGCCATTGTGACCCTCTGAATTGAGTGTGTATCTAACTTACCAATAATTCATTTATATATAATGGTCAGTTACTCAAAATCTGTTAACAAATCCAGCAACTAACCTGCTCTTCCTTTAAAGTATGACTGATTTAAAGTCCTCTGTGCTTTGTCCCGTGGCTGTGCTCGCAGTGCCGTTCCCCTGTGGTCTGCTGGGAGACAAGGTGAGAAGTACGATCACCAAAGACGTGCGTTTCATCCCTGTTGAGGAGGAGGTGCAGAGCTCTGGCCTGAGCAATGGCACTGTGTACAACGCCACCGCCACCAAGACCCCCATCATTACCCCCACCCCCACCCCCACCCCATACCCCATCATCCGGCCCCAGAAGAACGACAATATTCGCATTGTGGGCGGGACGGACTGCCAGCCTGGAGAGATACCTTGGCAGGTCAGTGCATGAGAGCGTCGCAGTGCGGGGGTCTGCAGTCTGCACATTGTGTTCTGGTACCATTAAATAAAACTGTATTACTGCTAAAGATGAACATGGCATCTGAAACTGCTTCCCCCTCTTATCTCCCTGCAGATCGTAATGATTAACGCTGACACAAAAGACTGGTACTGTGGGGGCTCCATCCTCAATGAGCGCTGGATCATCACGGCAGCCCACTGCTTCCTTACAGGGATCAAAACCACCATCGTCGTGGGTACGTTGTGCGCCTCGCTGCCCAGCACATAACACCCACTGCAATCTGCCTCAGCTCTCTGAACACTACTGTGTCGATTCTGTATGAACAGAGGGTTACGGTTTACAGCGTAAGAGGGTAGTTCAGATGAAGGAGGTTCTACTGTGTGCTGTGAAGTATTTCACCTTTCTCTTACCGTGTCATAATGAGCACAGTCGTGATGAGTCTGTGCCCTGATATAAAGAGAGCTTTGAACTTTCAGCAGTAGAGCGGTCTGTTAAAAGCATCCGGCGGTTCTTTTAATTGCAGATGCACGTTTTCTAGTAGTTAGTATTGTGTGTTTGCAGTGTATTTAATATAGCACTGTTTCTAATAATACCCTCTACCGACTATTCAGGTGTTATTATAACAGCGCAGAATTGATTTTCAGGTGAGCACGATATGTATAAGAACGAGGGGACGGAGAGCCACCACAGCATCGCAAAGATCCTCCCGCACCCTCTCTACGACAGTAAGAAGAGCCTCTACAACCACGACCTGGCGCTGGTGCGGCTCCAGGAGCCCATCACCTTCAGCGAGCACGCACTGCCCGTGTGCCTGGGGCCCCGGGACTTCATAGTAAAGGTGATGAATGAAGAGGACAGCGGCATGGTGAGTGGCTGGGGCAGGCTGGTGCAGGGGGGGCGGCCGGCCTCGGTGCTGCAGAAAGTGAACGTGCGCTACGCGGACCGCCGCTCCTGCAAAGAGTCCAGCACCAGCGACGTCTCCAGCTTCATGTTCTGTGCCGGCTTCTACGAGGGGGGTCAGGACTCCTGCCAGGGGGACAGCGGGGGCCCACACACCACCAAGTACAAAAACACCTGGTTCCTGACCGGCATCGTGAGCTGGGGGGAGGGCTGTGCCGTCAGAGGCAAGTACGGGATTTATACCAAGGTGGCGCGCTACTACAAATGGATCACGGAGCAAATCCAAAACTAAAGGGGCTCAGGATGTACCTTTAATGCCACCCCACAGCTATTGTCAATACATGTTTTGGTGTCACTCTTGATTACATTGTAACAACTGCATAATTACAGATGGTTCCTGGCTTTACATGGCCTTGTGAGCAATATCGTGTCATTGTATTTATCTGCATAGCAGCACTAAGGCATATACTATCATGTATTTTCACATTTTTTCCCACCAGCTGGAGCCACTGGTTTTTACCCAGGTGACTTATAATAATAATAATTTGAATAATAGTAATGGTTAGCATGATTAAAATGTAATTGCAAACTCTCAAGTGTCAGAACAAGACTATTTTAAGTAGATTGAACACAGTCAGGTGCACAGGGATGCCATACAAGGTGAATTAGTCAAATTCACACGAAGCCACCTGATCTCAATCACATCAGCCCCAAGCTGCTTTAGAAGCCTGGTTTTTATATGTGTGTGAATAAAAGCATGTGTGCAGCTCACTTCAGCTGTCTCCGCAGTGCTCCACCTCCTTTATCTTCCTGAGCACTAAACACAGGCAGGTAAGCTTCCTGTGGGCAGATTGAAGCTGCCAGGGGTTCAGGACACCTGTATGCCTGCGCTCACGTTTGGCAGCTCAGCTGCATTTGACCTTTGACTGGCCTTACCTGGCACCCAGCTAGGCTGTAAATGTATATAAGAATTAGTTATATTAATTGAGCAACTGTCTCAAGGTTAGTGTGATGTAAGGGTTTCTCAATGCTTTCTCTTTATATATATATATATGGTTAGTGAATATCGTATTTAGCCAAGGCAGACTCCGTCAGTGAGCTGCCAGTTTTCTTCCTGGAAGCTTTGGCTCCGTCCTCGTCCAGCTCCTCCTCCTCCTCCTCACTCTTGCTCCACGGCATCTTTATGTTCTTCCTGGAGAAACACACCCTCCCCCCCCCGGGGATTACTGACTGGAGAACAGGGGCTGTCACGTTCCCTTTAACCCCTTAAGGTACACACGGAATCCAGCGGTTTTTCAAACAGTTTCTTCTTAAAGTACATGTGAGAGTGACTCAAACATCACAAGGAAATTGATGGTTTGGATGACCAGATCCAACCTGTCAGTACATTTTAAAACCCGTTTCGTACACCTCGTTGCAACAATCATTAAGTCAGCATCATTTTATTTGTGGGACACATATATCCCTTGTACCTTAAAGGGTTAAATTGATATTTTTACCACGTCAACACAGCAACTGTCTAGAAAGCGTCTTCTCTGTCATCGGAACTTTGTCTCTGTTGAACCCTGTTCTGTTGAGGAAGGATATGCTAACTGTCTTCTGAAGCAGTCCTGAAAAAAGCTACCAGCGCAGCAAAGTATATGCAGAATTAGGATACATATATACGGAAAACAGCAGCTACTGTTTGCTTACCTCTTAACATAGCAGATAATGCAAGATGTTATCATGGAGCCCACAATCATTGCGATACAGATCCCAAGAGTCTTAACGAGTTCACCCATCGCTAAAAACAAAGCGCCCACGAAAGAGTGACAGAGAGAGCTGCAGCCATAGCAACACAAACATTCTGCATTGTTGAAATTGAGATCCATTGCAAGCAGAACCTTTTCAGTTCATTCAGCTAGTTTACTTATCAGTTAATAAAAACAGTGAAAAAAAAAAAGACATGAAAGGCTACTTCATTAGCACACTGCCTGTTCTACTTACCAGAAAGGAATGTCATTGTGCTGGTTACAGTGTGGACCCCGTGATGCAATTCACCCTGCAGAAAACATGATTGGAATAATCAATACACAAAACTTCATGACAGTAATCTGTTTAGATAGCTGCCTCCCTACAACATTCCAAAAAGTTGATATATGGACATAATGAAGCTACTGTATCAGAAAAACATGCAATAACACAGACAGACTTACCTGAGCAGGACAGTCTGCTTGGAATCTTCGCCGTCCGTCTCACCTGGCAACACACCCATTGTGATGTCACAGCTGCTTCATTAAGCATGACCTATTTGTGAAGTTTGCTATTATTGTTTGTGACTTCTTTCTTCTCAATGTCATGCTTGCTTACCAGGTAGGATGGTCATATTCGAAACCTTGCATAACACAGAAGATTAGAAATTGACCAATTAGTGGACACCTTCTTCTGGATATCAAGAGGGTGGTGGTTGACAAAATGCTAACTTTTGCTGTGATGCTCGGAAAGCAGGCATAAAATAAATCCCGCTCATGGCATTACTACACAAACACACAAGCACCATTTATTTATTACAAGCTCTTTATTCTTTCCTTATATACAGTAACAGAGCTGTACAAGAATTAAAATGCACATATATAACAAAAATAGCCTTAAATCGATTCACTCAGTCTTAGCTTGTTGCCATGCATTTTTCTGGGGGTGTGGGGAGGGATGAAGCATAATCGACAAGCACGCAGGCCCCCCTCACAATGGGTATTATTTTGTTTTTCAAGGATTGCTCCAGTGCAAAATGGTATTAACCTTGTAAGGTTGGTTTTAATGCTCCAGACGGCACATTTCTATCTGTTGATTCCATTGGCACTTTGAGGGATTCATTGCTGCCTTTCTTACTTCACTGAACACAACAACAAACACACAGAGAGGAAGTGCACACTCAGAGCCGTCAAGCTGGTTTCAAGGTGCCGCTAAGATCCACTGCTGCTCAGATCATTCAAGTTCACCCCTGAGTTTAAGTTGCATTAGTTGCATTGCAATTACACATATCTGGATAAGTATACTGGAATCTGTGTGATTAAAGTTACAAAAGGAGGTATGGGGTTGATTTTGTTGTATTAAGGAGTGTCTGGAGAAGGAATACCAAACATTAACTGAAATACTGAAACGATGCATAAGAGTAATAAGACTCATTGCATAGCATCCAAGTTTTACCATGAACAAAAAAATCACTGCCCATTTAAGGTGTTACTTTTTACCTTTGCAGTCACATTGCTTCCTGGTGGCAGGTAACAGCAACGGGGGAGCAATGAAATGTATTGGAAACATATGAATACACACAGGAGCCTATGGGGAAAATACAGAACAATCACACATGCATGATTATTATCCTTGCTATTGCTTGCAGGATTTGCTCGTCTTTATTTGTTAATCCTTAAAGTGCCTTCGAACTTTGCAGGATTGAGGTCTGCAGAAGTAAGCATGGATTCAGTGCTTGTTATTCTTTGCAATATTGCCAAAAAAATATTACACTCAGCTTCATTATAAAATAGCAAAACAATGCCCAATGGTTTCATGGCACAGCACATTTTTGGCATGGAAACTCGAACACTGTACAAGTTTGAAGTAAAAGTCCCCCCCCCACCCCTTTTCTCTTGTGTGTGTGAAAACAGTTTTTCTTTAGCCCTGTTTAATAACACAAAGGCAAACTAAAACTCTCTTCCCAAATATTCCAGAGGCCATGCAAGGTCCCAGTCTGCTGTGACATCCTCTGTGTTGTCCAGAGCCCCAGTGACCCCACTTGACCTCCAGAGTGCACTGGACCAGGCAGTCCAGGAGAGGGCACTCCCCCTGTACGCTGCCTGTGCAAAATGGGTAAAACAACAGCAACAAAGAGGGCCACTGCCCATACAATTCATTCCAGCTGTGTTGTTTCGATTTTATTTCTGTTCATTTCTGTCTCTGTTTGGGTAGCAGTGTCCTCCGCCCCATTGGAGACAGTGGTATTATTTCTGTTCAAACTAAGAGCTCCCAATGCAGAGCTACTGTGTCTCATTGACAGGTTCACTGGATTAAAAACGGGCTTCTCTTTGTAAGAGTTACTCTTTCGAATTGCTGCTTCCGGCAGAGAAGAGAAATGGGCTGATAGTCAGACAGACAGTGCTGATGGTGGGTTTGTGCATTGGCTTTTCACAATCCAATGAGGTGGAAAGTTATCTCTGAAGCTTCCTGGAGAGATACAGTGCCATCCTGTGCAGGACAGAGCTCCCTCTCTCACTCTAGCCAAGGATAGTTTAATTCTGCATCTCCATTAGATACGCGATCCTCCCATGAATCTGCTGGTGTCACCACTTCCATCTATTTGAATGCATGCTGCACTCAGATTAAACCAAGACAGTCCAGAAGCTGTGCTGGGAATGCTTGTGAGCTTTCACCGTGAAATCACGTTTGCAGATTGGACACAAATCAATTCTCTATTCTGTGCAAAGGTCGTCATGTTGAAATGCAAGAAAAGTGAGCCCATAAAAGTACATTTCCAGCGTGTGTATGGAAACTCCCGCTGCTGTAATGTCAGAATGGTTAGGGTATCTCTTTTGCGATTGGTCAAATGGAAACTTAACCACCTGTGGTCAAAGCAGTTGATTGGCCAGATATTTCCTGCTGACCAATCACGTGCCATATGAAAGCCCTCCTCAGGAAGAATCAATCAAACGAGTTCCAGTTAAAAACAGGACCAATCCCAACAGAACTCACATTGTCCGCCTCAGTTTAACTCTTTGTGACCTTGACTGCACGGAGGGAGTTGCCGTCTCTTGATTTCTTACGGAGAGCTCAGTTTTCTTGTTTTTAGATTCCCAGGGTCTGGAAAACAAAAAATATTTTTAATATAATAATAATAATAATAATAATAATAATAATAATAATAATAATAATAATAATAATAATAGTGTGTGCTCAGTTCCCTGCTCGCTCCCAGTGTGCGTGTGTGTAACAGTGTGAGTGTTAACGGGGGTGCTGGGGAGGTGTTGGTGTGGGTGTTGGCGTGAGATTTAGTGTGAGAGTTAGAGTGGGAGTTGGCATGGGTATTAGCGTGGGTTGGCGTGGGATTTAGTGTGGGTGCTGGCGCAGGTGCTCACCCGCCATCATGCCCGAGTGTGCCCTGCTCTCTCCGAGCACCACCTGCAGGCTGCTGACGGGGATCCAGCCTTCCTTCTTGCAGCTCAGATTCTTCACCAGTCTGCGGAGCACAGCATGAGAGAAAGAGAGAGAGAGAGATCAGATTCGTCAGCTACCTCTCCATCAGGACAGAATCTGGGGGGGGGGGTCTAGCTTTCAACCAATTGCTCTCCATCTCTATATACCATGGAGAACAATTTATTTTCAAACCAACCTTCTAAGTCTTTGATGTGAGATATTATTAAATTGCAAAAAACAAAACAAAAAAACAACCCATCACCAGTTTGGATGTGTGATATGTTGCGTGTGTATTGTCCCTTTCAATTCCAAATCACACAAATAAAGCCAGGGAGCTGGTATCACTGTCTTCTGGAAATGGTTTAAATGGAGTGTCAAACTAAAATGGCTTTTAGTTTCAGCAGCCAAAGGTAACGCTCACAGCCAGTAGCGGTGTTGCCCAGGCAGTTAAATCCTTGGCTTTCAGCATTTTGATTGGCTGCCAAAAAAATCACTCGGTTATAAATACAATAGTGGTTAATCCATCGCACTGAGAGGGTTACGAATAGTAATCCATTAATGAAACGCTGGAAAGTCTCATGACACGCAGAGTGCTGATTACGGCCAATCCTGAGTGGAATATTCAGCATAATCTATACAAAAGTCTTATTCATAACAAATGTAAAGTAATCCACTCAAAATAATCTGATTTTTTGGGGGTCAGAGTCAGGTTCTGGTGCCACGGGCACAGCTCCAAAGGCCCGGGTTCTGGTACCACGGGCACTGCTCCAAAGGCCTGGGTTGTGGTGCTGTGGGCACTGCTCCAAAGGCCCGGGTTCTGGTGCTGTGGGCACTGCTCCAAAGGCCTGGGTTCTGGTGCTGTGGGCACTGCTCCAAAGGCCTGGGTTCTGGTGCTGTGGGCACTGCTCCAAAGGCCCGGGTTCTGGTGCTAAGGGCACTGCTCCAAAGGCCCGGGTTCTGGTGCTGTGGGCACTGCTCCAAAGGCCTGGGTTCTGGTGCTGTGGGCACTGCTCCAAAGGCCCGGGTTCTGGTGCTGTGGGCACTGCTCCAAAGGCCTGGGTTCTGGTGCTGTGGGCACTGCTCCAAAGGCCTGGGTTCTGGTGCTGTGGGCACTGCTCCAAAGGCCTGGGTTCTGGTGCTGTGGGCACTGCTCCAAAGGCCTGGGTTCTGGTGCTGTGGGCACTGCTCCAAAGGCCCGGGTTCTGGTGCTAAGGGCACTGCTCCAAAGGCCCGGGTTCTGGTGCTGTGGGCACAGCTCCAAAGGCCCGGGTTCTGGTGCCACGGGCACAGCTCCAAAGGCCCGGGTTCTGGTGCTGCGGGCACAGCTCCAAAGGCCCGGGTTCTGCTCAGACTCACCACTGCCCTTCCCTGTCCTCCTGAAGGAGCTCGATCACATCTCCACTCTTTATTACCAGGTCGTCAGGCCTGCACTTCCTACAGTCCGCTAGAGCCTTGTACCTGCCAGGGGACTGAGAGACACAGACAGCACAGGCTTAGAGGGGACTGCTACCCTGGCAGAGAGGGGGGGACCGTCGGGGGGGAAAAACCCACACTAAAGGGATTATTCTTCGTAACACACTCAGGAGGATGGGTTAGGATGTAACACAAAACAAACCGAGGTATGTTTCTAAAGATGCCATTTCTACAGATTCTTTTACATGACCTGAAGGGTATTTTAATGCTCTATACAGAGGCAGACCTGTGCCAGCACTCTACACTGGATAGGGTTAGCCCTAAGTGTAAGGAAACTAAATTAAGAATGTCGTCTTCGTCGGCATTTAAAGAAGCAGTTCGTAATAGACTACTGACCCAGTCAGAGAGTTGTGTGGGAGATGCGAGTCATGTGACCTTGCTTGCCTGTTATGCAAGTTTAGGCTCAGCTACACCCCTGCTGGAAAGAAGCCTGTCTGGGATAGAGCAGGTCAGGTGACAGCTCCCCAGCAGTACTCACCAGCGGGGCCCCGTCCTCCTCCTCAGTGTCGGAGGGGTTGGAGAGGTCACTGGTGCCGCTCCAGTCCTCCAGACCCTCACAGATATCCACCGAGTGAGAGGCTCCGGGCCAGCCTGGCAGAAACACACACAGGCAGGGGGGGGTGAGCGAAGCACACTTACAGGGAGGACATGAGAGCAAACGAGAGGGAACGATCGAGGAGGGCTGCTGCTGCTGTGATACTAAATGCATGACCAGGGATCTGTGATAAAGAATGCCTGTACCAAGTTTTATCCTAGTTCCAGTAGAGGTTCTCAAAATATAAGATAGAAGAAGAAAAAAAAAAAGCATCCATAACATCCAATCAAAACTGCAAACTGTAAGAAACAGTCAAGCAGGCACAGGTTTCAGCTAGCTGAGCTCCTGGCAACGCTGAAGCGCTTGCCTGCTTGATAGCTGTATGGAAAACTATGAAAAAGGAAATATATCCTCTGTAGCACTTCCCTATTGTCAGTGATATAAAAAACAATTTAGGGAAAGCCCCCCCCCCCCTGGTGGCTGCACGGCAGCGGTGCATTTCAAACATACTCCTGCGGTTCTGCTGGTGCTGCGGTGAGAAGACAACCGGGTCCAGCATGACCGGGCTGGTCCGCCCCGACTCGTTCTCCTCGGAGCTGAACGACGCCCTCTGCAGCTTACTGAAAGGAACGACACAAACAGACACTCACTCACAGGTCAGCTACACTTACAGGAGCAATCCGATCTCAGCGAGTCTCACGGGAAGGGGTGCAATGACTGTCAGTAGGCAAACAACAGCAGCCATGAATGATTTAAGCAGCATCCCACATACAGTACAGCCATGACCAGGTGCAGGTGTTCTACTTATTGTGTTTGTGGGTCACTTGCGCTGCTGGGGATTTCTGTGACGCACACACAGAAACACGTGCGCCGCGGGGATGGGGTAATCTAGTCTGGAAAAGCACCCCACACTGACGGCTTTCGACGTCTTAATCTCCCTGTAGGACAATCAACACGTTACGTACAATTGTTGGATTGGGTTATCTTTACTATTTAGGATGACAAGCATGCCCATTTTACTCTTCGAAGATAATTGTGTGGGCTTTTAATGCTCTGTACAAACAAGATTATATGGAGAATAAGCTGATGTTAAAACTTACTAGAGTATATTTATATAAAGACCTGGAGGTTCCCGACTAGGCTGTCAAGACATTGCACTTACTGTATTCATCCAGTATATGGTAGTGTGAGTATTAGCAATGCTCTACATTCTTCGTGTCTTTCACATTTTTGGAAACTATAAATAACTAAGCTTTCTAAACGGCCCCTATATAATTTCATTCGATGTGCTGTGAGGCTTACCTGTCAGACAGCGGTGGGGAGAGCTGCAAGTGGTCTGTGGCTGGACTGGGAAGGAGGGTATCCTCTGAGAGGGAGAAACAAGAGCACAGGTTCAGAGGCAGGCTGCAGCTTGCAGTGATCTGCATGCTGTACACACACAGACACAGACTCGCTGCTCTCTGCAGAGTGGCACAGCTTTGTATTTTTAACCACAGGGATGTCAGCATTATTCCCAGCAGGCACCCTGAATCACAGAAGCTTATTGGCTGTCAATCTTCCTCTGCACAGGGGATTTTCCTGTAACCAAGAGAATGGAGCCGGGATTGCTTGTACACGCACACACACACACCCAGTATACTGGACATGCAAATCTGCATTTCCATAGTGATAGGAAAACAAGCATGCACGCAAACAAACGTAGAGTTCATGCAAACAAGAGAAATCCAAACAAGCACAAATACATTAACACACTGACACACACACACACACACGCGCACACACACACACACACACACACACACACACACACACACACACAGGTAATAAATGCTGAAGATGACCTCGTAGAAGTTTCTGCTGATTCGTTAGCACTTTCCGAATCTCACTGAGCCAGGCCAGCTTCACGTCCACAGAGGGAGCCTGAGAGTAACAATGTAAAAACAGATCAGCCACCATCATTACTGCAGCACACCTCTCCCTGATCCAGTACCAGACAACACTCTACCTGGCTGCAGTGCTTTAGCCTGCTATACCAAGCTTCTCTTCTCTAATATCCAGCCTTGGCTTGTTAACCTCCTTGTGACTGCAGACTCCTCCGAATCTATCAACAGACAGTCACGTTTTGTTTTGCATGTGGTGTTGGAGTCTATACCAAACCACTGGCTATACCTTCCCCATAAGGTCCAGTCCTGTATAGAGAGTCATGGTACAGGAGTAACTACACTGTCTCTCAATCACAGTCACCGATTGTGAGCAAGATCTATTAAACAAGCAGCACGCCCCCTACCTGCACCATATACACCTCCTCCCGGCCGCTGTACCAGATCTCAAATTTCTTGATGTCCCCCTTCACGTTTTCAGTGATCCCCACAGCACTCATCTAGAACAGCACACCATAAATACAACTCCATTCAGTTCGGCATAGTTAAATATCTGATACAGAAGTACGTCTGGAAGCTTTAACACACTGCTCCCAGGTCCTTACAAACTGCAGATCTGATTGCTATGTTATTTTATTAGATGAAATGTGGCTGTTATTTAAACATTGCCTGTAGGTGCAGAAGGGAAGCAGCTGTTGCTATAAAGCACGCTGAGGTGCAGCTGTGTAGGACTCTTTCCCTTGGTCACTGCCTCCCTGGTTCAGGCTGGTTGCTCTGCATTCACAGCAGTGTGGGGCGGCTCTCACCTTGAGGCAGTGTTTGAAGCTGTAGGAGGGCGTCTTGTCATAGCCCTCCCCGTGCTCCTCCCTCCTCTTACAGAAGAGCAGCGCACGCTCGTGCAGGAACAGGTGCCTCTGCATAGGCTTGAAGCGGGCCAGCTCCTTCATCTTAGTGGGGCCCTTCTTGTGACTGATCCACACGCTGAAGGAGCCCTGCATCAGCACCCGGCCCAGGTCACTCAGCTCCCCCTGCCAATGCAATACACACTGCCTGTCAATGCAATACACACTGCCTGTCAATGCAATACACACTGCCTCTCAATAAAATACACACTGCCTCTCAATAAAATACACACTGCCTCTCAATAAAATATACATTGCCTGTCAATGCAATACACACTGCCTCTCAATAAAATACACATTGCCTGTCAATGCAATACACACTGCCTGTCAATGCAATCCACACTGCCTGTCAATGCAATACACATTGCCTGTCAATGCAATACACACTGTCTGTCAGTACACACATGCAGCCCCTCCCAACAGCGTACACACCTCGTATCCAGTGATGGCGATCTGGTGCATGGAGTCATTGACAGACTTGAGCAGGTCCAGCATGGCCGTGAGCGCCCCCTCCAGCTCCTTAGAGCCCTTGCAGTTGGTGCTGTACTTTAGCAGCTCCTAATAGGGGAGTATGAAGAGGGGAGGCGAGAGGGGAGAGGAGAGAGGAGAGAGGAGAGAAGGGAGAGGAGAGAAGGGAGAGGAGAGAAGAGAGGAGAGAGAAGGGAGAGGAGAGAAGGGAGAGGAGAGAAGAGAGGAGAGAGAAGGGAGAGGAGAGAAGGGAGAGGAGAGAGGAGAGAGGAGAGGGGAGAGGGGAGAGGGGAGAGGGCGGTCAGGAGGAGCCATGGGACAACTGAACTAAAGCGTGTTTATCTGTGATGACTCACAAAGCTTTAACTCAGAGTTATTTAAAGTCTAGAACATGAATATCAAAGAAACATCAGAAATGAAGAATCAGAAGGTAGTGCAAGAAGCCCTGGTGACCTTCAGTAAGAGCTGGTACTTGGTGAGCCTCTGGACTGGCTTCAGTAGGTAGGAGTCCAAACCCAGCTTGTGCTCAAGCTTCCTCTGGCATTCCTGCAGCAGAGGAAAGGGCGTGGTTATCAGTACAGGTGATTACAGTCCAGGTGTTCAGATGAAGGAAGGACAGGTGTGGAGATACCTGGAAGAAGGCACAGTCGGAGCACTGTCTCCACAGAGACTCGGAGCGAGGCTTGTTCTGACAGTACTGCTCGTACATCTGGAAGTTCTCCTTCTGAAACACAGTCAGAAACACGGAGCTGTGAGGCTGGCTAGTGCACCAAGATCTCTGGGATTAACTCCATGAGCAGGATTCAAGACATGTTTAATATGAAATAAATGGGCTTATACTGTATGATTGCAACACTTTATATGGCCTGCATAGGTTTGAAAAGGGTTCAGATGATACTGGCTTACTGTTTAATTGTGACGTTGTAAGACCCCTACCCTGTGTCACTCACCCTCTCGAGAAAGCAGACTCCCACCCTCTCGGGGGTCTCCAGGCAGCCCTCAAGCTCCTGCAGGAACACCCTGTAGAGAGACAGCAGCTTTAGACAAACCGGGCCACTGCAGCGCACACCGGAGCCGAGTCCAGGGCAGCCAGGCCTGTACCAAGCAGTGCAGGAGCGCCCCGGCACACAGCTCTCCCACAACACCAAGGCACACCCCAGCTGGGCACCACAGCCTCAGCCAGGAGCAGCCTGGACACATCTATAAGGGAGAGTCTAATCCTAATCCTAATCCCCAAACCAGACTGTCAAATCTCTCCCTGCGCTTAGACATGCCATACAGAGCAACATGATATGGGTGTCAAATATCAGTTTATCCTATCTTAATAACATAGTTACCTCCACATACATCTGGTGAACTAGAGTGTGTCGCCAGTGTAGTGCTTCTCACATCCACCAGGGGGGAGTGTTGCAGACTAACACTAGCTGACTCTGGTGCGACTGATGTCGTTTAGACTGCGAGAGATCTATTGAGGCCACGAGGGGTGCTTTAAACTTTTTTTAAAAAGGTACAAACAGCATGAATCCTTTCAGTCCTGAATTATTTCTGTCGAGCTGAAGAGAGTGAAATTAAGTTATATAATTTAAAAAAGGAACTTCTTCATTAAGTATACAGTTCCATCAGTACTTTCAGAACCCTAAACGGTGCCAAGGCATCTTGAGGACTGAAAGTGTTAAAAGAGCAGTCACGATAACTCTGCTATTCCATACCCTTAGCAAGCTGCTCTTTGAGAGGATATTAACACAGCTCTAAAGACTCCGAGGCGCTAGGGCGCTGTGCGCTGGCCACAGGCTGGACTGCCCTGATTAAGTAAAGAGATTTAGAATGTGGTTCTCGCCGTGCCTGCTGTGAAAGTTGTATATTTCGGTCATGTTACCGAAGAGGACGGTCTTCTTACTGCGCAGAACCGGGGGCATGAGGAGGGACAGGGCAGGATTGTCCATTTCCGCCCAGTAACCCTGCAAGAAACAGACAAACATGAAGAACGCAAGCTGCAGCTCTTACAGCCAACACATCCTTTAAATAAAGCCCTTTGCTCACTGGTCACATGCAGTTATTATTGAATGCACAGGCAAATAAGCCATGAACAAAAACAAAGCATTGCCGGGGGCATAGTGGAAATGATCTCTAAAAGAACAGCCAGGGATAGAAATGAGACACCTTGCAGAGCGGTTTGATCCGTTCCTCCTTCTACTACGAGTTTAATAAGACGCACCTGAGCTTGTTACATATACACTGTGTGACTCATCCAGGTTGTAGTAAAACCTGGAATGGGTGAAAAGGCTACGCATGGCATAAATAGCATGGAGCGAATGGAAGCGAGGGTGAAGTCCTCTCACCAGCAGCACGGAGAGCAGCTCGTCCACATAGACACGTTCCGTCTCAATCAACTCCTTCATCACGTGGCTGCAGAGAGGAGGAGAGGCAGAGTGTGAGAGAGAGAGAGGAGAGAGACAGCGAGAGAGAGAGAGAGAGAGAGAGAGAGAGAGAGAGAGAGAGAGAGAGAGAGAGTGCGAGAGAGAGCGAGAGAGAGAGAGAGAGAGAGAGAGAGAGAGAGAGAGAGAGAGAGAGAGAGAGAGAGAGAGAGAGAGGGAGAGGAGAGAGGAGAGAGAGAGAGAGAGAGAGAGAGAGAGAGAGAGAGAGAGAGAGAGAGAGAGAGAGAGAGAGAGAGGAGAGAGAGAGAGAGAGAGAGAGAGAGAGAGAGAGAGAGAGAGAGAGAGAGAGAGAGAGAGAGAGAGAGAGAGAGAGAGAGAGAGAGAGAGAGAGAGAGAGAGAGAGAGAGGGAGGGAGAGAGGGAGAGAGAGAGAGGTGGGCAGGACACTGGCTGGGTTACCGTTTGAGCAGGTCAGGACTGTCCTCTCCCTCTGAGCTGAACGAGAGAGAGCTGCGTGTCTCCTGGTAGTCATGCATCACCTCGATCTGAGAGGGAACAGAACAGAGATCACTGCCTGGGCTTGAACTGAGATTGAGGAATACGCTGCTCTGTTCTGAGTGACATGGTCACCTTTCATCAAGGCTTGGTAGAGTATCTCAACCTTTATATAAAACATTGTTTTATATTGTGGAAAAAAGGGCATCCTCATATGAAGCGATCATGCATTCGCGTTTCCCATATGTCCCCACATAAAGATTAGAAGAGATTGTTTTTTTTTTGCCAAACATGAAAGGGTTCCTTTGATTTTCTCTGTTTTACCTTCCTGGAGTTGGGGCTCTTCCGGGAGGCTCTCTTTCCGGGCAGAGACAGGTCAAACGAGAACTTCAGACTGGAGTTGAAATCCACACCTGGACAGAAGAGGGAAGTACTGATCCGTTTATTAAAAACAAGCACAGCTCTCTCTCTATCTGCAGGGACCAATTACAGCAATCAGGATCTTCAGTGGGTTTGGGAGGCTGATGTAACTGCACACCCAAGGAGGCAGTAAATTAATTCCTCTTCATGTACCTTAACTCTCAGGACACCCATGGCAAATAAATTAATTTAATATTTCATTGGCTCAGATGGCAGTCTGTACACAATGCACCCTGGTGTGTGTCGCCTGCAGGCTCACGGTCAACAGATTTAGCATTTTTGCAAAGGAATACAGAGAGAGAGCCGCAGCGAGTTGCCCACACACAATCAGGAAGGCTGTTAGTGAAACGGGAGGGAGATGTATTCAATATGAATGTGAAGCAAAGTCAACAGTACAGAGCTGTGAAGCGAGAGCTCTGTGGCAGTGTACTGAGAGTATTCAAAACATGCACCATTAACTTTACACTGCAGAATGTTACCAGCTACTGACCCTCAGAGATTCCCAGGTTACTCCCATTAGACCAGGCCTATCAATACAGTCTAAAAACAGTCTTACCTAGAGTCTGTAGCCATCTGAGCTTTGCAAGTAATATGTGATTGTGTAAAAGCTCACCTTACTAACATTTTTGGGCACTTTATTCACCTGGTCAAGGTACAGTAAAAGACGATCAGGGTAGGCACTGCCTGGTCAATTCGAAACAGGTCAAACTGTAGTCAAGCAGACAAACGTGTCACGTTTTACTGATTCAAACGCTTGTCCGTCTGGCTTTGGGACTCATTTGCTCAACCTGTACCCCACAGGGAAAATGATAACAAGCAGCTGTGTAGCTGTGCTGGCTGGCCGGCTCACCGTGTTTGGGGGAGAAGAGCGGGGATTTGGAGCGGGGCGGGTTCTCGGGTCTGGGTGCCACCAGCTGGACGGGTCGGACCTGCTTGTCCGTCAGCTTCCGGAGACAGGCCTGTCGGTTCTGGAACATTCCACGCACTGCCACCACCTTCTTGTGAGCCGTGTCTATCTTATCCTATGGGAGTGGTGACAGTGTGAGAACAGAGATAACTGACAGAGCTTCCTGCTGTTATCTGATTGGGTTATAAGCCATTTATATATTATTTAGTTCAACTGTTTCTATATTGTTAAGTTCAGTGTGCTGTTTTTGTCAACTGTTCACGATATAAATGCTAAAAGAAACTATTACTAGATTTTCAAAGCTATGTACTCCAGATCGTTATTAGCGCAATTTTTTTTCTTAGGTGACCCCCCCCCCACACACACACACACACACAGATTAAACATCTAAAACGAATAAGAAACTTAACACTTCATTCAACCCCCTTAATTAAAAGTCTTAGTTGTTTAGATCTGGTTTGGTAACTTTATTGGGTGCGTTTCTCCTTCCTGAAACGACGTTGAAATAGTTTCTTTTGGGTTGGGGAGGGTATGGAGTGCGATGCGGTTACCTGGAGCTGGGGGGTGAGGATGGACTGGAACTCCTCCCTCATTGCCTCGGCCCCGGCACTCAGGGGAGGGGGGCTCCCCTCTTGGAACCTCTCGATGTCCCGCAGAGCCATCTGCGCCCCCTCCTTCGTCTGGAACCGATCCACCTGCTGATTGGCCAGGAGGTAGGCACCCTCGTCACACCAGCGCAGCGCCTGGGACAGACAGACACACAGACAAACCGGGACCCTTCAGACAGGTATGAAGATCTGAAGAACAGGACACACTTAGAGTAGGCAAGCAAGCAGACAAAGAGGCAGGAGACACAGGGGAAAGCAAGCACACAGACAGAGAGGAACAAAGAAACAAGGTGGTGGCAGGACAGACGGATACAGACAGACACGGACAGACAGACGTTCTTAAAAATAACTAAGAACAGATAGATGGATATAAACTAGCTTTTGTACGACAGATCAAAACTTTCCCTGTACTTCGCTTTTGAAAACAATCTTGTCTTTTTGCCCTAATTTAGCAGCAGCGTCTCTACAGTATGTGGGTCGCTGCTGTTTTAATTAGCAGGTCCCAGCCCCCCTCCCAGCTCCAGATCCCCTTATTTAAACCTCTCAGGTCTCCCGTGACACCGAGAATGGAATGCTATTACTATTAAACACTGCAGCCCCTTCCTGGGGGGGAGCACCTTGCTATGTTTGCGTTAGAAGCATTAAACGCGCTTAAGAAATGTAAATTGCATGAGGGAAGGAGAGGAGCTGGCTGTTTTCTGCAGAGTAGTTCTGTAACTGATGACCTCTTGAAATTCAGCTCCTGTAGTTTGACTGACAGCTAGCAGATCATATTGTATAAGGACAGACATAAAGCTAGAGAGACAGAACCATTAACCAGCTCCAATAATCAACACTGATGAACAAGAAGCGTGCTGGAGTCTAAAATGGGCAGATTTCACCTAAAGCATGCCGAGGTGGAACACTGATCCCACATACTTACATGAAGTAGCGCACATCGCTCAGGTTGATAGAATTGCATTTTTTTACAGTTATCTGAGTCTTACCTCCTCTAGGAGGGACAGCAGCTCTCTGGAGCGGGCGAGGGATTCCCTCTTGGCCCGCAGGTTGGCGGTCAGCACGTCCGTGAGGTGTCGCAGCTCGTTGCAGCGCTGGCAGAAGAGCGCCAGGGCATAGTGGTGGCTGGCAGCCAGCTGGTGCCCCTGCAAGATCACTGTCTGAGCCCGGCCCATCTCCTCCTGCAGAAACAGGGAGACCCAGGAGGGAGGAATGAAGGAGCCAACTCAAAAAAGGAGGACCAAGCAACCAAGCAATCCTGTTATCTTAATGTGCCCGGACGACCCCACATGAAACAATGCCTGTGCCACAATGATAGTCTAACTTGATATACACTAATCACCTGAGCTCTCCCCTCCAGTGTGTCCAGATCTCGGATGAGATGCTCTGTCTGAGCGACACTCTCTCCCGCTCCGGGTAACTCTCGCTCCTGAGCAGACAGCTGCTGTAGGGCCATCTCCATCTGCAAACAAACCCACAGCCCGGGCATCACGCACTGCCTGCTGATTTAGGATCGACTGATCGGCTGGTAAGCTCACGCACTGACAGGGAGCCACCGGGGTCAGGAATAAGAGGGTTTCTAGTTCATGAATTGAATTACAGAACCACACCACTGCAGCTCGGCCACATTGCTCTTGCTGTACCTCGTGGAAGTGTTGCTCAAACCCCCAGAGCTGGAGGTACTGCTTCAGTTTGAGCTGGTGCTTCTCCCAGAACCCGTCGAAAGCAGTTTCCATGTCATGGAGCTGAGCCAGCAGCCTGAGGACAGACAGAATGATCAGCTTCAGGATCGCACGCCTGCAGGCCCAGGGGTAGAGTGTGCTACGTGGGCCCCCAAGTTGTCTGGGGGGGGGGGTCACGTTATGGGAAAGGTCACTCTAGTCAAACAATCACAACGCAATATGATTCCGTCCCTTGAAATAAAGTATTGATCAACCTGCCATCTAAGACACCTTTAAAGAATTAGTTAAAGAATAAACAAATCTGTAGTAATTCAAAGGAACAAAGTAATTAATAACAACTTTAAAAAAGACCAGTAAGTAATCAAAATTAAAAACATTTTAAACATTTTTATTGTGTAGTTCGGGAGATTTAGGCAGCTCATAACTGATTTTCCTGTACGTAATTCTAAGCAACTTTAGTGACAGCAAAAAAAAGTTAATATTCGTGAAAATTAACTGTGATTTCCAGCAATTTCATGTATTTGTAATGTAGTAATTATGGAGACATTTTTAAGTCATTCTTTTACTATTTCTAGTCCAAGCAATGAAATAGATGTGTGAGTGTATGCTGTTTAGTACCATGAACCATTTTTTAGATTTTCATTTTCGAAAACATATTGTGCAGTGCAGTAACGCTTAGTGTCCTTGAGCCCCGGGCGGCTCCTCTCTGCTGTCTCCTGTCTGTACCTGTGCACGGTGTGCCAGTCCTGACTCACGTCCCATTCCTGCTCAGACTCGGCACTCGCAGACTCCTCCAGACTCGACAGCAGGTGTCTGCCCTCCCTCATCACCGAGTGCATGTCTTCCTGTGAAACGGGGGCGATAGGAGAGAGACTCATCATCACACACGCCAGTAGAATACCACCCTAAATGAGCCACACATCTGCTTTGTTACACTGCATAGCAGTTTCATCCATTCCTGGTTTTACTACAAGTTTAATAAGACACAGCTGAGCTTGTCACCTGCACACTGGGGCTAATCAAGCTCTTAGGGCTTTTTAATGGCTTGCGTCACTGGCAGGGATTTTTCATTCAGTTAGCTAAAGAGATTTACAGTAGCTTTAGATTGTATTTTCGTAGTTTTATTTGCTCCACTATGCATTTCATACCAACCACAAGAAATGTTTTCGCACTAATATCTCAAAACACAAACAAAAAGCAGGGCACAGACAATAGGAGGAAGGCACGGCTAGCAATCAGCCCATTCCTAATGCAGCCCTACCTTCAGCTGCTTGTACTTGTCTGTGTTAGCGATCAGCAGGTACTCGATGGAGTTGATGTCGTTGGGCAGCTCCCTCTCAGCCAGCTCTGTGCCGAACGCCTGGAGCATCTGAGCAATCTCCTTCACAGTCACTGCGAAGCTCTCGATGGCCTGCAGGGGGAGCCAGCAAGACAGGAGCGGATTACAGGGAAGTGGGGTGTAATGGACTTCTACAGTAAACCAGAAGCACAGAGTCCCTGTTGATCCCTTTAGAAGGATCTACAGACGTACAGTAGAACTATATGTAGATTTGTCCCGCAGTGCAATTACAAGACAGACCACGGCCATGTGTTGTGCTAGCTTGGGGTGGGCCTTTCCCTCTAGAAGTGTGGCCCGCCTGCCCGTACCGTGCGCAGGACGACCCAGTCGCTGTGGCAGTACTCCAGGGTGCCTCCGAACTCCGGGGTCAGCTGGTTCTCATCGATGTAGCGCAGCAGCTCGGTGACAGAGCTCAGCATGACCACCTGAAACACAAGAACCGGGTCTGAGGGAGAGGGAACTGGACCCAGGAGAGCCACAGAACCAGGCTGGTCTGGCGCTCCAAGGCTGCAGAACCGACTTTCGTACACAGCTCACTTACTTTATATACACAGTGCTTTTACTGAATCACTTTCCATTAGAAAAGGTATTACTGTAAATTGGACTGGGTTTACCAGTACATTGCAGATTACCATGATTTTTCCATGCTTATATTGCGCCTTTAACATGCCATACTTTTGCAATTCTTTGCTACAATCTGACTATATAATACCATAGTAACCATTTAAAAATAGCAGCACTTTTGTACACATGATTACATATTAGGGATGTGATGTTTCTCTTAAAGGGCCAGTCAGACCCGCAGATAATATTTCAGCTCTTACTGGCATTTTAAGCATGAAGTCCTCCTGGCTGAAGCGGAAGCCGATGTCCGTGACGGTTCTCTGGAAGAAGCTGGTGGGACGCAGAACCAGGACCAGGTGCAGGTTCCCTGGGAAGGAAGCCTAGAGGAGGAACAGGAATAACGAGGCGCTGTGCACTCTAATCCGTGTCACACACATTCAAGGTGAGTCCATTTCAGAGAACATCCCGAGTCGCATTTGAACGAAACAATTATCGTGTCCTTTAGGGTTTGGTATCATAACCAAAGTTTTTTTTTTCTGTTTTCATAAAAGTGGTGCACTGAAGCAAAACCTTTGTAAATCTAAATTTGCAACAAACACTGTATTCACTACAGACCTCTTTGAATGGCTGCCACCCATTTCAATAGACTAAGATATCAAATGCAATGATCGGGGGGGGGTGAACATGTGTGTGTGTAAATAGTGTGTGTGGGACTGTAAGGTTGGCAGGGATGGGGTTAATTCTGTCCCTGCTAACGATCACAGGTGTGACCATTCCCCAGTTAGGTAATGGAGTGCTAGGGGAGAAGTGGCCACCTGTATAAAGAGGAGCACAATCCTTTGTTTGGGGAGGGGAGCTTGGGGAGTTTTGACCTGCATAGTGAGGTGAATGCCAATCCTGCTTTCTTTTTATTCTGGCCTGCGTGCCCTGTTTATTCCGGTTTGTTTATTTGGTGCAGAAGCTGCAGCCAACTTGTCTCTGAATCTGTTTCCTGCCGGTAACCAGCCAGGGCCGTGGCGCTATCCTGTCACAACATGGTACTAAAACTAATGAACGGTTGGTAACTCGCTATGAAATGACACCTTTAAAAAGCAAAGGAATCATGAAAGCATCAAATGCAACACTTCCCGGAACAATAGCTGCAATGTTACTCAAATGTCAACCCAATTACAAAGCCATTAACATGCCTTTGCCTGTCATCTTGTTGCTTTTAAATCTTTAGCTGCTGCAGCTATTGCTGAGCCGGGCTGGGACAGGAGGGGATGGTGTTAAGAGTGTGTTAATGCAGTGCATTCCAGCTCTTCACTGTCTCAATGTGGACCTCCTCTCTGTCAGCTGAGACATGTGAACGTGTAATTAACATCTCGCTGGAGACACAGCCGATCACAGAAGCTGTCAATCTGCGCACTGCTATGTAGACTACATTACAATAAGAGCCTTCAAAGAGCAGCTGCCCGGGGCAATCTATACAAATGTGTGAAAAGGGCACGCAATGTGCCGGGGTAAGGGTAACGAACAGTTTAAAAATCTGTGAGGATGGACATATGTTTTGTTTTTTGCCTTAAACACATAATTCGTGGTAAATGACTGATGGACACGAATTTTAACATATATATATTTTTTTTTTAAAATACACTTTGCACTAACATCGTGTTTCTTGTCGTCTGATATCGTCCCAAATCGGAGCAGCTAGAAACTTTCAGAAAGGAAATCGTTAAATTAAATTCGAGTGCGTGCCACGTGCCTCGTTAAACTGACTCGTGTCAAACCAGGTCACCTACTGGCTACCACTATACTGGAGTTTCTCACACGCGTGTGTGTGTTTTGTTTTGTTTTTGTTTTTCGGGGGGAGCGTGTTTTTGTACCACGGTGTTTTAAACCCCCAATGTCAGCAATGCTAACAAGCAAACAAGCCCATGAAATTAACAACATAACGCACTCTCCGTGATATTTGGCCTCCAAATGTAATCACGCCGAGGTCTTCGGGGTAATGTGATTTTTAGACCTGAATCGCATGACTAAGCTGTATTGTACAGCAGACTACCTCTGCACCACAAAATGCTATAGACCAGTCCCACACAGTAAAGCGCAAGTCGATCTGCCTCTGTGCTACAGTATAGCTGCAACACCGCTCTGCAGCATTTTTTCCACCAATGCATTTGAACTTGGGAAGCACAGCACTGTACCAGTACAGAAATGATATGATCAGAAACACTTTACCGTGGTCCTCCAGAGCCTCGCCATGCCCGGCGGAGGGTTTGCCTCTGCCATTCCTGTTAAGGGGGCGGATAATCGGTGTCCTTCCCTCTCGCTGCCACCCGCCAGCCGCCGCCGCGGTATGAGAGCTCAGCTCCGGTAAAGGGGCCGGCCAGAACAGACATCTGCAAAGCTGACGATGCCGTTGCCAGGAGCACGGTGGCAGCACTGTGTAAACTATATGGGTTTTTTTTTTTTTCAGCACAGAGGACGCTGCACCAGTTCCACAGAGACGCCGTATGAATTTGATTTGTCTTCTTTTAAATTAGAAACGGCGCGTTCTCACCACCTTCTATTGGTATTATTATATTTAAACATGTCCAAGCACGTACGCAATCTGCCTGCCCGCCGGCCCGCCCGCCTCCCTTCATGTGCCAAACAGATATAAACTCTGATGGTCGGCGGTAGGTTAGCCCCGCGGGTGTACTGAGGATTTTGGTAGGGGGGTCGAAAATAAATTGTGAACAAATAAAGAAACACAACGTAATCAGATTCATATATAAAATGTCTTCACATTGAAGAACAAGGTCTACTTTGTTCATGTACCACTGTACTTTATATTTATTTCAACGATTCTCTATTAACGAAGGCATTTTACATATTTAAAATTTGACATACACAAAAAAAAGTGTTTTATTCGTTCATTTCTGATTGTTATATATTTTTAGTTGGCGTATATGGGTTCAGTTAAACGAACATTTGGGCGAAAGAATTGAGGAACATAACTTTTAAAACATGACGCCGCTGAATATACAGAAAGACGTTCCACTGTTTAATATGAATCAACCAGACCACAGACTGAACCGAGCAAACGATGTACGTCTCCTGGTGACGTCATATTTCAGCACCTCGGAGAGCGCACATGGCTTCCCAGGCACCGGAAAGAGTTTAGTTGGGTGTGTATAAACATTTTACAGCGCCGATAAATAACAAGCAGCTTATAACTGTTCGGCATGTACCGACTGCATCTCCTTATTTTAGGGTAGTACTGCTAGATGAAATACTATGGCCAGTGATGTTATACAGTTTAATGCAAAAATGCATATCTTATAGTTTTTAAAGAGACATTTAAAAACAAAAAAAGTGAAATAAACAAATGAAGTATAAATGTAGGGCGTGTTCCAAACGCACTGCAGAGTGCCCAGCCTTACCGCTATCCTGGACAGAGCAGCTTTAATTGACAACCAGGTGTCCATCCTCCGGTCCAGGAGAAGAATGAATTTAATACCGGGTTCACGTTTTCTGAATTAAAAAAACAAACAAACAGTTACAATCACTTTGCTGGTCTTACTGTCATTGTGATAAATAACCCCCTCACTTTGTGTTTGCTAGACAGTTAAAACGCAGCTCAAGACATGTGCCCAAACATATCGTGTGCAGTGATGTGGTCAAACCCATTGTGCTGGTTCAGATACAAGCTGGCTGAGCACTTTACATTTACAAAGCTTGACAACCCTTTTCTGAGTGAAGACAATGGTTTACATTTTAACAGTCCTTTTCATACTACTTTTAATATCTGAATAAACAAATTCGAACCTGACATTTCAGTGACACAGTGTCTTATCAAGTATATGTTCATGCATTTGTGTTTGGATGCTGATGCATGTGTGTTTTATGCCTTTTTTATTCAGGATTCAAATCAATGCTGTTTACAGTAGAGGGGTTTAGAAGAAACCAAATAAATGCAGGTTGAACGTGCCTCTGCTAAAAGGAACAATGAATCGCTTAATCAATACTTTGTTAAGTCAATGTAGCAATGTGGCTTCTAAATACAAATCAACCTTCTAAATACCCACACATGCAAATCCACTGCGTTGTTTGGGCAAGCACGCACACAGGCGGTCTATTGCTATCTTTGAAGGGGCATTACATTTTCTCATATTATAAGATTTTTCTTAACTGAAAGCCATGTCAACACATGGGGAAAAGGGAGTTTTAGAATTCTAAGCCATGCATATTTTGTAGGAGACTATTGTTTCAAGTAAGCACATCAATGCAATCTTTATGTGAACTGTTGTTATCAAAAAGTTTGAATAATATGACCACACGCACACACACACTCACATATTCAAATACAAAAAAAACAGACACATGCAAAACACCAACACATACTCCTGTCCACACAGACCCACATATTTTCAGCACACATAAAAAAATGATTCTGGGTTTCCGGTTACTCTGGAAGACATACTGTAGCAGAGCTGCTAGATTTATTTAACAGCACAATTCTCTAACCACCACAGTTCTTTCACTTTTGCAGAAAGGAACTCTAAAAGCACAGCTTTTGCATGATCCAGCAGAACCATCGCTTCAGCATTGCATTCTCTTGAACCCTGTGCAGAGCAGCTCTGGGCTAGACATCACTGGAGTGTCAAGCAGGGTCCTGACAGAATCAGGAGCAGGGAAGTGCCTCTGACCACCGATATAGATGATATTCTCAGATATTCTCCTGCGCTGTAGTGAATACAGAATTAGCGTGGTGGCACTGCAATGCAGGGAGGTACAGTGTAGCCACGCACCGTGGAATCATGGTTAAGTAGGTCAACACTTTTGTCAGCACATCCTCCGGAACCTCATTAAAACTGGAGCACTCTGGGAGGGTGATGACAACAGCAGAGTCCTCTCCTCGACCACCTGGAAGAGGCAAACACATAAACATGAAAGAATTGAGATAAGAGGACTGGCACATACAACGAGAAATAGGATCTCCCGTTTATATAGTGCCTTTCATGACCAGCAAAGACTCAAAGTGCTTCCCCCACCTTTACTATAACCTTGATAACCTCTGTATATGGGTAACAAGCTCAGGTGTGTCTTATTAAACTTGTAGTAAAACCAGGATTGGCTCAAACCGCTATGCAATAGGAGTCTTATTTCCATCCCTGTGGTAGTGTAGATGAACAGCCCACATGAAGATGATTGAACAAGGTTACCAAAGAGAGTACAGGTAAACTATTAACAGCTGTTACCTGAGAGGTAGGCGATCCGTTTCTCCATGTGCTCAGAGATTTCCTGGAATCTCATCGGAATGGCAGCTCCTGCCAGGAGACAAGAGCAAACTGTTAGACTAGAGCCTCGCAGCTCATAACGAAAGCCAGCTTGGATAAAGCTTTGTGTACGCAACAACACTGACTGCAGCAAATCCATTTACTGTTTCATTTAATTGAATGTGTTTAATTGGTATGAAGTTTAGTTACATGTTATAAAGAGCCAATAGATATACAGTGAAAGTAACTCATATGAAAATGAAAAATAATAAATGCTTACATATATATATATAATTATATGGATATCTACTGACTGTTTATAAACATGACTGAACCCAGGCTAATCTCCATTAAAAGTGTTTACTGCAATGTAAAGAAAGGTGGGTATAACGTAGTGTGTGTGTGTTATAGTCCTAGCCTATAATTAGTGACATAATTACTATTAGAATGGGTGTAACCTATATGTTCTTTTCTTGTCTCTTAAAACTTGAAATGACCTCTGAATATGCAATCGTTCAGGAATATCGCCTCCTTATTGAAATGCTGGCTTTCCTGCTTTTCGCTCTACGAATGCTTATCTTCTGAGTGCCTCTGGTCTGTCCACATTAACCACCCTATTAACAAACAAGACTGTTCCCATTCCTGGGCAGCAAACGTCACAATCATACTAGTGAGTCACGAAGTGTCCTGAGAGAACAGGTGCGCCCGGCAGCTCCGCAACACTGCCCCCTAATGCTGTTATTCCTGCAACACAGGGGAATGACCCTTTAAACACCTGCTGTCAGCCTGAGGAATTAATGAAGCAGATTGTGTTTTGATGTGCAAGTAATCTAGTTAACTAGCTAAATGCCATACAGTGCTTAAAATAAAGGCGCAGTATAATTTTTTCATAAAATAGAGGATCAGAATTTAAAAAAAAACTAATGCAAAAACAAAAAAATCTAGCAATTTGGGTAAAATCACTAAAGTTAAACTAGTGGGTCATCCCTAAACCCTGAACAAAATGCGTGATACTCCTGTCCTCCTCGCAACACCAGGTGCCTTTACTGCTTATCAGTGGAGTGCATTCAGACAGACTCGTGGCCATTGCAACACACAGTCAGGTATTTGGACATGAAGTATTTTGGGATTTGTGCTGTTTTCAAGGCTTGTAATTCCTGAAACTAGGGTTTAAAGAGAATTCCACGACTGATACAGCAAACACAGATAGGCTGCTGTTACCCAACACCTGCTATTTACTGAGGCAGGTGACTGTACTGTATGTAGGTCCTGTATAGATCTGAGTTATCACACACTGGTTCAACCTGATTCCTGCACGGAAGGCCCTCAGAACAAGGGAACTGAAATCAAACAGATACAGACTTATTGAAGTCTTTCTACAGAAGGTGCACCCATACTGAATAGAACACAGCATCACATCCATTAAAGAAAAGAAGCTCTTGTACATGACTGTTGTTACACATTAACAATTTTATAATACCAAGGCTGGTTTTTTCTTTAATCAAGCAACTGTCACCTAGGAGATTTTTATCTGTGATAATGTGACTGTCTCGCGATCCCAGAGAAAGTAATCACCATTTCCATTAGGAAACTATAAAATGTTTAACTGGCATTAATAATAATAATAATAATAATAATAATAATAATAATAATAATAATTATTATTATTATTATTATTACTGGTCTCCTGCATTGGCAACAACACTTTTTAGTATGCGTCCAGTGCTTAACATTTTGTCAATAAGACTCGATATTGTAGGACATTAAAAAACGAAAGCTTAAGCCTTGAGCTGACCTTGCATGTTACCTGCTGTACCAGTGTATAGCAGCCTGTCATCATTTAGTTAATGAACTCTGTCTATCAACTTCTAGCATGCTAAATATTTCATGAATGAACCTGTCACCCCACGCAAAGATGCTATTGTTGCTCTGAGGGCAGGATATAAAACGCTTCTTAACAAAGGGAGCACCTAATCCAATGGCAGTGTCTATATTTCAATGGACCTGCTGCACTAGTTCTTCCCAAAGCATGATCTGGAGTAGTTCCACAATGTTTGACAACAAACAAGAGGCTTGCTAGCACACCGTTAGCTTATTCTTTTAGGAGTAAGGCATTTGACACGATTGAGGGCGATTCCTCAGCTGATCACTTCAACCCCCTCCTAAACCCAAGCACCATTCAATAAATCACAGCATGCTTTAAAAACTAAAGCGACTGGATTACTTGAACCTGTCCTCATAGCTCACACCATGAAGTTTATTCCAGGGTTTATGATGGACTGCATTTCTATAGTGAACTGCAATGGTTAAGCTTTGCAGGTTTGTGCTGCATTGTGAAATAGTTATTCATGATTGCACACTGTACAGGCTATGATTATTGTTACAATTGTATAGAACAAAACATCTTCCAGGCATCTTCACAGGCAAACAGGCACAACAACAGGGCCCCATCTCTCCTGTCCATCATTCCATATTTTGATCTATTGTTCCTAAATGTTCCCATGGTTATTTCCATGAGTCTGCTGGAAACGGGTGCATCCAGGGGTTTGTGCTTTGTGCTCAGAGTCATACAAACATTGATAATGCTGCCAGATATTACATTCAGTGACTCTAAAGGAACAACAGCATCTGTCCCATTGAGCCTACAGCATGACTTAACCCTAACGTCCTTTAGAAATAGCATGGTGTTCACGAGAATCCATGGCAACGTGAACTTGCAAAGGCTTCTGCAGATTAATAAATGGGTGGGTGTTTTGGGGGGGAACGGTTTGTTTTCATATTCTCGCTTATGCAATACTTTAAGATTTCAGCCAGTCAGAGTGCAAGTCTTTCCAGGCGTATGTGGCAAAACATCAGGCCCAAACTCCATTAATAATGTGGATCTGTGTGATACTGAGCCCCTCCATTAAACACCGCTGCTATCATCTTCTCATTGCTGAGCTGTTACTGTACATTACATCTCGATAGATGCCTTCCTTGTCAAATCCAGTCTTCTCAATTAGTTGCACACAGTGTCTGATATTACCTGTCAATGTTACCCAATACACAGGTGATCACAATCCAACATGGTGTGCATTTCAATTCAGACTCTGCTGTATTAGAAAACAACATGAACAACCTGTCATCTGACAGAGAAGAACTGCATAGAGAAGTACTTCATACAGAAGAACTGCATAGAGAAGTACTGCATAATTCAGCAAACATTCCCCTGGAATCTGGCTGATTTCAGCTTGATTAAACACACAGAGGTACTCCCATGTTGTAACTATTGAAAAAACAAAAGTGAAGGACTCAAAGCAATAGGAATTATTGACAAAGTCAGAAATAAATAACATCTCTGTGTTTATCTGGGAAATGCTATGAATTATTGACAAAGTCAGAAATAAATAACATCTCTGTGTTTATCTGGGAAATGCTATGAACGCCACATTTATATAACTTCAGCCTTCAGTAGGTTGCTTATCATTATGAGATATACTTTAAAAGATGGGTGCAACGATGAAAAATGACCTTAAATTTTGCAAAACAAATGGAAAAAAAACAAGACTGGCAGCAGACAAGTTTATTTCTGCACACTGGGCATTACTTGTAGGAAAAATGTCTAAGTTCCAAACCCTTTTCATATGACTGGCTTCTGCAGTTGATCTGCGGGGATGCAGGTAGCTGCTATACTTGACTGGGTTCACAGAGCTGAGGAGCTCTCAATTACAACTCCAGAGCTCAGATCTCTAACCTGGACCTGTAACCAGAGAGCTACTGCACTAGCACCACAAACATTAGGAAAAACAACCACATTTCCACACAGGGGCCAGCGAGACACACAAACCTGGACGAACAGCAAAATAAACTGCTGTCATGGCACGTGGATTCCAGCACACACTGTCATTCTAGTTACCGGTAGTTGGGTTCTCTACTGAGACACATTTGAAACAATTTGAATTTCCACCCCTTGGTTTTGCTACACATGCTTATCTAATCAAATATGTGTCGGGATTCATAAAACAGGCAAATGACTCCTGTGTGATTGGCTTGTCTCTCTGACTGATTCAATTCTGCCCAGCCCGTTGGAAAGCAACATCTGTGACCTTGAACTTGCAGCTGTTCCGGCCAGACATTGAATCTGGGGAGCTGTGGTGATCCTGAACGCACAAACGTCGTGACTTTATCTTGGGCAATGCAGATGCTGATAACTCAAAAAGAAATACCTTGGCAGACTCATATATAGCGGAAACAAAAAAGAAAACAAATAAATACATTAAAAACTAAACTTCCAGCAGCTTGAGCCCACCCCTCCCCTCCCCTCCCCTATATTCCTAATCCCTCCCGGGCAGCAGGATGCACAGAGCAGGCATGGAAGGGATTTGGAAAGCGCCGCAGGCTGGGAGTAATCACTTGCCCCTGCTGCTGCTGCTGATGCTGCTGTATGTTTTGTTTTCATTGCAAAGGTCATACACAAACACACACACACCTGTTTCTGAGGTACTAATTGTACCCGAGTCAGTGGGAGGCGTTCCTCTCAAACAATAGACACGGTTTCAAAAGCCTTTTCAAAATAAAGCATGTTACTGTTGCAGCACCAGGAAAGGTTACTCCAACACCTCTTAAAGTGCACCCACATGGTTTATTGTTAAGCTTTCTGTCACGTGACGGTGCACCACCTTTGAAGACTCGAGTCTTTTTCCCTTTAATTTGGGAATGGGAATTGAACTTTTTGTGAACTTTAACATCCTATGGTACTGATATATTAACCTAGCAGCCCTTGCTAAATTACAATACAGGAAAATAATAATAAAAAAAAGATTATATAATATTTTAACAAATGCACAAATAATTCCCCCCTCCCAGGATTAAGGTACCGGACAGCCTGGAGTTATAATTAGAGGAGTTGTATCTCCGCATATTGTATAAAATCCTTTTCTTTTGTATAAGAAAATAATGATTTAGAAAGCAGTGTGTCGGATGGTGCTTAAATATAAGGACTCCTTGCTGGATGTTTCCAAGCATGTTTAACGTGCACTGTTTAATTTGCTAGTTGCCACAGCAACAAGGAAAGCAAGCTTGGTATCTGAATAACTAAACAAACCTGAATGAAAGACAGGATGTGAAACTGTTACAGCTCACGACAGTACGACCCCTGCCACTGTTGTTCTTTAGAACTAGGACTGATGGGCAGCTCCCTGCGTTTACTGGGTCAAATGGCTGCAAAAACACTTTAAACACATGAGAGCGAGAATCAGCCGGGATGCTGTCAGTACCCTGCACACACTACAGCACTGTATTTGCAGCAATGCAGTTCAATTTGAGCAGAGCTAAGACACTTAGTCAGCTGCTCTAGCTGGTACCAGCAGCCTGTATACAGAAGACAGAGAGCGCAGCGAGAGGAGGGCCGCACAGCGCGGTGTATAGAGTACTCACTCTGCAGTGTGGCTTGCAGCTCCGAGCTGACCTGCAGCAGGCTGTGGTAACTCTCCATTTCCGTCTCGGAGATCCGTACCAGATCCTGCGACACTGCTCCCAAATCCTGTCCTGTATCGCCGGAAGCGCTGGGATCAGATTCCATGGATCTCGAGGTTCCAAACTGTCTCACATCCCTGCCCTGTTGAAGAGCTCCTATCAGGAAGTGGCTGGCTTTCTAAAACAGGCAACTTCTCACTCTAGAACAGGGCAGCATAGGATGCTGCTACTTCTGATGCACGCGGAGGCTACTGCATTTCTTTCCCTGTGCCAAAGCTTAAGTCACCTTGAGCAGGCAAAAATGTAAATATTTATACTCCAGAGAGGGAGGGACAAATCGCTGTTGAGAAATCAATGGAAAACTAGCACCCAAAGCAAGTATCTTGTTGCAGCAACACCGGTTAAATCCGAGAAGTGCTGCCGATTGCAAAGCGGCTCAACCGTTGAGTCATTTGTCAAAAGAAATACTTCAAATAAATAAAGACTGATCAGACACCCCTGGCAGTTGCTTCTCTCCAGTCCTCCTCAGCTCTGACACAAGCTCCCTGTACTTCAGTGCGTCAGCTCTCAACTGTGGGAGGAACGTGCTTTTGAAACTCTGCCAGGGTGATTTTAATTTGTTCAGTGTCTGCTCGTCTCCTCCTGCAGCCCTTCTGCTCCGGCACAGCTGCTGTACTGCACTGTACTGTACCTGCAGTCCCGCAGTGACAGCCCTGCCTTGTTATTTGAGTTTCAGCCAACGCCACTCCTCCTCCTCTCTCTCTCTCTCTCTCTCTCTCTATTACACCCGTTCTGTGGACAGACTAAACACTCCCTGCCCATTCATCCACCAGCAGGCACTGTTTTCAAGAGCAGCTCTAAACTACAATCTGATCTCCTACTCAGAAAGTGACAGGCTTAAGCTGGGGATTCCCTGCAGAAGTTGCATTTCCATGTTCTAATGTCTGTATGTGTCGGATATATAAAGATGCCTGTGTGTATGTTTGTGTGTACAGTAAGAGGTCCTGTCCATTACTCTTATTGAGACCCCTGTAGATCTCTCACCGCTAGGGAGGAATACAAACTAGTGAGAAAACAGTGTGGTCCCATTTCAGTTTTTCAAAGATCATAGGAAATCTCTTCATTCATGTTTTTGGTTTGGAGCATTGTGTTTACTCGTTTGCAATGGTTATTAATGGAAAAAATAGATATCTTTCACAGGCGTACTGATCAACAAACTAATATGAGACAGTTGGGATAGGCAAGTCAGACAAGCGTAGTAAACTGTGTGCAAACTTGTGTGGAGCCAATTCAGGACACCAGCGTATTCCTCTACCCATCAGAAAAGCCTTGGTACTCTACAACAAATAAAATAACCAAAAGAATGACCTGCACGAGCCCAACCCCGCTGCCACCTTCTCAATACAGACAACAACAGATCCGATCCTGCCTCACACACTGAACCCTGATACATATAACAAGTTAAACACGATCCATAGCACACACACACACCCTGTCACTCTCCCGACTGCTTTCTGTGTTACAAACAAGACCTACCCAGCGAAGCGATAAACCGCACCCTGGAATTTGAAATGGGCAAAGTACTGAGAAATGCACAAGAAATGAAAATGCAACTGCAAATCTATTTTTGGAAACAGTGAGTTAGTTCCAAATTATTTTCAGAGCTCAGCGTAACATTTCCGTGTTTATGTACGCCTGCCTGTGTTTTTGTGGATGTGTATGGGTGCAGGTTTTTGAATGTCATGGGAGTCTCAGTTTCTATTTACGGGGCTTTACCTTTATAAAAACAGTGTAACAGCAACACTGTGGTTTAGGAACAAATACTGCAGATATGGAACAATGGGACTGCAATGGATTCCCAGTATGTATTGGTTTATACATTCTGATTCACAAGCTGCATTGGGGTTGGCTTGCAACTAAGTAATTTACCAAAAAAAGAACTTGGTTCCTAGCATCTCCACGGGCAGATCGAAATATAAAATGCATAGGTCAAGTGAGGCAGCTTTTGTGAAGATCGCAACACGCTTTGTGCAAACTTGCATTTACAAACAAAAACAAACATTTCAAAGTCTCAGAATGAGATAATCAGACTGAACCACAAAACACACACACACATCACTTTTGTTTCCATTTTTTTAAATTATTATTATTTAAATGATACCGATGACAGACATTCGTTTGAGATGTAAAAGACGCCTTCTTAAAAGCAGCCTCTTTGACCGGTTCCTGTGATATGATTCCTGGCGCAGGTCCGTAGTGTACAGGCACGCTGTAAAGCACAGCACTGGTTTGAGTCACTTGGCTGTGTTGTCCTCCCCTCTCTCTGAAGGTGTCAGGGGGGCACAGTGGTTTAACTCTATTAGACAGCACTGCTGCACATGCATTCTGGAAACAGTCTTCTGCTCACATTCATAGCACAACTGTGTCTTTCTCCTTTTTTTTCTTTTTTAAATAAAGCAAACACATACCTTTGATTAAAAATACAAGTTACAAAATTGCATTATGAGGATGCGTTTAGCTGAACATTTTTTATAAAGTGTTAGAAAACGTATTTCTATAACACAGATTCCTTGCAAATCCTGCCCAGGACTTCAGGGATCGGCTAAAACGGATCAGAAGATGTGTGATGGTATTAAATGTAATGTTCTGCTTTCTGTGTTGCCCACTTAGAACCACTGCCCCTTATTAAATACAAACTGGAAGCACTGCCACTACTGCTGCAGTACGGCCATAGCAGCACTGTAATTCTGAATCAATTCAGAAGAATAGGAACTGGAACCAACACGCTCCTCTGTTTATCCCACTTCTAAACCAATACTCTATTTCGGAAACTGACCTTTTCTGTTAAAACACACACCAACTGGTCCAGTATGGGGAATGTTGGTTTTCAACATGAAGAATGTCCACAATGTGCTGGGTAGTTTTAAAATAGACACAGTGGATTCATGGAAAATAAGCACACTCTATAACAACAAAACTAGTGGGACCAAATGAACCTGCATACTAATAATGCTGGGAGGAGGGGCCTGCATGTTCAGAACACCAGAATGCCCCGCCTCTCCAGCATTATTCATGAGCAGGCTTCTGCCATTGAGCCAATCACATACAAGAGCAGGGCATGACTCCGCAAGTAATCCATTGATCCGACCCTCAGGACAAATTTGTACCAAATATAAATGCATCACAATCTCAATAATATTAAGAATATATAAAATACTGTACAATTATCAAGGTAAATTATACATTTCAATAAATAAGAAAATTAATGAACTTATGAACAAAAACATGGATCATCCAATAGCATGTAATTTGATTTACAACATGTTTGAATAGAATGTAATTTCAGCAAAATGCATGAGATTAAACACAGACGCACAACCTCGTGAGTCAAGAAAATCGGCTAGGACACTGAACTGCCACTTCTGTAATGTAGAATGTGGGGGGGGGGGGTACAGTAGCTTGCTTAATTAAAATCGGTTATACACATATTGCATAATGCACACGAGCACAGTTTCAATAGCGTTGTCTCCAGAGCTAGTTTGACAGCGCCGTCTCGTTAAGTCAACACTGCAATCTCAATCTCAGCCCACAGGCAGGGGTACCAGACTGCCACATTCAAGCCTGGCTCCTCGATTTGCTCTTTGGCTCCTCTTGGATCCCCTGTGGTCTCACCGTTCGGGTTTTTCTCATCTGACCCCTAAGTGGGTCGTTAACCGTCTGTTTTAGTATTTGATGGCTGACTCTCTGAAGAAGTGTTGAGGTAAGGTTGGAAAAGGAAACTAGCTCCGAAGACAAGCTGAAGGGAACGGAAGAACAGTATATAAAACATTGGCACAAAAGGAAACCCCCCTTTCAGCATATATACATTTTGTAAGGGTGTGGTTGGCAATTGTCATTTGGCAATGTGTGTGTTTTTTTTTTATTTAATTTTTTTAGTTCAAGCTAGGGTTTGAGAGAAGAGGTCAAATGGAAATAAGAAGAGTCTCAAATCCAGATCGCAACTCCTTGAACGATACATTATATACAGTATAGAGGATATGCTGAAAGGGAGTCCAGTACATACATATATAAAAAGGAGGTTGGATCAGAAATATAGCAACACCTGCCTCTACACCATGGCCGTCAGGACAGCACTGGTTTGACATGACGAGTTTGTGACAACTCCTCAAAAGATCACTTCCTACAGTCCCTTCATGGAAGTGGAGGGAGAAAATCTGCAGCAAAACTGGCCACTGATTAAACATCACCCGAGATACTGTTTGCATGACAAATGAAAAACTTCTAGTTTCCTTCTTTGCACATCGCATCTTTTATTTCTTTCATAAGGGAATCTTCTAAAATCAAATGTGGAGCCTCCCAGGGATTATTTTTTTTTCTTTTCTTAAAACATGTCCTTCCAAAACGTAACCACCCCCACCACCAATAATCATATACATTTAAATCCCAGCAGAATCATTGATTCTGCTGTTGTTCAGCTGTTGGCCGCGGTATTGTCAGCCTCCCCCCCGAAGTTTAGAACTGGAATTGCCAGAAATGATCACTCTTAAGTTACAGGCAAGTCTTGCCAGGTCAGTGAGCTGTTGTTCTGTAAGAGAAACAAGGTTAACCTGACTGCCTCCTGTCTCTGGAACTGGGCCAGACAGGAATCGTCTGCTGGCAAAGAAAAGGAATTGCCCTGAAACCCGGTTGTTAGGCGTCACTGAGAGTGCGTCGCTGGGCAAGGTGTTGATCAGAGCCGAAGATAGGGCACCTCCACGCTGCACGATGTGCTGGCAGCCCTCCCTATTCAGTCCAGTTCCTTGACGCGTTTGTAAGACAGCGGGGTGACGCTGGAGCTCTGCAAAGAACGAACAAAACCGTCAGCCGGGACCGCAATGTGGAGGAGGAACTTTCCTTTAGTATTGATTTCTCAGCCGAAAAGGCGGCAAATTCAGTCCATTGCAAATCATAAGAAAGAAACTAGATTAAATAACTGGATTTCACAAAAAGCTTTACTTATTAAAGAGGCAGAAGTAAAAAACACAAACAGACGTTTTCTCTCTGTTCAAGACTGGGGGATGGTATAACCTCAGCATCTCTCATTTTACAAATTCACATTTTTCACCAAGTTTAAAAATGTTATTGTAAGCCATCTCCTATAAAAAAATTACTTTTTTTTTTTTTAAATATCAGGGTTGCACTACACTTTTGAGTAAAACTGAAAATCATTTCATATCTTTTATATTTTGCAAACCTCTACAGAAGAGTGTTGTTTGTTCATTCAGTTCTGCCAGTTCAATGAAGACCTCAAAAGTAAACCAAATCCTGAGCTCCTTTGATTAGTCACTCCCGTCCCAGTCTAAACCACCAGCATTGCATATTAGCAGAGAAACGTCAGCAGAGGAGATCAGCATGCAGTCAACAACACTAACAGCCTAAAGGTGCAATACTTCCTTTCCAAAGCACTGCAGTGACAACACAGCTTTATCACTCAAAGACAAAAAGAAGCCTTCAACAAGTATTGCACCTTTGACAAATTACATCATACAACACAACACAGACAAAAACCCCACACCAGCAATTATTAGAATTGGATCAAAGGAAATAAAAAGGTGACTCAATTCAATTCAATAACAGCTCCTGCAGGGGCACTAACTTTTTTTTTCAGATGCGATTATATTTTTTTCTGCCAGGCAAGTACACTAAAAAATCAGGAGCACATAGATAAATCAAAGCATCCCGGACCGATTTTGAGAAGTCTCAGAATCACAAAACAGGGACTCAAAGCTGAAGAAATTTAGCTCATGAATAAGGTACCAGAGGGGCGTGTCTTTAAGGGTGAGAACCGGGAGCCACTCCCCCTGACATACATTATTAATAAGCTTGTTTTCATTTCAGCTCTCAATCAGCAGAGGCCCGGGTGTTCTCCAATCAGGGATCAGATTTTGTTTGTATTGAAATGTTGATAAGATCCTGGTACACTGCGATGTCTGCTCAGTAGCCCCTGCAGAGGTTGCCTCCGACAGCAGAGGAGTGCGAGTCTCACAGCCAGCAGGGTCCGGCACCGGTACCTGTTTAAAGGACAGTATTGGACTCGTCTGCAAAGTTTCTGAACAGCAGGGGTCTGGCTGGAGATTGGGGCGACAGGGGGTCTCCTGCTCCCGACTGGCCCGGATTCTTCTGGAACTGCGAGGCAAGAGACACTTAAAAGCACAGCCAGCACAGCTCCCCAGCACCTGGGGGGCTCCACTACACTGAGGGGCTCCTTCCCCATGCAGGGTCCTGACATGTGCAGTACTGGTGCTGATGTTGTGGGTGGTACAGTATGCTTTACCACACTGGCATACAGATCACTACTAACACAGATAACAGAGACTGGACTCTCATGCCACACACACGTACAGCATGCACATGGACAGGTTCATCTCAGGCTGCAGGAAACGCAAGAACAGTTCAGCCGTGCCTAACCAAACATTCACAGAACACACACGATTCTGCTGTGACTTAACTGGGCTAGAGTTGTGCCTTTTAAATTATGAGTATCCATAAAATAAAAAAAAACACAAAAAAAAACAGTACATGCATAAATTAATATTCTACTAAATAAATCAAATCCATAAATAAATAAATATATCAATAAATAAAGATTTCAGTGTGTGATTTATACAGTAACCTGCAGCCTGAACATTCACATAAAAAAAAAAAAAATCAGGGCAAACCATCTTGGTCTTCTTAAAAAAAACAAAGGAAAAAAATTAAGACAAACTGAACAAGCAAGCAAGCAAACAAACAAACAAACAAACAAAGAGAACAAGCAAAGCACCTCATTCACTCCATGAAAAGCTGTGGCTGCTGGGCGTCTGAGAGAGCATGAAGATTGTGGAGGTCCCAGAGGAAGGCAGACGCCGTTTAACCTACAGCATGACGCGAGAGACAGAGAGGGAGAGAGAGGGAGAGGGAGAGGGAGAGAGAGAGAGAGAGATGGGGGGGGAGAGAGAGACAGACAGAGGGAGAGAGAGCAAAGAGGAAAGGAAGACTGAAAAGATAGCACAGTACACTCACAGAAAGCAGCAGCCACTTTAAAAGGTGGAACAAAAGGAGAACTTATCTTCTTTGTATAACGGCATTCAGGGACTTCCTGATGAGCAGTTCATTTTCAGAGATTGTTTTACTTCACTGCATATGTATATGACAGTCTATCCTACAGAGTCATGGGTTTGAAAGAATGATCCTCTCCTGAATAGCAGCAGGCTGTGTCTGCGAGGCTATGCAGCCATTTATTAAGTGGATTCTTCCCCACAATGCACCCAGTAGGGCAGGCTACTCTCGTAGAGTCACACTGTGTTACTGAAGAATGAGCCTAACGTTTGAAATCAGAACAAGATTCAGAGACAGCGTTTGAGAGTCACTCTTTAAAATGGCTCTGCACTAACCAAACCCAGTTCTGGCACATGTTTGACAGCTGTCCCTACGCACAGACACACTGTGTGCTCGTAGTCATGTGGACGACTGGCACACCAAGTATGTTGTTCATGTGCTCTAGTGTGGGAGAGAATGGAAGGGTATTGGAATACAAGGGGAAAGTGGAGAGGAGATTAACCCAAAAGGCAGAAGGTTTATCTGGGCAGAGGGGAGTACTTGGTGATCTAGCTGCTCAGGTAAAGCAGCCCCTGACCTTTACCTGTTGGCGGTCTGGCCCCTGCGGCTGGCGGAAGACCCCGATCACGATGTCCGGCAGCAGACTGACCATGATGAGAAGGATGATGATGAGCCAGGCTGACACCGAGCTCAGCATGTTAGCGAAGACGAAGTAGAGACGCTGCTGCTGCATGAAGGGCCTGCAAGGTCACCAAGGACAGGACATATTCAGCCGCTAGGTGAGCACAGTTGACATCCTATTAGACTGAAAGCTAGTGTGCCAGGATTCCTCACCATATGATTCCTCCCCAGAAGAAAGAGAAGAAGATGTAGAAAGCTAGTGAGCCCCAGATGACAAAGTGGTTGACCCAGGTCCAGTGTCGAGTGTCCATTGCCAGCTGAATTGGGGGTGGAGGAGAGAACGGGAAGAATAGGGGGTGTGGAATCAGGGTTGATATTCAAGAGTTAAATCAATCAATCAATAAATAAATAAATAAATAAACAAACAAACTAAACAATTTAATGTAATAAGTGATAAAGGACTGGACAACCAAACAAAAAAGTCACTGACAAAATGTTTGTCGAATTTGAGAAGTCAAGTTTCTTTGGAGTACTAGTGTACTGTTATAAGAGTGATAACGGATGTATTTACCTTTAGGGTTACTGTAAACACTAGAACTGTAAACACAATTGTGCCAAAAGTCCAGTTTCCAAAAACCTGGGGGAGGGAAAAAAATAAAAGAACAAAGGAAAGAGCATATATTTAGAGCGGGCATGTTGAAAAGAGCTTTGAAACCAACTTGAAAGTTATAAGTGTAAAAAGCCGTCACGATGTTAATGAAAAGAAAAATGACAGGTACGTTATTTAAACAGTTGTAGCAACATGTGGGGACGTGGAACGCTAGATTTTCGGGAACCCTGCTACTTACTCTTTAAATGAGGCGGGACGTGGATTAAATCAGCAAGGCAGAGGATGCATGGGGAACTGGCAGCGTGCCAATAAGGCAGTACCACGTTCTCCTAATGAGAACACATTGTTCTACCTTTACAGCACAGCTCTCACAATACGTACACTCCACCCCTTTGGTACAGTACAGCTAGTCCAACTGTCAGCAGTCACAATGGAATCTAAGTTCTCGATACAGCAGTTATCAAAAGCTTTTAACAGGTCATACAAAACAGAGCTATTATGCAAATCATAACAGCTGATCATCTAAAGGACTTAATCAAACAAGCTGGCTGGTAAGAGCTGGCGAATGCCTATTCAAGTGATCTTAAAGTCATGCTCTACTGCGCCTCAAATCGCAGGAACAAAAAAGAAAGAAACACAGGGGGTTCCCCAATACTGACCTGCCCGTTGTCTGCCAGGGCGGGGTTCCAGAAGAGCTGGTACACCCCGAAAAAGAAGACAAGCCCCTCGAAAAGCCCCAGCAGCGTCCAGTACAGGAAGGGACCCCAGCGCAGCATTGCATTCTTAGCGATCCCTCTGAGCACAGAGCGAGAGAAACAGGGTTCATACAGAGAGACCAGCCTGCTTCAGCATGCTATTGCAGCAGGATAAACAGCTCGCCCATTACACCACGTGGTTAACAGAGATGCAGCAAGTAATCAATTACTGACCACCGCTGCTTTCTGCAAGCTTCAGCTTTCCCTGGGGCCTCACGCACACACAGCTCGCTACCCAGCCACGTGTTTTACTCGCCTGCTGCCAGCCTGAAGCGCTTCCGTTTCTTTTTGGTCGATTTCTTCTTTGCTTCTTGCTTTTGAATAACAAAAGTGTTCCCAATGCATTGATTATTGGTGATCACCACTGTACCTGTCTGACACGCATTTAGGAAAATGCTTGCTGATTGCACCTCTAAATGGCTAAAGGTACTTAAAAATAAGGTCAGCCACAGCTCACAGAGTGCCAGGAAAAAAAATGGGGGGTTTCCTTTCTACAAGGCAGCCCAAGTACAAGCTGACTTGTGGTGTTAGCCCTGACCAGCAGTAGGGAATTGCAACAAGCAATCACTGGTTTGTAAGGCTGTAACACAGACGCTATTCAAGACATCCATGTGTGTTCAAACGCAGGTCAACAGTGGTCCAATCAGTGTGATGCTCTTGCCAGCTCACTGGCCTGTCGTGGTGCTCACCCTGGCTCAGTGCTGCCCCCTACCTGTAGAGCGAGGCGTTCTCCAGCAGGCTCTCAATGCAGATGTGTTGCTCCAGCAGACTGTAGGCCACGATGGGCATGGAGGTGAAGCAGATATTGTACATCGTCAGGTAGGCAGCGTCGTACAGGGGCTGGGAGGAGGGAGGGGCACCAGGGGTTAATAGGAACACACACACACACACCCACACACACACACTCGCATGGGACAACAGCTGTAAAGTTTTATTGTACTGTGTTTATATATGTATACAGATGTACATATATAATGCATGCACACACTTTGGGAGCAGGAATGGGAAAGTAAAAGGAAGGATCCTGAATGCAGTGGTCAGAATTCTCTTGTCTTCAAGTGAAAGGTTTGCAGCTCTGAAGGTAGAACTGCTGCTCAGCACACATGTGCATACACTGCCCTGCAACTAATAAGGGTTTGTCGTTCTTGTTCGATTCTAGACATTGACATAATAAGACTGTCCAGCTTGGTGCTTATGTACTTACTTGTTGAGAGAATCCACAGAAAAACTGGTATAAGAATTGAGGTAAAATGAAGCAAAGATTCTGGAAGAGAAAGACAACATGTTTGAGGTGAGCAAATCGGGTAAACGGGTCCCAGTGTGAAAATGATCACAGCTCCATATCCATCCCATCTGCCTTTGGATAATAACTGTAGAACTCCAAGTAACAAGCATTTTTCAAAAGCTTCTGCACTGTCTTGGAATAATTCACCACTCTGGTGCAAATGTTTTAAACAGGTTGCCATGTACGTGTGCTAGACTAGAAATAAAAAATAAATAAATAAATAATAATAAATGGGTAAGAGGTGTGGAAAAACCACTGATCGTGCCTCTTTCCCAGTCCCTCGGCTCTAACCACTAGAGCACACTGTCTCTTAGTTCCTGAACTCAACCACTAGAGCACACTGTCTCTTAGTTCCTGAAGGCTTCCAGTTCAATCTCCTGAATGACTGTGCACCTTGTAGAAGAAGTACTGCACCAGGTGTGCGATCCTGACGTAGTAGAGGTGCCCGTGCACCAGGAGCAGCTTCTTCAGGTGTTTCAGCTTGGGGATGGCGTAGTCACTGTTCCGCACTGCCTGTCGGCCCTCCTTACCCTTCACACCTGGGAGAGAGTGAGAGTGAGAGAGAGCAAGAAAGAGAGAGAGAGAGAGAGAGAGAGAGAGAGAGAGAGAGAGAGAGAGAAAGAGAGAGAGCGATTATGAGAGCGACACCTCCGGCCTCAGCTCAGCTTCAACACCATCTAAATATCACCCTGCCATCATGTAAAAACGCACATCTCCTCAGTGCGTTTCTGCTTGGCAAGGCAGAACTCCAGGAAGGGCCCTGTACTAATGTTTTAAATGGCAGCTGTATTTTAATCTGGCTTAGATCCATTTATTATTATTATTATTATTTGTTTATTTAGCAGACGCCTTTATCCAAGGCGACTTACAGAGATCAGGGTGTGTCAACTACGCATCAGCTGCAGAGTCACTTACAACTACGTCTCACCCGAAAGACGGAGCACAAGGAGGTTAAGTGACTTGCTCAGGGTCACACAGTGAGTCAGTGGCTGAGGTGGGATTTGAACCGGGGATCTCCTGGTTACAAGCCTGCTTCTTTAACCACTGGACCACACAGCCTCCTAAATCAACATTTAAATCAACACCAAGGAGTTTAGTAATTTAGAATTCAAATATCCTCCCAAAAAAATACGCATTCTAAACAAGCAGGGCACTTCTGTGGTTTCAAGCTGTCTAATAATAATAATAATAATAATAATAATAATAATAATAATAATATCCTCACCGATGCCCACATGTGCTTCCAGTATCATGCTGACATCGTTGGCTCCATCACCTATAGACAGGGTGATGGGGCTGCCTTTGGAATTCTTAACCATCTTCACAATCTGGAACATCAGAGGAGATAAGCCATTATTACATGAAACTAAACCACGCTTCATTTACCTTGGCTTTGAAGTGAATATTATACCGGATTACCTGAGCTTTCTGCAGCGGCGCCATCCGACAGCAGAGCACGGCGGTGCAGTTCTGGCAGATCTGCAGGAAGAGGCTCTTGTAGCGACTGGCGCTGGCATCGGGGGAGGCGTTCAGCACCAGAGACAGCGTGGCACCGTCCACAATGAAGCCAAACTCCCGGAACCCAGAGGACCAGCTCCTGCAACACAGCAGCTTATCACATACAAGTCACCCATGCACACACACAGGCGTCTTGTACCTAGTGACCCCTTCCTTGTCTTTGGGCTGGTCCTGCATAGTTCTCCCCAGCTCCCCTCCCAGTCCTGTACCTGGTGACCCCCTCCTTGTGTTTGGGCTGGTCCTGCACAGTTCTCCCCCGCTCCCCTCCCAGTCCTGTACCTGGTGACCGCCTCCTTGTCCTTGTCTTTGTGCCGGTCCTGCACAGCTCTCTTGTGGTAGCCTAGCAGCAGCTCGTGCAGCTTCTCCTCTCTCGGGTGATCCCCCTCCTCCAGGGTGCGCACAGTCAGCTCCAGCAGCTCTGTGCTCTTCAGGAAGAGGCGGCAGGCGTAGCAGGTGGACTTGGCTGTCTCCATCTTGTCTCCGGTGAGCACCCAGACCTTCATCCCAGCACCGTGCAGGGCTTCCATCGTCTCTGCAGCCTCCTCCTGTAGCCTGCACACACACACACAGTGCTGCTTTAACACTTTAACAATAGTTAATGTGGGGATCCCATCATCTCCATGAGTGCAAACTCTGAGGATTCATCTTGAGAATTTGATGAAATCATGGGAACACAGTTTGCACGGAAAGAGAAATAATTCATCAAAACTATTTCAACAGAAAATATCTGAAATCATATTTAAAAAACAACAATCGGAATGCCAATTACGGTTTATGGATGTCATTTTTTATAAATGGATTAATTCCTCCTGTATAATTCTCCTGTAGGGTTTGTAATGGGGTAATGCTAATGTTCTTCACTGTGGGACTGTGGACTGTGGAAAGGTGGAAAGCTACCTGTCCTCCACAGCGGTGGCCCCGATGAGGTGCATGCCCGCCTCCACCTGGTCGTACACCTGTGCCAGCCTCTCCTCACGATCCTGCAGGGCGAGCCGGGCATCCTGCAGCGCTGCGTCCGTCTGCTCATACTCCTCCGAGCTCAGAGACTTGTACGCCATGCACAGGGTGCGGTACCCCTCCTGAAACAAAGAGGCACGGTCAATACCAGCACCATTCAACACAGAACCAGAAAGACAGAGACACTACCAGCACCAGTCAACACAGAACCAGAGAGACAGACACTACCAGCACCATTCAACACAGAACCAGAGAGATAGAGACACTACCAGCACCATTCAACACAGAACCAGAGAGATAGAGACACTACCAGCACCATTCAACACAGAACCAGAGAGATAGAGACACTACCAGCACCATTCAACACAGAACCAGAGAGATAGAGACACTACCAGCACCATTCAACACAGAACCAGAGAGATAGAGACACTACCAGCACCATTCAACACAGAACAGGGGTCACAGAGAGTCCCCACATAGAATGATGCTGCTGGAGGATAAAGAGACACAAACACACACCATGGCGTTGCGCTCCACGTGCATCCGGATTCTCTCCACCTCCTCCGCCTGCACTCGTGGGAACACAGAGGAGTCAGCACCTTTACAGAACAGAAGTGTCTCCCCTAACAGAGAAGAACAGCACCTTCAGTATGGGAGACGGAGACCTCAAGACCACAAAGGCATGGCCGGATAGATCATGAACTACCTTTATATAATCATATTTTCTTAGATGAAATGCTGAACACAGGCCTAAAAACAGCCTGTCAGATTTGTATTCTTTGTTAAATCTTGTGTTAGCACCTGACTTAGTCTTCACAATCACGCTCATCCGCCGCCTCACTGGGTCAAAGTTCAACACATGGAGGAGCTCATACCTTAAAAAAAAAAAAAAAAAGGAAAGAGAAAATGATGAATTACAGCATTTAGTACAGCAAACCATTTCCCAGTGTAAATGTAAAGATCAAAATAAGTTCGACTTAATTGCACCTAATATTAACAAAAATAATACAGGAAGGAATGCACAAAACCAATCCGGATTCCCGAGAGGGAATCAACAGAACAGCACGTCATCTTGCCATTATTTTGCAGGCTGACGTGCGCAGGATAGTTGAAAGTCCTTTGAGTTGAATACGGTTTGGGAAGCAGTAGAGACTGGAAAGCAATATAGATTTCAAGCGACCGTCTTGAGTTGCTAGATAACTCTGGAGAGGAGAGGACTGGTTAGGGGCTGCAGTAATCGCTTTCACTTACTGCTCAACGTCTTTGTTCCTGTTCTGCATTTTCATATGTTTACCTTCCATGCCCAGGAACATGAACCCGTACCTGGGAAAGAACAGAAACAATAAACATCGTAAGCAGCGGTGAACTCCCCCACCGTACTCACTCAATTTCAAATGGAGTGATCATCTGCTCCCAGTATTAAATGAAGCTCTCCCTCTCGCTCACTTCTTGGCTCCCTTGACCAGTGCCACCTCGTCTGGGGAGGAGGCGATGTAGCAGCATTGCTCTGCATCGTCGCTCGCCCCGATCCCATCCACCTCGTCCATGCCATGCAGCTCCGTGCCCTCCTTCACCTGGACAGTGTGGCACAGGCACAGCGCCCGCAGGAACAGCTCCTCCTTCTCCTGCACAGAGAGAGAGAGGGAGACAAGAGCGTTGGTCACGTAGCGTACCACAATGTGAGTGATTCATGTGCGTGAATCGTAGAAGAAGGGAGGCACAGAAAGTTAGTGTCCCGTCCCCCCCGCGGGTCGCACCTTGCCTGCCTTCTCTTGTAGTTTGCTGACGGGCCCGTCAGTGACACAGAACCCGTCCAGCTCGGTTCTGGAGTCCCGGTAGTTGTACTGATAGCCGTCGATGCAGCACTCGATGAACTCCATGTTATTTTGAGTCAGAGTGCCCGTCTTGTCTGTGAACACGTACTCCACCTAAAAACGGCACAGGCAAGTGAAGGGCATCATTCTGGAGATTTCACTTGCAGAGCTGATACTAACGATTACATACGTACGCTAGATTTCAAGATCTCAGAGGTTTCTAATAGTGTATGAAATAGTGATGTTGTCTTTTGTTTTAGCGAGCAGTTCCTAACATGGCTCGGTGTAGCTCTGGTGCGGCGCACAGCCCGGCTGCAGTACCTGCCCCAGCTCCTCGTTGAGATCAGAGGTGTTGACGAGAGCACCCTCCTGGATCTCTGGGTCGAAGAAGTCCTTGTCCCAGGAAATGAAGAACGAGCCCAGGAACTTCTGCATCTCCACGGTAACGTACATGGACACCGGGATGATGAAATTGAACAGGACCATGAACGACAGGAAGTCTGTGAACATCTTGAGGAACTGCAAGACAGGTAACAAAAGGGTCGTCAAACTTCAGCTTAAACTGCTAGAGCCACAACCAGACCCTCCGCTCTAACCACTTATCCACACTGTCTCCTAGTCCCTCAGCCCCAAACATCCTCCCACAATCTCAGCTCTAACCACTGTGCACATACTGCCTCCTAGTCCCTCAGCTCTAACTATAGTCCACACTGCCTCCCAGTTCCACAGCTCTAACCACTGGGGCCACACTACCTCCCAGTCTCTCCGCTCTAACTACTAGGTCTCCCTGTCCCCCTGCTCTAACCACTAAGCCATCCCATCCCCCAGTCCCTCTGCTCAAACCACTGGGGCCATCCTGTCTCCCAGTCCCTCAGCTCTAAACACTAAGCCATCCCGTCTCCCAGTCCCTCCGCTCTAACCACTGGGGTCACCCTGTCTCCCAGTCCCTCCGCTCTAAACACTAAGCCATCCCGTCTCCCAGTCCCTCCGCTCTAACCACTGGGGTCACCCTGTCTCCCAATCCCTCAGCTCTAAACACTAAGCCATCCCGTCTCCCAGTCCCTCCGCTCTAACCACTGGGGTCACCCTGTCTCCCAGGCTCTCTGCTCTAACCACTGGGGCCACCCTGTCTCTCAGTCCCTCTGCTCTAACCACTGGGGCCACCCTGTCTGTCGGTTCCTCAGCTCCAACGGCTAAGGCCGGTGGAGGAAGGGAGCGTTACCTTGAAGGTGTCCTTCTCTTTCTGTGTTTTCTGGTTGTACCAGGGCTCATCGTGGCCCGGGTGGCTCTGCCACACGTACTTGAGCGTGGTGCACACCAGGGCCTTGCTGATGAGGATGCAGAGGTACACAATCAGAAAGGCGTTGATCGACCTGCAACACAACAACAGCAGGGGGAGCCGTCAGCCTGGGGCCCAGCTTTCAACAGACAAACACAAGCCATTGAAAACAAGGCCAGGACCCGCCCATACTTCTCCACTGCAGAGCGCTTCTGGGATTTCCCCTGGTAGTTCAAAGCCATCTTAGTTTCCATCCCAGTGTAAACAGCTACTCCTGTAAACAAGGAGAGGAGCGTCCCGTTTTATTACTTCATTTCATAAGGAACACAGGGTTATAGAAAAAGAAGTTCAAACATGATTTTTGAAAAAGTCCTTTAGCAACAACTTCAAGAATTTTAAATCAATTGGTTGACTATGCCGCTCACAGAAAATAATGTGTGTGTCATTTTCTGTAGCATTGTACTTGAAACCTTGCAAGGCAATGGAGCCTTTAACATGCCAGTATTCAGGTAGATCCTCCATAGATCCATTGAAGACAAATTGTCTATGCGGGTTTAAAAAAAAAAAAAAAGAGCACACGCACTAACAGATACACACACACGCACACACAGACACACACAAATGGACACACACAGAAACGGACACACACACACACACACACACACACAGAGCTAATCTCAGGTTGCCTCCACTGATCAACAGAGTCATTAGTGAAGCTTTGGGAATCCTTTTAATTTACCGTAGATCTTCTTGGTGTTTTTTAAGGTGGCTCCTTTCAGCAGCAGATTCTCTGGCCCTAATGACCTGAAAACAAAAAAAAGAGCGAATTCGACAAACCGACAAAAACTCATGCAAGGGAAGAATCGCTGACAGTCGTCGTCTTCTGAGATGAAATTCAATTAGAATGTAATTTGGATTGCATCTGTACTTTTAATAAGCAAGCATTCCAGGGCACTTTGCCATAATAAAGCAGAGGCGAGGGTACACTGATCAAATTAAGATTCTTCAGATGCAATCCATTATAGATCTGGTACAGCCATCAATGCAGGACAATGACACATCAAGATATCAAAGCATCTTAAAAACAGCAGCCACAAAACCGAAGTTGCATGGTTTGATTTTTATTCAGCTTTGAAGCTAACAGTACAGCACAGGGGAGCACACTCACCTCACAATAGGCTCCTGGCCATCCTTAGTGATGTGCATTCTGCCAACAAACCTGCAAGGAACCACACACAGTCTGAGCAAGCAGTTGCTTTGGAGTGTCATTGCAACTGCTGAACAGTAGGTGGCACCAAACTGTTCTCTTACAGCCATGCATAGCCTTGCTTGCCTCACTTTCATTCAAATACTCCTCCAGGACATGCAAATGCAAGAGTTTCACTATAAGCTACTTCTAAACACACAGGCTGGGACTGTTTTTCAGCAATAACAAACATTACAGGAAACTAGACGTAATTTCCTCATAAGGTTTTGTCAGGTTTTATTGTGGGCACTATTTTGACACACTCTCGCACGCACACATGATCCTTACTTATAGAGGTCTGGCTGAGGCTGCTCACACTCAATGGTGGCGTAGAAGGAATCCAGATGCTTCTCTGTGTCCGCCACTGTGAAGTGAGTCTGGACAGAAATCATGAACAAAGGAGAGAGCGAAAGACTAATTAAGAGTGGGAGCTTCAATGAGGGATCAGATCATAATCAGGACTGTATTGACCAGCCTTGGCCCTGCTTAGTTTTTGGGCAGATCACAATCAAAGCTTCTGAAATCTGACTAGAACTGACCAGAGACAGTAGAACCCAAGTGCTTTCTGAAGCATGGTGTGTGTGTGTGTCAAACACAAAGAGTCCTATTAAATAACACAGCCGGTAGGAGCCGAAGTGAAGTTAAGAGAGCTGTTAAACATTGTGGGACTGGATGGAGCAACACGATGTGGGATGATATGATCCAGCTCGAAGTGCGATAACTTCCAGGAACAAGAGAGACCTGGGCAGAGTTTCAGTGAGATACAGCATTGCCTTAATGTACTGGCGATATCTCCATCTGCCAGCGTACGGTGTGTTTTCTTCCTAGCGTAAAGGCAGAAACCTGGGCTTGCTCTATCCAGCAGCTCCCCAGTCTGCGTGGGTCCCGGTGGGTACCTTGTGATTGGACTCCCCATCCAGGCTGGCCGTGGTGACGAAGCAGGTACCATCGTCTCGAGTGGACTGCAGCAGGATGAGGTCGCAGGGAAAGGTCTCATCCTCAGTGACCTCCACAACATCCCCCACCTGCAAACCAAACCAATCACAATGAGGAAGGCACGTGAGCGGCTGACACAAAATACACTGATGCCCTTTACACTATTCATCGTCAGTCTCAAGAAGTGTATATGTTTCTGTAATAAGTACTGCAAGTCTTGGATCTGACTTCTTATCTGTTAGTGTGCATGTTCATTGAGACTTTTATAAGATATTGTGGGAGACTTGCATCTATTGAGAATCATCCATTCAGTTCTTAGTAATTGTGACATTGCAGGAAAATCTCACACATACACTCACAGGTACAGCACCTTTCCCCTCTCCCCTATTTGCATTGGACACTCCATCTATTTGAATATGTAAACCAGACTCCATTAAGGCTGAAAAAACATGCATTGTGAAGCTCAGCACTGTTGCTGATCAAGTCCCAGCTGTGTGTACCCTGACAGTTGAGCATGATAACCCTGCCCTGGAATTGTCTGGGATTGGTTTGAGGAGCACGAGACAGACTTCAGATCAGCACAGACTCACCTTGATCTCCTCGCTCTCCTTGCGCACCGCCCCGCCGTCCTCCTGCACGCTCACCAGGTACTTGTTCACCTCGTTGTCAGCCTTGTGTCTGAGCCAGTCCTCATAGCCCTGCGGAACAAAACAAGACACCGACGTGAACATACTGTACAATCACACACACACACGTGAACACACAAACACAAAGTCAAACAACCACAATAACACACACACACGTGAACACACAAACACAATCACACACACACACACACACACACAAACACACACACAGTCACACGGCCACAATCACACACACACGTGAACACACGAACACAATCACACACACACAAACACACAGTCACACGGCCACAATCACACACACACACACACACACACGTGAACACACAAACACAAAGTCACACAGCCACAATCACACACACACACACACACACCGAGTACCACACCGGGGACAAGTCCTTTATCCACGCTCACACATTTAAAATGATATACTTACGAGGCCCTGCTATAGAAAGCCATGTTATATATATCTCTCAATTCAACTACTGTTCCCTTACCAGGAACTACAAAAATAACCATAAAAAAGCAGAACATAAAGCAAACCTAACCTTTGGTGAACCTCGGCTAAATAAGATCCAAGCTTCTAGGATACAAAGATAAACACAAATACATGCATAGTGCAAAAACAAAGCAGCAGTTAAGACACACTCCAGACAGGGCAGTACAGGGCAGCTCACTGCAGAATCCTTCACCGACGCACTGACCCGCAGCCCCAGCGGCAGCTCACCTGTTTGATGGCGGTCACTGTGATCACGAAGAAGAGTGGCAGCCCGCTGGTCACTGGACTGGTGGGTGTGTCCACAATCACCTGGGGGGACATTACACAGTGCACGTCATTGCTGGGGTTAGAGGTTTGTACCAGGCTGCCTGGAGAGAGGCTCTAATCAACTGCTGGATGTGGGGAGAGCAAATAGACCACAGCCAGACTAAATGCAGACTTACTGAGAACCGTGGCAGTGCCAGCGAGTGATATGAACAGTAGAGCAGAATAGGCAGAAGACCGGTACGGGGGAGGTGGGGGATAGTTTGAGGTCCCCGCAGAAACAAGAAAACTGCCAGACATGCTCTAATATTATCAGACAATTCCCACAGATCTGTGCCAGGTTACACAGTGTTGGGCTGATAAACAGGCTTAAATCTCACTCTAACCTCCCCCTCCCCCTCCCCACACCCACACCCACACACATTCTAAACCAGGTCACAAGGAAATGCACAGAAGGATTTTCTAAACAAGCCCAGCCCTGTCCTACAGCCAGCAATGTGCTTAACTTTCCTGATAGTGGGTGGAAGCAGCCACTACACACAGAGGGGCTGGCAAGGCCCCCAGCTCTCCCCTCCACAGCCCTGGTACATGCAGCACTTCCAGAGCAGCCTGGTCTGCACCCAGAAGGGTCATGAAACAGGGCTGGATTGGAACAGGATACAGGACTGGAAGGGGTACCAATGGTCTCTATTGCATCACACTTTCTAAATCTTGGACTGAAACACTTTCAACCATAAAGCCGACAAGCGATGAATTTTGCAAAGGTGCACACAGCGGCACTCAAAATAACTACAACGAGAAGCACCACATGATCATACAGTGAGTGAGTGAGTGAGTGAGATCGCTTTGGATAAAACAATTGTTCTTATACTTTGATGGGATTTGTTTAAAAATGCACATGTTCCTTTAGGAGGACTATGCAATGGTTCTGCATTTGTTTTGCACAGGGGTAGCTGCAATGGCATGAGTCCTTGCTAGAATACAGCACAGTGCCACCATGGTGATATTTTCAAAATAAAACATAGCAGTCGCCATTGCTGGTAGTCTGGTAATGATTTGAATGTGATGTAATAAGACATCCTTTGCATGGCAGTTTGATCCATTCCTGGTTTAACTATGAGTTTAATAAGACACCACAGCTTGTTACCTATACATTGTGGCTAAGCAAGCTCCTAGTAAAACCTGGAAAGGGTGAAACCGCTATATAATAAGAGTCTTATTTCCATCCCTGCTATATACTGGTATCATAATGGGATTTGTCAGCGTGTGGCGTGAGGAGGCGCAGTGCTTCAGCATGCTGAGTGGGGGCACTTTGCTGGCTAAGGAAAAAGCCTGTCTGAAGTTTCCTTGGCACAATGCTTCAGAGTGTGTGGAGAATGGAGCCTGCATGCCTGCAGCAGCCTTGTACTGTATAAATCTCCTCAGCAGTCTGGCAGAGTGAGTAAACATGCTCCCCAAGGCTGAGCGGATTCCTGAGCGGCTCTGGGATGGCAGGGTCACTGCTGCTCAGAGACAGTCCTTCATTAACAACACTGCCTGTACTCTCACCACCCCCGATCCCTTCACACTGCTCACAGCAACCACTGCAGCCATGGAGACCGGCCTCCAACACAGGGAGGGGAATATCAAAACCTGTTCAAACATTCAGAACTGGAACTCCCTTTCTTCACAGCCAAGGTCTTCCAGCAGTCTAACAGTGCGCTTGTGTGTCTCAGACACTATTACAAAGAAGCTTACTTTCACTTTCTGTATGACACTTACATACCATCACAAACAATCGACACAAAAAAGTAACAAAACTGGGATATTGAAAGTAGTTGGGGGATGGGCTCCAGTCCCTGATACCATAAGACAGAGGTCCCTAACTGCAACAAGCAATCTGCAAGGTTTGACAGGTTAAAAAAGCAAGCACTGTGGCTTGCGACAACATCCTACTGTGGTTGCGATTAACAAGATCATAAATTTCTTGGTTGATTGTCAATGGCAAGTGGGTGATCAGGTGTTATAATCTCTGTCTCTTATATACAAGACCCTCCTGCCCCCGTCGCTCACCTGCACCAGGAAGATAATTAGGAAGTAGAAATTGGCGATTCTTCTGAACTGTTCAAAAAGGTTCTTGGGAAGGAAGTTCCACACTGTGTACTATGGAAGACAAGAATGGATTCAAAAGAGGAACAATTTAATAAAAAAATAAACACATTTATTATTTTAAAAAGAAGGATTCATCTCACTATGATGTCAGAATCGGTGCAATATTACTGTCAGTAGTCCAAGGTGAAAGAACACGGTAAAAAAAAAAAGTTGGTTTTTTTTTTTATTTTATTTTTTTTAAACACAGCAGTGGCTGTACAATCTACTAATATTATTAATCACATTAGTACAAGCTTGTGTAACTACAGCTGCGGTTGGTCAGGGAGGCATTAATATTAACATACACTAACACTGTCCTGCAGTGGAAAGAAAACCGCGTCACAGTCAAAATAATGTAAAGGATTATGCAGTACGTGAATCTCTCTGCAAACCTATTCAGAATTTAGGAAATCTGTATTGACGTTTTTTCATTTGGCATTTATTAAATGGGAATCAGAGTTACAGTGCACTTTAAAGATACTGTTTTTGTGTATTGTAAAGGGTAGGGTCTGGCATTTAAATATCTACGTGTTTTCAAATAAAATACACGTCTTTTTGCCTTGTGAAACAGTATGTTTAACTTGTTTACAGTATTGATAAGTGGCTTAAGTTTTTCCAGTGTGGCTAAAAATGTTAAGTTGCTTTAGCCACAGTGGCTAACTAAATGAAAGTCTCCGAGGGAACGTAGAGTATTAGGCAAGTCCTAGCATAAACAATAAAAGGACTGTCTCTCAGTAATTAGTGCTGTTTACACAGGAGCGCCGGACACCATTGATCAGGCTCAGCCTCAATAAATCCAGGATCCTCCCGCCTCGCTTCCACAGCAGCCTCATTCATCAGCGCAGCGATGCAGAAAAACACAAACTCAGCCGTTACAAAGTTAATCACTAAGTCAGGCATCGTGAAAATAGCACTTCTGCAAACGTCTGCATTTAAACTGATCAGTGCCATGACCTTCAAGTAGACAATCAGTGGCTGGAGATATGAGACTGGGAGGCAGTGTGGCTCTCGTGGCTACTGAGGAGCTGGGAGCCAGTGTAGGGACTGGGGGAGGATGGGAGGTTACTAACCTTGGAGGAAATGATCCTGTTGTCACAGAATTTGAGAGGGAGGTATGTGTTTGTGCCGGGACAGCGCCGGTGTCCAACGTAGATGGTCCTGCTGTCCACTCTCTTTTCGTCCCCTCCGCACTGCACAGTCAACACAACATTATTTAACGGTCAGCAACTGGCATGTACAGTACAGTATGTCTTAGCAGTACGGGGACTACATACTATTGTATTTATCCCTACTAAATACAATAAAGGTGAAAAAAATAAAGAACAAAGGGTGTCCTTGTAGAATACAAAAAATAATTACTGATACAAAATAAAAAGTGTGTGCATGCGTGCGGGCAGGCGGACAGGTACAACACAATAACTGCCAACCAGTATCTGCACCCTTGCTGGTTGGTTCCTGGCATTTGTACTCATGCATAGATCAAGTTCATTTAATGCGCTGTCAAATACATTCAATGTGCAAGCAAATTAGTTTTTTCCTTCAATGCAAATTCTGCTTTTCATCAGGGTCAAGTTCAAGGGTTTGTTTTAATCTCATGGAAAAGCGCCAGAGCACTTCCTGTAAATGTTAAAACACTGGGAACTACAGTAGATGGGAATTTTCCAAGCCTTGGCTGTTGCTATTCGCTTGCCGGAAAATAGATTCATTTTTTTTCCAAAAAGTATTGTATGCTGTTCTGTGCCGCTATGCTCTCCAGCTGGTGTTTACTATCAGTTTACAGGTTTGTAACTCATTTGCTAGACAGGCAGCTCCATAAGAGCAGGGCCTGGTGCCAACATTGTATAGGTAGAACAAACAGAGCGGTCCCAAGCATTCAGTACAGTATTACTACCCAGGGTTATCAGGCATGGCAGTCCAGCACCAACTGCATTACAGAAAGATCACCAAGCAGAGAAGCAGCGCTTGCTATGGCAGTATATTATTACAGCATCCACATAGCCCGGTAAACCTCAGAGAGGCAGCTTGGCATGTCTCGTGCACAATAATGTAGAGTGATGATGCACTTACTTTATGACAAGCCCGAAAGCACAATCAATTGTTTCAACGTCCTTATCTTCGATTTTCATTTTCAGGCAGCTCTTTGACATTTCTACTGTAGGAACCGGAGCTACAGCAGAAACAGCCGCTTGCTTCAGCGCAGCAGGTTACTGTAAACCGGGTAAATCGGCATACTGCAGCCCTGCTCAGTAGTTCTGCTTGGCACCAGTTTATTGCATGCTTTCACAGTTTAACAGCCTACTGCATACAGTACCATGCTCTTGCCCCTGAGGCAAGCCCCACATTATAGTGAATAGTGTTTTGTACATTATTTTGGTTCTTCCTATTAAAATATTAAATTGTGCATTAAAACTACAGTACAATGAAGACTCCTACTGCCTGGAATGCTTTCTTAGACATCAAAAGTAGGCTAATAAGCTTAACACTGCAAACCCTCTTGCACACACGAGTCCTGTTCTCTTATTAATGTATTAGCAGGCAGGCAGGCAGGCACTGTGCTCAACACAGCCCAGCTTAGCTCTACGCACTGCAGTAGATCCCCATTGCCCACTAACAGTAACAAAGAGCTTTGACGACGGCACTAACTGTTGAAACTGTAAATCGGCATAAAAAAAAGCCCCCAACGCTACAGACCCCCCCCCCGCCCCCCCCCCCCCAACACTCTGTCTCGTCCAGGAAATGCACAAACAAGCCTCTTATTATCCTGCTTGTTTTCTTAATGTAGAGCCAAGACTGAAAGAGAAAGTCGTCATGCCTGTCATAACTGCAACAGTAATACTGCAGTGAATCACAGCCTTTGCCAAAGTTAACGGTACAGCGCCGTACTGACGCAATGCAACAGTACAATCTCCATTTATATTACCTTTTTGTGCAGTTTTTTTCTGCAGTAGTATAGGGGCCTAATCAATAGTATAACATTTGCATTCATTATTTTGCAAGTGCAAGAGTTAATGTGCATTATAGTTGTTGTTTTTTTTTTTGTGTCTAATATTAAAACTGGCTTCAAGGCAACGGTAGCAAACTTTACCCTCTCTTCAGATGGGACGGGCGGACGTTACTCCTCTCCGGATTTCTTATCTCTGATTATTTGCACTGCTGCTTGACCAGAGAGTCGAGAGCCAGGAAACCCTTTCCATCAAGGTTACAGAACACATGATGTACAGCACATGACCGCAGAAGATCATCTTCTACTGAATTTTATCTTTAAAATTAATCATCGACACGTTCACAAACCCTGCACCCTGTCAGGGGACAGCCAGCACGCATACTTTCTAATCACCCACCGAAAATGTTTACGCATCACATTATGCAGGTCATGATTACATGTGATGGTCCTGGCGGGCTACTTTATGTGATGTGCAATAAGATTTAACTGATCGTTATTGATGGGCTATTTCATTAAAAGACTACACTCCATTATCGGGAGTATACAGTATCCATGCATACCGTAACTCAAATGCTTTATCATTCAATAACAATAGTGGACTTCAAGAGACTACAGCACATAGTGTTTTTTGTAAGCATCATATGTTATTAAAATACATCTCTATTTTTGTTTTTCTTCCCCCACACATTTTTCCTCTGCAGACAGGAAGGTGATGTCAGAACCCCCCTTGCACTAATAATGAATGATCCATTCTAAAGTAAAATCTAGTTCTTATTTGGTCAGGAAATGACTTTCTGATGCAACAATCAATCTCAGAGGCTGCTGCGCTTTACAAGCGTCTCATGTCAAATCCACAGAGAGCCTGGTATTGTTTCAAGGGGAGTTTCCGGCTCCACAGCTCAGATCAGAGAGGCTAATCCCAGATAAACGGAGTGACACTCGCCTTGATACAGGCACCTTATCAGATATTTCAACGGCGTGCGGAGATATCTTCATGAGTGCCAGGTGCTTCCAAGTATTCCCTATACAATACAGCGTGTTCTGCATACAGCCGTGGTGCAACACTGCTGAAGACAACAGGGCTCGCAATCATACCTCTCCATCAGCAATCGTGCAGGTCACAAACGCTCCAGATTTAAGGGGCTGGAGGGGTGGTCTAGCGTCTAGACAAAGCAAGTGTACAGTTTAACTGGCGATTACAAGGGGGCCACCTTGGGGCTACTGGTATATGGGGTGTTTCACACCTGGCATTGTCTTAAAGCACTTATGCATACAATAGCTTTGCATACAATGCTATAAGTCTGCCACCTCAATGGTTAACAATCCAACAGTGAATAAAATTTAGTTTAGTTCAACAACAGACATCTAGTGCTTCCTCTCAGCAATTTAATCTGCATGGACTGAAAACCATAATATTGTCATTATTTATGATCCAATAAACCATTTGTGAAAGTGATGCACTGACTAGCAAGGAAGTACTGTACAATGTTGAAATAGATCATGAGAAACTGCCAGGTGGGTATTAGTCTCATTAGAAACTGACCTCAGCCGAGTCAGAAAGATATATTTACAATTAAAACGTGTACCAATAATTAAGATTTAGCTCTAACCACTGCACACACTGCCTCCCAGTCCCTCAGCCCTAACCACTGGACACACTACCTCCCAGTCCCTCAGCCCTAACCACTGGACACACTGCCTCCCAGTCCCTCAGCCCTAACCACTGGACACACTACCTCCCAGTCCCTCAGCCCTAACCACTGTCACACTGCCTCCCAGTCCCTCAGCCCTAACCACTGGACACACTGCCTCCCAGTCCCTCAGCCCTAACCACTGTCACACTGCCTCCCAGTCCCTCAGCCCTAACCACTGTCACACTGCCTCCCAGTCCCTCATCTCTAACCACCATGTCACACTCCTTTCTAGTCACTCAGCTTTAACCACGAAGGTAGTTGGTTCTGATGAACTCTCTCTCTGAAGTTCAGTGCAGGAACTACCGTCAATCCTGGTTTAAACATTTTACAAACAGAATTCAATTTGGTGTTCGGTTGGTGCACATTTTTTATTTATTTTTCAAAATCACACTGAACAGCGAGTTCAACCTCCGAACCCAATATAAAGAGAAACTTCTGCCAATTATGAACAAAGAACACACATTCTCGTTTGCTCTTGAAGTTATTCATTTACCTGGTGAGGGGACAGAGTTTCTGAGTGTGTATGAGAGGGAGACAGGGAGATGACACAAGGGGCACTGTGAACACTTGAAGGTCGTTCATACAATGATTCACAAAGATCACCTCACTGCTAATCTCATCAAAAAAGGAAACAGACTAACTAAACAGTTCTGCATGGAAACATTTGAAGAGATGCAAAGCACACAGAACGAAAACACAGATGACAATCAGGATAAACCCAACAGAATGCAGTTAAATGTTTTTAAAAAAACCAAACACACACACTGCCCTGGCACTTCCTCCTCACACCCCTGTTTCCATGATGATCCAGCTGTTCCAGCACGACACCAAACCTGTCATTTGCAACCACTGTCAATCTGTTTCCATTTAAAAAGCATAGCCAATTCTCCACCACCCTAGCCAGCCTCAAACAGGAGACACATCTACAACCTTTCATGCATAATGGCGTGCAGCCTGCATTGGCACTGCTTGTGCTATTGTACATGTTCTGTAAATTAAGAGGACTTCTGACTCTAGCGCTGCCAATTTTCATGAGCACCAAAATGAATCACACACACACACAAAACAAAACGATGTGTTTTAATTACAGGGTGGCGGTTTAACTTGGCGTCGACAGGTTAACTCAGCTGGTGTTGTTTGTTTAAAATAAGACTGAAGTGAGGTGAAGATCTCACTGCACCACAGCAGCCCCAAGCTCACTAATCCCTACATACATTTCCTACAGCAGCACAGTGCTCTCTGTACTCTGAGCACAGCATGTGCTTTTTTACAATCTCCGGCCACTGCCTTTTAAAACATTTTTTTTTTTTTTTTACAGGGAGATTTAAATGAATGCTAACTCCTTCTTGACTGGTTCCTTTGCCAAATCAAATGACCTGTTAAAGCAGATGGCATCTCACCGCAGGCGGTGTTCAGGCCAGGTGTTTCAAAGTGAATTTCCCTACAGGGCAGCATGATTATAAAGCACAGGCGGGTCTGAGACACAAGGACTGACAGCAATGGAGACTGGTGCCCTCCTATGTACCCACAATCACAACCACCATTAGAACTCTCTACTCCACGTCTGCCCTTCAAGAACCATGCACACTGTAGGAGGCAAGCTCTTTATTTTGCAGGCCACGTCAATGTATTTGCCTTTTTTTCTGCCTGCAAAATGGTCTACAGCCTAATTGCCTGGCAGTAATTTCAGGGACCGGATAAGACCTTCAGATTTATTTCACTAGAGACTTAAGCACAATGTTGAACCCAGTTCCAGGGGTGGAAATAAGACTCCTACTGCATAGCAGTTTCACGCATTCCAGGCTTTACTACAAGCTTGATTAGCCACAGTGAATAGGTAACAAGCTCAGATGTGTCTCATTCACAGTAAAATGGAGCAAACTGCTTTGCAATGGGAGTCTTATTTCCATCCATGAGGTCATACTGTAATGGACTGTGCTGGGTTTTTGGCATAAAACCAGCAAGCAACCAAATATAATGTTCCAGTTTCTAATAATCCAGCATTCATACACGAGGAAGTAGAACGATTGAAACACTTCCCTAAATTTAGAAGAACTGAGAGAAATGAGTGATGAAGATAACATGTCAACACTTCCCCATGGTTTGGAACCCTGCACTATTTCCAGCAGCGCTAGAAAACAATACATATAAATAAATAAACCAATTACACTCCACTGCAAGGTGGATGGATGTCTTCCATTGCCAGTGTTTTGAGACGACCCTGGGAACAGTTTCAACACCACTCCAGGAGCTGCTTCGCTAACCTGCAAAACCACTTCATTAATCTTCCCAATGACCCTGTATCAGCCCTACTGTACCTGCTTGTTCAGACGGAGATATCGCTACTCAAATCAATACGCTCAATCAACCTCACTCAAACTGCACTATTAACAATTTCAGGAGATCAGGTCATGCGGTCATAAAGGACATGCTTCACAATAAGAACCCTGACACACAGTACGGGACAGAACACGGTATAAGGTGACTCAGATGTTAGAAGAAGTGGCCTTAAAATGGCTCGGAAAACATTTTTTTCAAGAACAGCTATTGCTTTGTGGCGACTCCTGATTTAACTCCGGACAACACAAAAAGGCAGGGGAATCAACCACAGCGCACACATTGTGATAAGAGAAGGAATTTTTATTTGTTCTTTTTAGAAAAAGAAACTTTGCACTAAAGCAAGAGCTTTGCAAACCTGTCCCATGAACTTGAAAAACAGGGCAACGCTGCACTGCTTTACTGAACATTAAAACATGTTACCAGGATAATCTCGGCAAGATACAGCAGCATCTCATTTCAGAGTCCTTGTGTACCCTGCGGACAGACAGGTCTCATTCACATGGTTACAATAGCTGCTGGCACACAATACTTTCAACAGGTTATCACCAGGCAGCACGCTGCTGATACTGTGTGAAGGAACAGACTGAGATATAGCTGTGGATAACGAATCGGTTCCACAGCATCAGAAACTCCAACGCTGACCTGAAAATGCTTAGAAAAGACAAAGGATGTCTATTAGGGTTCTGCAACCTTGCTAAAAACGCCCACTGGAATTGCAACCGTTAAGAAAGCTGGGATGTTGAATCTGTCAGGATTATGCCTATGATTCTGGTATATGTTCAGGATATCCATCTGAAACCTTTATATTCCTGCTGCATGAAATGTTATTTCTCATATCGGCAAGTGGACAGTAGGGGGGTCAGTACAATACTAATTCAGGGTTCACGCTCTGACCTACAAAAACAGCTTTTTCGTGTTTCCCCCACAAACATTTGCATCAGGATGTGGTTTACATTGAGTCACTGAAGAATGGTGCAAGGCATACCTCTCCCACCAATTTTGAGTCAAGGGAAGAGCAAAACTATCAATGAAAATAAGTATCACCCTAAAGTGCTCAACTGTCAGCTGAGACAGTTCTACTGGGAGCAAGTGCAGGCCAGTCCTGTGTGAGCACACAGCTGTCAAACAAGTTCCAGAACAGCAATGAAAACACTCCTCCTTCGCAGAGAGGAGAGGCTCGGAGGGGAAATAAACCGGTTACCCTGGTTTAGCTTGGTAATGCCACCAATCAAAACACACTCCACGATGCAAAACGAACCACCACACACACACACAATGGGTTCACATGGAGGTGATTACACAGTGTTGGTTTTGTCCCGAGATACTCCCAAGGACAAAAAGAAAAGGCAAACATGTCTCCTCTGAGGCATGTGTGTTCTTATGGAAGCAAGAGACGCTTTTTTTTCTTTATTTTTTGCTCATATCAACATCAGTTAACAGCATTCCAGTTACCTTTAGACTGGTGCTTTGTTCCAACAGGATCTGAATGAGTGTCTCTAAAACGACATCAACAGTAGAAGTGAAGGGACACTGCTACTGTAGCTGGTTCATGGCACTCTTCATTGAAACTCATGAGTAAAAACATGCGCTATACTCACTGCAGTTTAATTTCACTAAACATTTAGCCTCACCCACAGAACTGTAATGTGGAACGCTGTTGAAGCAGCTCCTACTGCAAATATTTACTTTACACTGGAGTGAATGTCAGCTCCACTGCCAGAGCCAGATTCCAGTCGAATACCAGCGAGAGGCTGGGACACCTGTGTACCTGCAGCGGATCCCCAACACCTGGCTGGGGCTCCTGTCGTCTGGTGTTGTGAAGAACTTTGGCTGGTTCACACAAGTTTAGATTTATGTTCCAACCCAACACTTAAAGGTGCTTCTTACAGATGATTCAGAGTCCTTTGCTTAATATCAGCAGATCAGTAGCAGTTGTAATTATGCTAATTTGCATACAAAGATATTTCTTAACCAAAAAGCGTGCAACGATCACAGCAATCAGGATACCTTTGTGTGGCTTTGTCTGGGAGTGTTGTCATCTCTGTTAAAACATAAGGGCTCTTAAAAGACACTGCAACTGTTTGTGTGTGTCTATATATATATATATATATATATACACACACACACACACACACACACATAGATAGATATATATATATAGCAGCTATATAGTGTGCAGTGTGGTGTTTGTTTAACCCTGTCTGGCAGGCAGCTCTGCAGTGTCAGATCTCCAGGGAATCAAGCACGGTGCCAGGAAGGATGTAGAGGATTCATTCTCAACACGTCTTTCCAGGATTCAGTGGACAGGGTCAGCCCTCTCTCCTGCAGCCTACCTGAACACCATACAACTGGAACAAAGTGAATATGGGGCCCAATGTATAGTATGTGTCAAAATACTAATAAAGTGGAGAACTTAATAAAAAATTCTGTGGGTGATTTTTTTTTTTTTTTTGAGAATGCTGTTATGACCTTCCCTGCTAACTTATCCAGTATATATACTGTGTGATATATTTAGTAGCCTTTGTCCGAATCAGATTCAATTACATTTCAGAGGTTGCAGACAGCGAGGGGCTGATCTGTTGAAGTAAGCACTTCTGTCCGGCGTCCACTGCGGGACAAGACAAATGGCAGTAAAACTGAGCGCTGCTCTGATCAATAATCTCCTCTCCTGATGAAACGCTGGGTATAAATCAAGCAGCACTGGGGCTGCTGGGCTGTCGTGTCAGGGGCTCTGCAGGGCTGGGGCTTTCATCCCACTGTATGTTTATAGCTGTTCTCCTGCTCGGACACGGAGACGTTATTCATCCCAGGTGCTTAGCGCCAGCCCTAGAGAGACCTTACAATATAGCAGGCTTCTCATAAGGAGAACCAACCCAAGCGCTCTCACACAGCTGTCCCTTAACTCCATCTGCCCTGCCTCATCTCACTCACTGGCTCACACGCTCGCTCACTTGATCACAGTGGGGATATCAGTCATGTCCCTCCTGTTTCAGCAGAACAAACCTTGACGAAATTCAGGTCAGCTGCCTCAGCTCTTGCGCTGATGGGATTGAGAGCAGCAAAACCGGTTTGGAAAGTTAGTAACGGAGTCCCACAGCTCTCCTATTGAGGAGCTCAGCCGCTGCTCCCCAGCAGAATATACTGAAGCCAAGTTTCTGCTACAGGAGCGCTGGAAGAGATGCAAACTGAATGATTCATATTGATTTTATAACATCTGTTTTGCATGCAGACTGATATCTGGTGAAATATCCCAACAGCATGGTAAACCAGCCTTTTACCTGCAGGGTCACACACACACACACACGCGCACACGCACACACAGCGGAGCACAGCTCTGAAATGAATGCGCTGCCGAATGAACAGAGCTTGGTTTAATAAGCCAGAGAAAAACGGAAACCACTTCAGCAAGGGTTGTGGTTCTAAAAATAAAACACAACAAACATTAGAATTCATTTCTGCCTACTGTAGCTTGCTGTTGTGAAAACCACTGAATCACACACAATCGATCTAATGCACACACCAACAAACACACTCACACGTTTTCTTAGAGTCTAATAGGGCTCTTAAGAAGGAAACCTTTTTATGAATCTTAAGTAAATGGAGAGACTACAGTGTTCATGTTTCAATGCCTGTCCCTTGTTCAAATAAACATCTGAATATTTGTTGATGCAGGGAGGGAATGCATGAATGGATGAAAGTCATTATTTTTTGTTTCTGTTATCAGGATTCGTTGGCTTGTGTGAAATGTGAAATGCAAGATACACATATATCCGCCCTCTCCCGCAAAAAACAACTACATTTTGACTCCTAAGCTTCTCAGACCGCTCTGAAGATGAACTACAATACAAGGGGGAGCGGACTGCAGTGAATTGCACAGCATCCCCCCAGGACATGAATGACCAAGGACATGTGGATCAAAACATCACAAACAGCTGTGGAGTGAGCAACAACATGTCCTGGAGATAAAGGCAGCTCTGAAAAGCAGAAGGGTTTCTCAGGGTGTTTACCAGCACTTAGATCAGCAACTATTAGATTCTGGTCTTTGCATACTGTCACATGACAAGCAGTGTACAGTACGGTACATCACAATCTGTTTCCTCGTCAAAAATTCTGGTTTCAAATTGCTGCGATACAAACTCAGACCGGTGTTTAGAATATTGTCAGAAATGCAAACTACTGTAGAACAGGCCTGTGTTATTGTAGCACAGTAACTCATAATAACCGCCCACCTGACACAAATAATGAGTTATCTGGATATTTATTTTATTGAAATTTTATCGTCTTATCCATTGCCTCAAGCAGTAGCAATATTCATTATATTATTTTCTAATTAAGACTGTAACCAAAACAGGCAACAAAATCCATCCCTCTTTTTTTTTTTTACAGGTACAGAGAGAGCAGGAATTTCTGATACCCTACATTGTATAACACCAAACCTGGACTTCCGCAGGGACACAATGTGCATGTCTAGAATGGGAGAGGCACTGTAGCAGACAACTGTGTGTACCTGCAACCCTGTGGTTACTGACTATTGCCTTAGTAACTCCTGCCTTCCCTCCTGCACTGGCACTGCCTGGCTCACAGCCCTGGCAGCTCATCTGAATGATAATAATGCCCCTGCACTGGCTCCCTAACGTGAGTTATGATTTATAGAATCCATGATGCCACAGGCATTGCAGCATCTCAGAGTAGCTGACCGGGCAGAAAAAAAATTAAATTACAGCTGTATTACACTCTGAACTGTATATAGCAGCGCTGTTAAAATATTAGAAAAGCATACAAGCAGCTTCATAATTGGTTTTGTTCAGTTCTAGCGCCATAGATGCGATCATTAATAATCTAAAGGGAAGGCAAGCTGTCTAATGATGTAGACTATATATCTAGTGCTTTCAGCATACTATTGAATAAGGGGCAACAACGCGAGTCTGTAGAAATGCAGAGGAATTAAGCCCAACATTCCAGACTAGAAATTCTAAATAGTAATCTGAGTGAAGAATTGAAGTCCAATGGGTACCCTGATACTGGATGCAGAAACACACAGAATATTCCTATGTCTTTCTTATGAGTTTAAAACCATAATTTTTCCATTACACACTTTCCGAACCAGATTTTCACTTTTTCCATTGTATTAAAAGACTTGTTTTAAAAGGAACCAGTTTGTCCAACTTTTGTTCAAGAGCTTGCCGAGAGCATTTTTTTAAATCACATTTCAGTATCTGCCTGTGGTAGAATACCTACTATAGTTTTGTTTTTGTTTTTGTTTTTTAAATGTGAAGTGTTTCCATTACTGGTTAAAGTGAATCACATGACAATTCAAATATGGTTATCCAAATCCAAAATGGCTATGTGTCTTGGTGATGTCGTCCTGAACTGGAAACACCCTGGTTTCTTACTGGTCAGGACTCAGACGGTTAATGAAATAAAAGGATTAAAAGAACAATGCTTTTTTTTTTTTTGTTCCAGTTGTACAATAGAAAATAAAACTGCAGGGAGGAGTTGAAAAACTATTCTGCCAGAACCGCTGTTTGAGTTCCTTAAGAGAAACAGGCACACTTCTCAGCTGCTGCTACAGTATGCAAGTGTATAACAATATTAATAGGAGATCAAGTAACTTCAGTACGAGTTCTGACAGGCGCCCTGTTAGCAGCGTGCCTAGGATTGTTTACAGATTACTGGCGTGCCCAAGTCTACCACCCATTGAATAGCAATACGCGATTACTATCAAGTCTATTTCTTGAGAGCATCAAACGACCCCACACAGGCATACGACGTGATCGTTCAGGGTAAATGCATATCCCATGCACTTAAAACTAAACCCTATACATTGTGCATGCATAGAGACATGAAGTAACCCGTCACGCCACGGGAGCAGTGAAGGATCCGGTTCTGTGCTCTCTGTGCGGTACTACGTGGCTGCTGTAGCAGGAACGAACTAAATCAGTCTGTGGAATTGTGCAGTAAAATAAACGCCAGCACTGGGTAGCACACCGATTACTGTGGTTTTCTAGGGAAATGAAAAATATGATCTGGAAACACTCATCAGAAAAAATGCGGCGCCTGATTCTCTGCACTCCGTGAAGACAAGTACAATGTATGTCATTGTATTTATCTTGCTCTTAATTGTATTATTACGTGTACTATGATACTTGAAATGTATTTGCTTACGATTGTAAGTCGCCCTGGATAAGGGCGTCTGCTAAGAAATAAATAATAATAATAATAACAAGTACTGTAGCGGCAATAAGATTGCGGAATAGCCAGTGCTGTGTTACGACTCGACTGACAAGCATCATGAACTAGCATACTGCCAGGGATACATATATATATATATATATATATATATATATATATATATATATATATATATATATATATATATATTCACAGAAACGCAATACGCTCTTTGAAATAAAGACGTCTTCTATTATCAGACTATTAAAGTACATTGTTTTTGACCACCACGCATGTATTGATGTGGACATGGCTGTGGAGTGATTCGATACATACCCTGTTTAACATTTAAGTAGTAATAATAATAATAATAATAATAATAATAATAATAATAATAATAATAATCATCATCATCATCAATCGGGTGGAGCACTGTACACTAAGTGAACCTCTTCCGATGGTTTCTGACCGGATTTCTGACACGTGTTGCGATATATACCACGGTATATTATATTATTGACAATACACACTGTATTACAATACAATCACAATTTTGATAGAAATACAGCAAACAGACGTACAGACAGTAGGACAATACATACCCAGCGGTTGAAGCACCGACGAAACATCTTGCAGTTGTTCTTCTTGGATAGATTGTATTGAATGTTTTTTGATCTGCAGCACTGCCTTTGTCTCCTGTAGTATTCAGTGTTGTTGATTGTAAATGTTTGTTCTTCAGTTCGACTGCACAGGACTGTGACGGTCGTCTTACAGTACTTCAATGTGTCCTTCAATCCTCGACACAGTCATTCTTATTGCAGTCCTGTTCATATATCATGTAGTGTGATATATTCTCTGCGCTGCGGACATAACACAGCTTCCTCTGCCAGAGGTTTCTTACTCTCTGATCGGCGGCATCTTAATGCTGAGGTCTTAGCATTTTGTCTGAATCGTCTCGTCACACAGGAGCCACCAATGTTACACGTCTGACGCCACTATCCCAACCAAAGGAATACAAAAGCACAGTAAATTAAAATAAAAAATCTCAAGCCCAGGTTTAATCCAGCCCCGCCGCCTCCTCCTCCCCTCTGTCTCTGTCAGCCTCACTGTCCGTCGTCGAACACGCGCGCACACACACACACTTCCACTTTCGCGAGCTCCTCCCCTCGCGGGTGCGGTTACAACTCGCGGGGCTCACTGGGAAATGTAGTTCTTTTTTTTAAAGACGATTCCGCAAAACAATTGCCATGCTGGCATGCCAGTGGGGTACGGACATGAGACTGTCTAAAGCAGGGCTCATTGAGCACACGTTATGGCTGTTTTGAAGTATCCAAAATAGAAAAGACTGCAAGGACAAGCTGTAGTCCGCGTAGAAACGAGCACGGTCAAAATGCAGCACATCGACGCTCTGTTTTAAACACCCATTGTGCAACGAGTTCCCACTATTTCAGTTTGTCTTTTCTTTTTAAACTATATATACTTCCCAACGTTCCGGTTTTGTCAAGGGGAATTGTGTTTGAAAACAAACAATGGAGGCACGTATAGGCTTTTGATGCCATGATAACTGCATCCATTTATTTCTTGTGATGATGTTAATTATTTAAACTTTAAACCTTCAGGCACCGTTGTATTAAGTCTATTTATTCATGTGTTTTCCTTTATTCTTCTGTATTGTACATTGTCTCGTTTCGTTTCTTCTGAAACTACACATTTTAGGTCATTCATGTTATGTTTATTTTTTGTAAAGTGTTGAACGATTGTTCCATTTCCTTTTTGTTTGATAGATGATTCTGTGTTATTTTATATAGTGCTATATCATCTGCCTCTTCAGCATATTTTATTTTGTTACATTTTTGGCTAAATATACCTTAAACAAGACTGCTAGTTTTGCATGACGGGTTTCTTAACAAGACTAAATATTTCTTTTCTCTATTTGCGATTTCACTTTCATCTTTACAAATATATTTGCATATTTTCTTGTGCTGTCACGTGGTTTAATGTCCTGTAGTGTGTCTGTCATCCATTTGTAATCGGCATGAGGAGGGACGGTGGGGGGGCTCTTTTAACCAAAGGTTGGACAGCTCGGCGGTACGAGTTATTAAAGTGTATTAGCTGAGAACAAGCTACCAAAACAATATATTCAGTGAAAGAGAAGGATGTTTATCAAGATCTTACATAATATAACTAGACTGATCCATGACCACCCACATGAAAACACATTGAAGTACCGCAGATACAGTCCAGTGTATCTAAACGGTTCAGGATCCTTTATCGTTTCGCTTACACTGCCATCTTGTGTCATTACACGGTGCTTACACAAATTCCTATTCCTCTGATATTAATCACACATGCAGCTTTCTTATGTCAGTAAAACGCAAGGCATTATAAATATAATATTCTGAAACAAGCAAAGCCAAATGCAGGGAAGTCGAGGTCACTTTATTAATTAAAAAATGCACCGTTAAAGAAACTGGCGGGCAAATTAGTAATATAATAAACCAGTTTAATCTAACATGTTGCGAATGATATTAATATTTGTACAAAAACCGAAATAAAACAGTTAAAATCAGGATTCGTTTCACAAATTGTGCTTCACAGCAAAGCATAGAAACAAGCATTACCATGCAAATGTGTTGTGGTAAACTTAAAATGCTAACTGTTTTTCATACTATACACCCCCCTCCCCCTCCCAGTATCAATGTAATGGGAGTGTTTACATCACGATTCCCAGTTCAAATCCCAGCTGACACTGACTCACTGTGTGTGGCCCTGAGTAAGTCTCTTAACCTCCTTGTGCTCCGTCCTTCAGATAAGACGGAAAACCAAGCTCCTATTGTAAGTGACTCTGCAGCAGAAGTTGTTGATGCATAGTTGCTTTACATAAGTGTCTGCTAAATGACTAATTAATAATAATAATAATAATAATAATAATAATAATAATAATAATAATAATAATAATAATAATGTTTCCTTTTAGTCCTGTGCACTCATCACCTCAGACACATTATACCAACATGAAATCCCAGGCATGATATATTTATTTCTGTAAATTTTATTGCTGGCACGATAGCAAACAGATTCTTTCAATACGGCTTTGGAGTTTACTATCATTTAAACATAGATGTTATTCCAGAGGATAGAAGCTTCTGACAGAGGCAGTCATTCACATTGGTGGGCATCCTCCTCAGATGGGGGGAGGGGAGAGCAGGTTCGGTGACACAGTTCATCGATGAGACCCTTGAGAGTTACTTGGTATCAGTTCTCGGGAGGCATGTCTGAGGGAAGGTCGGTTTCAGTCGCCTCGCTCTCGGGAGGCATGTCTGACGGAAGGTCGGTTTCAGTCGCCTCTCTCTCAGGAGGCATGTCTGAGGGAAGGTCGGTTTCAGTCGCCTCGCTCTCGGGAGGCATGTCTGAGGGAATGTCGGTTTCAGTCGCCTCTCTCTCAGGAGGCATGTCTGAGGGAAGGTCGGTTTCAGTCGCCTCGCTCTCGGGAGGCATGTCTGAGGGAAGGTCGGTTTCAGTCACCCCGCTCTCAGGAGGCATGTTTGAGGGAAGGTCGGTTTCAGTCGCCTCGCTCTCGGGAGGCATGTCTGAGGGAAGGTCGGTTTCAGTCGCCCCGCTCTCGGGAGGCATGTTTGAGGGAAGGTCGGTTTCAGTCGCCTCTCTCTCAGGAGGCATGTTTGAGGGAAGGTCGGTTTCAGTCGCCTCGCTCTCGGGAGGCATGTCTGAAGGAAGGTCGGTTTCGGTCGCCTCGCTCTCAGGAGGCATGTCTGAGGGAAGGTCGGTTTCAGTCACCCCGCTCTCTTGAGGCATGTTTGAGGGAAGGTCGGTTTCAGTCGCCCCGCTCTCGGGAGGCATGTCTGAGGGAAGGTCGGTTTCAGTCGCCCCGCTCTCGGGAGGCATGTCTGAGGGAAGGTCGGTTTCAGTCGCCCCGCTCTCAGGAGGCATGTCTGAGGGAAGGTCGGTTTCAGTCACCCCGCTCTCGGGAGGCATGTCTGAGGGAAGGTCGGTTTCAGTCGCCCCGCTCTCTTGAGGCACTTCTGAGGGAAGGTCGGTTTCAGTCACCCCGCTCTCTTGAGGCACTTCTGAGGGAAGGTCGGTTTCAGTCACCCCGCTCTCGGGAGGCATGTCTGAGGGAAGGTCGGTTTCAGTCACCTCGCTCTCGGGAGGCACATTTGAGGGAAGGTCAGTTTCAGCCGCCCAGCTCTCGGGAGACATGTTTGAGGGAAGGTCAGTTTCAGCCGCCCAGCTCTCGGGAGACATGTTTGAGGCAAGGTCAGTTTCAGCCGCCCAGCTCTCGGGAGACATGTTTGAGGGAAGGTCGGTTTCAGTGAACCAGATCCTGGAAGTCGATTGCTGCTCGCCGTCTGAGGCCACTTGCCTGGAGGAAGCGCGGGAGTTGGGGTCGCTGTAGATAGTGGAGGAGGCGGAGGCCCTGTCTGAGGGCAGCTGGCCCCCTGGAATGGGTCTGGGGTGAGCTAGAGATCTATCCTGTTTCTCACGCTGTTCCAGTGCCGCGGAGGCTCCTCGCTGCTTCCCAATGCGCCTCATAACGTACTTTCTGTCCACCCTGTCGTCACCTTCATTTTTAATGACTAGGATTTCAGATAAGCTATTGAAGGATAAAATGAAGAAGAAAAGAAAGCAAAAGTTGTTCAGTTTTATTTGCAACAGTTTCTATTGTAGTGTTTTAAAAGCTTCAAAATGTGCAAGGATTTTATGTTTTATTTGTTTATTAAGCACTTTTAGTCATGTCGAAATAAAATTAAGAATATTCACTACCTAGAAACAAATACATATATCTTAGTCTTTTTTGGTATAAATTTTGATAAATGAAAAAGTGCCGCTAGTAATTTGGAGTTCTAGGAATCACTAGGCTTTATGTAGCACTGCCATATAAGGTCTTCTTAGTATATGTGTGTGGCTTTTTTAATTTTCGAGGTATGTAATGCAAATATTATCCCAATAAACTGTTTAAATTATGTTTTTAATGAGAATGTTTAGAATAAAAAAACTAAAAAGAAACTGAAAATGGCTGCAACTATGTCCTGACCACAAAGACACCGCGTCATAGCGTAGCAGGGAGGCGTGTGCTGGGTAAGAAGCCCACAGGGGGACAGAGTGACGCATTTCAAGGTTTTTTTTTCACGAATGCAAGGCTGTCCAGAAGATAACAAAAAAGATAATTGAGGCAGCATGGCGGAGAACAAAGAAATCAATTATTTTAACAATCTGGGCTGACTCTGAAATCCAGAAACAGTTAACGTGTGCTGTGCAGAAAATCTGCGCCTTCGAGAAAATAGCCCAAGTCCCTGGCGAACAAGGATCCAGTCTAAAACCACAACAGATCTTATTTTGTAAAATGAACAGCCGGTGAGCAGCAGTTCATTAAAGACTGCAGTAAACACGTTGAGAATACGACCCGCTGTGTTCTGTGCTGCTGCTACCTGTGTGTTTTCCCTTACCGTGAGGCTGAATCCTTCTTGTCTGTCAGGGTGCAGATGGAGAAGCTGAGGAAACCCAGAACCAAGAGGAAAACGAGGAGCACCACTCCCAAGACAATGAAGACATTCTCCACCAGCCACTCAAGAGCTGTCAACTTCACATCCCCCTCCTCCTCCTCCATGTGCACCGGGATACCTGAAGCCCACAGAGCATCACAATCAGACAACGGGATCTCAAGATATACCCCTGGGTAACACGTTACACGAAGGGTCTCTCATTACCGTGTACTTACATAGTAGTTACTTAGTAGATACGTGTGTGCTTACACATAACTACAATGTTATTACGCAAAGTTACATTACATATATCATGCAAAAAGATGTACACATTAAGCACCTATGAGACACTTAATGTAAAGTGTTATCTAGCCTTGAATGGCTCAGTCAGTGAATGAGGTGACAGTTAGGTCTCCTACAGCACCTCAAAGCTTATTTCTCAGCAGTCCCAGCATGCTTTGGGCTCTGAGCTCTGGTCTTTGAGTGAAGGGAGGGTTTGTTACATACAGTATGCTGCTCCTACCTTCAATGTCCATTTCTTCCATATTTGGCTGAGCTCTAAGCACTACAAAAAGAAATAAAATGCTTGAGGTGTAAAAGGTGGCTTTTACAGTTTTTATATAGAGGTGTATTGTACTATACAGTGAATACTAATGGTTTTTTATATAGAGGTGTAGTGTACTATACAGTGAATTCTAATGGTTTTTTATATAGAGGTGTAGTGTACTATACAGTGAATTCTAATGCTTTCTTTTAATAGTTTTTTTTTTTTATTTAATGCCAGAATCTCATTACTCCTTGAAATGAATTACTTGAGTGTAACTGGGACACAACTCTTTCTCTTTAAGACTGAACTGAATTAAAGTGAAACTGAAGGTCTTATACGCTGTGCTTCATTAACTTAGCTGCTATCCTCCAGCATCATTGAAATACAAATACAGGCACTCTCTTACACGGGTAGCCGGTGATGTTAGCTGATATCTGTGCTGGAATGAAAAACAAAAACAAGGGATTACCACAAACATCTGTTCAATAAAATAACAATAAGATTTGTTTTACGCAAAAACTGAATGAACCTCTTTACACATTTTTTAAAGGGCACAGTATTTTAATACATACAGCTGCAACTGGAGGCTTTTTTGTACACATATTTCCTAATAATGCGGCCTACTCCTCTTTTAACATGACTAAATGTAATGTGTTCAGTTTATGACTTACTTTTCTTCTTCATGAAGTATTTCTAGTGATTGATGAGTATCCTGATTCACCTTGGAGCTGTTTGCTGTTTTTGAATGCTCTGTAGTGTATTATATCTATAGTCACGTCCGTATCTACAGTATCTCGCTATGTATCGATCTATATACAAATAGCAGTGTGTTAACATTTTTTTCTTGTGTATTCTTCAAGAGAAGTTACTTTAAAGTCCAGGGATGGAAATAAGCCTCTTGTTACATAGCAGCGTGATCCATTCCTGGTTTTACTATGAGTTAAATAGAACACACCTGAGCTTGTTTACCTATACAAGGTGGCTAAGCAAGCTCATAGTAAAACCTGGAATGGGTGAAATGCAGCAGGAGTTTCATTTCCATCCCTGACGTTGCTGAAAATAAAGCTGTTACTGCAGGGAAGATGCAGCATTTAACCATGTTATTTACAAAGCAATGCCTTATCTGATGTATTATAAATGCATTAGTTTACCTGTCACTGAGGGCTCTGTGCTCTCTGTCACTTGGGAAGTGGTACTCTCTTCAGTAGTTTCCACAGGCTCTGCAGAGAATAAATACGGATTCACATCTCCTGTGTACAGCACATGCACATCTACATCAGCTGTAGAGAGATCGAACGGTTGACTTTTTCACATTGGTGTCATTTTGGAATGTGTCCTACATTCACCGCACCCGAATCCAACGACAGAATTGAAACCTGCTTTCTTTGTCATACGTTTTACTTCTTATAGAAACAGAATACACCATGCACATGGAGTGCTGTGGTTATTTCACTCGTGAGGATGGTCATCCTCATTGGAAGAACATCTACAGTGTCTGTGTGTGTGTGTGTGTGTGTGTGTGTGTCTGTCAAATATATATCTCAAATCTATCTATTCTTACCTTGGTTGGGCAGGAGAGGTGGTATATCAACTGCAGTGAATTAAAAAGAGAATGACAGATTCAGACCTTCACCTTGTACTGCCTGCCCCTCCACCCCCTCCTCAATCATGTTGTAACCAATATTACCACAATTGGGAATATACAGTCAAGATGCTGTGTTATTTACTAGGAATTGGCCCCAGTTCACAAAGCGTTAACTTGTAATCATGAAACACTTAAAGAAGCCATCAAATGTCCAGAACAGTTTCATGACTATAAAACAGTACATCATTCATACAGTTAGGACTTTAAAGTCAGTATTACCGAATATGTTCAAATATGCTCTGATATGCATTACTGTACCTTTCTGTGCGGTTTCTTCCTGCAGGGACATCTGGGTCTTTCTCATGCCAGCGTGTACATTGATACTCACCGGCTCTGCTAGGAATGACATGAATTCAGAGCTTCACTCTCTACAGCCTGCACAGCATCATACTGCCTTCAGGGGGCTTTGTGAAGCACATGGGTCAGCGCCTTTACATGCTACTTCATTCCTAATGGTAACCTTGAAAAAGGCTCAGACGAGGAGGCGTTTTTTACACTAGTCTCTAGGCAATGAATATAGAAATGCTATATTCTAGCTTTACTGGTAATCTGTAGATTGACACACTCATATGGAACCTACAGACAGACAGACAGACAGACAGACAGACAGACAGACAGACAGACAGATAGATAGATAGATAGATAGATAGATAGATAGATTGATTATTGTTTCACGACCAGCCCTGAGACTAATGACCTAATGTTATTAGTACTGAAAGAGTTAAGCATTATTTAAATCACAGGTCATGTTTCAGCATCTAAACCGGGTTTATGACAGACCCTTGGTGTTGAATAAAACAAATACCTTCTTCCGTTCTCACTTCTTCAGTATCCTCATCATCTGTGGAAAGAGACGAGCATCAGAGCAGAGACCAAGCACACTGCACTATAGAGATCAAGCACATTGCACTATAGAGATCAAGCACAGTGCACTATAGAGACCAAGCACACTGCACTATAGAGACCAAGCACACTGCACTATAGAGTCCAAGCACAGTGCACTATAGAGATCAAGCACACTGCACTATAGAGACCAAGCACATTGCACTATAGAGATCAAGCACAGTGCACTATAGAGACCAAGCACAGTGCACTATAGAGACCAAGCACAGTACACTATACAGACCAAGCACATTGCACTATAGAGACCAAGCACAGTGCACTATAGAGACCAAGCACAGTGCACTATAGAGACCAAGCACAGTGCACTATAGAGACCAAGCACAGTGCACTATAGAGACCAAGCACAGTGCACTATAGAGACCAAGCACAGTGCACTATAGAGACCAAGCACATTGCACTATAGAGACCAAGCACAGTGCACTATAGAGACCAAGCACACTGCACTTTAGAGACCAAGCACACTGCACTATAGAGTCCAAGCACAGTGCACTATAGAGATCAAGCACACTGCACTATAGAGACCAAGCACATTGCACTATAGAGATCAAGCACAGTGCACTATAGAGACCAAGCACAGTGCACTATAGAGACCAAGCACAGTACACTATACAGACCAAGCACATTGCACTATAGAGACCAAGCACACTGCACTATAGAGACCAAGCACAGTGCACTATAAAGACCAAGCACAGTGCACTATAGAGACCAAGCACAGTGCACTATAGAGACCAAGCACAGTGCACTATAGAGACCAAGCACAGTGCACTATAGAGACCAAGCACATTGCACTATAGAGACCAAGCACAGTGCACTATAGAGACCAAGCACACTGCACTTTAGAGACCAAGCACACTGCACTATAGAGACCATGCACACTGCACTATAGAGACCAAGCATAGTGCACTATAGAGACCAAGCACACTGCACTATAGAGACCAAGCACAGTGCACTATAGAGACTAAGCACAGTGCACTATAGAGACAAAACACAGTGCACTTTAGAGACCAAGCACAGTGTACTTTAGAGACCAAGCACAGTGCACTATAGGGACCAAGCACAGTGCACTATAGAGACCAAGCACAGTGCACTATAGAGACCAAGCACAGTGCACTTTAGAGACCAAGCACAGTGCACTATAGAGACCAAGCACAGTGCACTATAGAGACCAAGCACACTGCACTTTAGAGACCAAGCACACTGCACTTTCCAACACAGTAGGCTTCTTTTAGGGCTTGGCAAAGAGCCATCAAAACAGGCAAAGCTAAGTAATGTAGATTAGAATAGCTGGTGTTTCAGACAGGGAGCAATATTCTTGTTGTAACAATGCAATCTTTTGTCTTTTAGAAATTCTTATTTTGCTTGGTTATTGGTGAACTACTGATAAAGCCCAGGTTACTGTCCCTGTTCATGCTCAGTCCCTGTGAAGCAATGTTAAAAGCTTTGCCTGTATTACCATGCTGTTCAAACTAGCCTCCACACTATGGCTCCCCCTTACCTTTTATAATGTCGTCGACTGCCTCTCTAGCTGAATTCTCTAGACTAATAAGCTCTGGTGAGAGAGGGGTGGTTTCTGAAGACTCAGACTCCTCGGAACCTGAGGAAACATCTAAACAAAGATAAGACAAGAAAACAGTGAGTAACATGACAAAGAAAAGAGGCTTTGCCACATGAGCATCACAGTGTGTCCAGCTCTTGCTCTCTCAATGCTGCTGATCTGGCTGGTACTAGCAATGACTTGCCCACCTGGTGCAGAAGCTTCAATAGATGCTGCTTCAATACTTGACACTTGGTCATCTGATTTAGCAGAGTCAGAGGATATGTTGTCTTTTGATTTAATAGTTCTAATGGATGTGTCTTTGCCACTTGATATAGTAGATTTAGACGATTCTGCTTGGTCACTTGATTTAGTAGATTCAGATGATTCTGCTTGGTCACTTGGTTTAGTAGATTCAGATGATTCTGCTTGGTCACTTGGTTTAGTAGATTCAGATGATTCTGCTTGGTCACTTGGTTTAGTAGATTCAGACGATTCTGCTTGGTCACTTGGTTTAGTAGATACAGACGATTCTGCTTGGTCACTTGATTCAGTAGATTCAGATGATTCTGCTTGGTCACTTGGTTTAGCAGATCCAAATGATTCTGCTTGGTCACTTGATTCAGTAAATTCAGATGATTCTGCTTGGTCACTTGGTTTAGTAGATTCAGACGATTCTGCTTGGTCACTTGGTTTAGTAGATTCAGACGATTCTGCTTGGTCACTTGGTTTAGCAGATTCAGATGATTCTGCTTGGTCACTTGATTCAGTAAATTCAGATGATTCTGCTTGGTCACTTGGTTTAGTAGATTCAGATGATTCTGCTTGGTCACTTGGTTTAGTAGATTCAGATGATTCTGCTTGGTCACTTGATTCAGTAAATTCAGATGATTCTGCTTGGTCACTTGGTTTAGTAGATTCAGATGATTCTGCTTGGTCACTTGGTTTAGCAGATTCAATTGATTCTGCTTGGTCACTTGGTTTAGTAGATTCAGATGATTCTGCTTGGTCACTTGGTTTAGCAGATTCAATTGATTCTGCTTGGTCACTTGGTTTAGTAGATTCAGATGATTCTGCTTGGTCACTTGGTTTAGTAGATTCAGACGATTCTGCTTGGTCACTTGGTTTAGTAGATTCAGATGATTCTGCTTGGTCACTTGGTTTAGTAGATTCAGATGATTCTGCTTGGTCACTTGATTCAGTAAATTCAGATGATTCTGCTTGGTCACTTGGTTTAGTAGATTCCGATGATTCTGCTTGGTCACTTGGTTTAGCAGATTCAACTGATTCTGCTTGGTCACTTGGTTTAGTAGATTCAGATGATTCTGCTTGGTCACTTGGTTTAGCAGATTCAATTGATTCTGCTTGGTCACTTGGTTTAGCAGATTCAATTGATTCTGCTTGGTCACTTGGTTTAGCAGATTCAATTGATTCTGCTTGGTCACTTGGTTTAGCAGATTCAGATGATTCTGCTTGGTCACTTGGTTTAGTAGATTCAAATGATTCTGCTTGGTCACTTGGTTTAGTAGATTCAGATGATTCTGCTTGGTCACTTGGTTTAGTAGATTCAGATGATTCTGCTTGGTCACTTGATTCAGTGTGTACGCTGTCTGTTTCTTTGTGTCTGGTTGATGTGGTGGCATTTCCTTGGCTGCCTAATGTTACAGGGGGCTGAGACAAAGCTTTAAGAGAAATGAGACAGTCAGACACAGGAAGAGGAAACACACGCTCACTGGGTTTACCAGCCCATGTGGCTACACTTCAATTTCAAAATTGTTTTCTAAAAGGGAAGGAAGAAAAATGGTAAACTTGGGTTGAATTAAACAATAGTACTAACATTAATATGTGCACTATCTGTAAAGAAATATAAAATGAGCTCAATGCACTTTCAGTCACTTCAATATTACAACACCTGCCACTAGGCAAGAATCTGGCCAGTTTTTATCTAATTTTATCAAATCTAGCTGAAAAACAAGGTGTGGTGTTAATTCAGTTCAGTTTAGTTTCGTTTATTCACTTTGGGCCTACGGGGCCAGTGCAGGTACATCTCAATAGTACAGCACTAATAGAAAGAGAGACCCAAGTAGACCACACTCAGTAAATAACAATACAACAATAAAATAATTCCAAACAAGCCCCACGTCAAATTACCAAACTGCCAGGACCTGTTCTTCATTCAGTAAAGCTGTATTTTAGATATGCTATTACAAATAATGTACTTTACTTGTGTGTGTTGGCTCTGTCTTATTACCAGCATCACGTTCTCCTTTAAAACAATATATGGATCCTGAAAGAGAAATGCAATGATTAGTCCATTTAACTTGCTGTTAAGACTGCTACAGCCATCTGAAATTTCAGTTTGTATCAGATAGCTTGGGTGAAAATCATTGAGTCATTGATAAAGCCAGAGGTAAAAACAATGTGGCACTGAAGCTTTTTATTTTAACAGTTATGTTGGAACTTTAAAAGGTCTTTATCATCCGGAAACAGAAAAGTCACATGATGGCAGCCACAGGTCAAGAGAAAAAAAAGGTATCGTTGGAGTGTTATTAATGACTCATTATTTTACTTTAAAACATATATTCATATTGAACAACATACTTTCTTGTGAAACAAACACTGTTGATGGACAAAGACACTAGGCCATCAGCACCCATACCTGAACTCCATCCCTCAAGCTCCTCCAGTACAGAGGCTAAAACACGTTCGAAATTTCTCTTATCTACTTCCTTCTCCTTGAGTTTTCCGGCTGTAATTTCTGGGAAAAAAGTTTAAAAACAAAATCTGAGGAACCACACATTGTCGTTTCGTGCGGATCTAAATGCTCAGAAACATCTTTCAGTCGCATCTTCACCTAGTCCTGTCCAACCTTACATGACAATTTTACCCCAAACCTTTAACTATAGCTTAAACTGTACAACAGTGCAATTCAAAGTGTGTTCTCGGAGCATTTAGAACCAGACCAATCTACAGCTTGCCACACATGCATAGAATATCTGAACACAGAAACAACAACAGTGCAAAGGTATGTGTGCATTGGTGTGCAGGGAAATGCTTACTACAATGATTGTTTAGCTCCTTCAATATCATCTCCAATATAAGGAATTTGCTGTCTGTGTTTCTGGGCACCGGTGGTATCTGGGGAGGTTCTCCTGCAATACAACAGAAAACAAGAGCAAAGCAACATCATTGAGCCGACAAGTCGAGAGTGCTTTGTCTTTCTGTGACGTTCCTAACCTTTTAACCCACCCTAGCAGCACACAGGAATGAGGGTTCTGAGATTGCACCCCACAGTTGCTCACTGTTGGAGTCAATGATCTCTGAGAGAGTTTGGGGGTTGGGAGTCAAATACTCTATTGTCCACATCGCTTCTGGGGCTTGAGAGTTGGTATACTATAATGTATCTGTTATGAATATGTTAGACTGTGGAACGAAGCCAACTAGAATGGTGTTTGCCAAACACCGGAAAACATGAACTACAGATGTATTAATAGCCAGCAGGTGGGTTTTTTGGGATGTCTTAGAGGAGTGGTTTGTCATTCAAATCTGGAGCGGTGCCTGTTCCTTTTCCCCATTATTACAAAGGCGTATCCACATTTCCAGATGGATCGAAGCTAACATTGAGGTTGGAGTCTATCACTGTTTTAAGATTGGACATTCTGTTATTATGAGGTCACAATGCAGATTCAAGTGCTCCACCACTGGAAAGTCTGGTCCATGTTCTTACAATTGAAGTTCCCAGCAGTGGAAGTTCCATGACTGGTTGACTGACGATAATCAAGTGACCCACAAACATCCAAAAAAATGAAGTGCTCAAAAAGAAGCACAATAGCAACAGCTGGAAGCAATTCATGAGTGCGCAGGCAGGCTGCCAGGGAGTCAGCAACATGCTCACCTATAATCCCCTCTAGATGGGCTACAATGTCTTTTAGCAGCTCTTCGTATTGGCCAGCACCTGTACAAAAACAAAAAAACAGATCACATTTTTGTGTTTCTTTTTTCCTTCTTTAAATTTCCGAGGCTCTTGAAAATATGCAATCTTTGGCAGCAGACTCTAGCCAATCTCTATATCTGTCCAGAGCAGGGATGACAAGAGCAGAGGCACTGAGACCTTCCCAGCCTCCCAGGAGTGCCTCCAGCCCACCACGAACAGGACCACCTTCTCCCTTCTAGGGATTGAGGGATCTGTTCAGTCTCATACAATGGGATCGATCCAATTGGAAGCTGACACACAGCTCTGACTTACAGTATGTTGTCTTATGAAGCACAATCCATGTTTAATGGCTTACAGCACTGCTCACAAAAGAGAATTATTGTAAGTGGGGCATTTTGCACTTAAGAGAGACCAATCCTATGCTCTAGACAACCTAGCTTAATCCCTAATGTCTGCAGCACTCACCCTGGCTTGGGTCCTGAAAGACTGCATCGAAACGTCCCTGCTCATCGACTCTCCCTTGTAGGGGTGGGGTGGTTTGGGGGGCTGCAGTTGCTAGGTCTCCTGGGGACGTTGCTACATCATCCATTGCAATGTCTTCAGTGGGCGTTATTGCAGTGTTTGGTAATATGTTGAGTACAGTATAGAAAATGTATAGAGGTAACAATGTTTCAGAATATGAAATCAGCATGGCCCCAGCATGATCTGAAACCTAAGTCATGTGCTTTGCACACGTTTTAATAATAATAATAATAATAATAATAATAATAATAATAATAATAATAATAATAATAATAAACTGTTTTACCCGTTTGGAGCTTCCTTTTGTTTATAAAGATCTTGTCATTTGTCTTCATTGCTGCAGGTTTCTCAAAGCTAGTTTTCGTACTTGGATCTGCAATGGTGGTGCCATCTGCGAATCCTGCAAATCAACACGAAAGTTCAGCATCTGCTAATATCCAGTATAACATGAACTCCATTGAAAAGAAGAAAAGAATATCTAGAAACGAATGAGATATGACCTGAAGAACCGCCTCTGCTGGTAATGCCAATGCAAATGACGAGGAAAAAGAATAAATAAGGCGGCGAAAAAGCCATGTTAACGCCGCTAATAAACTCAACCCCCGGCTCCTACATTCTTCTCTCACAACAAACTCAACTCTGCTTTTTCACGCAGTAACCTCGCTGCTATTATGATGTCATGGCTCATCACAAAGTCTATGATGTAGTGATCCAGCGTGAACAGTACATATTCCCAGAACGCATGCCAATGTTCAAAGTTCTGTAATATATAGAGAAGCCTACTGTATTATTATTATTATTATTATTATTATTATTATTATTATTATTATTATTATTATTATTATTATTATTCCTAAAACAGGCACAGTATGTTGTCTACTATTATTTATGGTTCATTTGGGATTCTCTGGGAGCCTAATTTTGTTTAGATTATAAAGACAACGGCGAGTTTTAAAAAGTTGGTTCAATAGAATCATTCTAAACAAAACACCTGCGTGATCATTAGACGCTCCGCATACTATGCCGCAGCTCGCGGCGTTTGGAGCCCTTTCAGCGCACTGCTGCCATCTACCGTCGCGTTATAACATAAACCTAAACATGATGATTGAGGTTAATCCAGAACAAGACGCCGACTGACTCAACTATGCACGAAAACACAGAACTGGGGTGCAGAAAAATGGCAGCAGGTGCTTGGACTGATGAGTCAAAATTTGAAATATCCAGAAGGTGGCGCCTCCGTGAACAAGTATGAGCTGCATTTCTCAAATGGAGTGGGGATTTGGTCAGAATTAATGGTCTCCTCAATGCTGAGAAGTACAGGCAGATACTTATCCATCATGCAATACCATCAGGGAGGCATCTGATTGGCCCCAAATTTATTCTGCAGCAGCGACCCCAAACATACAGCGAAAGTCATTAAGAACTATCTTCAGCGTAAAGAAGAACAAGGAGTCCTGGAAGTGATGGTATGGCCCCACAGAGCCCTGATCTCAACATCATCAGTCTGTCTGGGATTACATGAAGAGAGAGAAGCAACTGCGTTACAGAAGAAGAGTTACTCCAAGAAAACCTGCCGTTCCTTCAAAAACTAACTAGAAGAATTGATGCTTATCTGTTTTGAAGGCAAAGGGTGGTCACACCAAAAGATTTCATTTATTTTTCTTCTGTTCACTCACTTTGCATTTAGTTAATTGATAAATATAATCCATGGGCATTCTTACTTTACAGCATTTTTTCACACCTGAACAGACTGTGTATATATATATATATATATATATATATATATATATATATATATATATATATATATATATATATATATATATATATATATATATATATTCTTCCGACTGTTGGAAGAATGCTATGCTTCAGAATATATCCAGAAGGTGGCGCCTCCGTAACAAGTATGAGGCATTCGTGTTGGTCTGGTCTGGAGGTGCTCTTCGGTCTCAGCGATCACGCACATCACAGGAGGATCACTTTGCGTTACAAGAACTAAAATCGACTAACATATCCTAAGTATGAGAAAGTCCATGGGCAGGAAAGACATTATATATATATATATACATATATACATATATATATAGATATATATCCCTATATATATATATATATACAATAAAGAATATGTTTTGAATTCACTGCAAATTCATTCAAATTACAACATTAAAATATGACGGTTAAATTGATTTTACGGAATGCTTTGATTTAACGTATTTTTAAGCCACGCAATTTATGCTAATTTACCCAAAAGTTCACAAAAACTTTCCCCTCTACCTCACAAATCAGCATTAGAGATAAAATTACCAGAATGGTTCCACAGCGTGTTTCAAACCCCTCAAAGCCAGTCAAATGCATTTCATTAGCCCATTGATAAAAACACAACGCAAGCTGTATTTATGTCATTTGATGCATTGCACTTAGACGTAACTTTTGAAGTTTGCAAAATTAGAGTAATCTATAGTTAAATAGAAAATTAAAACAACAGGTAGATGCCACTTAAAAATGCTCCAAAAAAATGTCCTCAAATGAAGACAATGGCGCTTAATGGGTTAATGGCTGTGGGTCATAATCCTTAGATCACAGTGTGTAGATAATGATAGGACTAGATCAGTCTAGGGAATAGAGCAAGGGAACGGGGGTCAGCCTTTCGCTGTATCTCAAACACCTCTTATTTAATATTGGAAGGGGACCTGGATACCCAGACAGGGTTAGTTGCTCCTTGCTAGTTATGTAACATTTGCAATATTTTTGTTTGTTTTCCTTTTTAAAAACAATGACGCAAGCTTGAGCCCATGCTGTGAATGTGGCTCTGAATCGTTTAATAACACGTGGGCTGGGTTCTCTTTCCTCCAAAGCGCTAGTAACACATGTTCTATGAAGAAAAGAAAAAAAAAATCCAATTCTAAAATAAATAACTTAAGACCAGGCACAAGAACCTAAATCCTGAATGAAATGTTTATCTCTAGTTGGGTAATTGTATTGAGTGTGTTTTCCCCTCTGAAAACTAGCTCAGTGTTTACTAACCATTTGGTTCTGACAATCAGAAGGATGGCCTTACTACAGAAAATATATATCATCTCCAATGAATTAGGATTTGTGCTGTTGAAAACACTTTATTGAACTGGACATTTCTAACTATTTTCGTGGTGTCCTTTATTTTACAAAACATTTCTAATTAATGTTTTAGTCATTCGCTTTTTTGTTAAAACAGTTTTGTTTTCAGTTCGTGTTTTCATTATTTATTTATTTTTAATAATAATTTGGGATTGCATTCCTGCACTCCTGCCCAAACACTTGCCCTCTTCTTCCCCCCCACCACTCCTGAAAGTAGCCGTCATTCCCACTGGAAATGCAGCGGATCGGTTGGGAACCTCTCCCCAGCCATCTGTCCTCTACCCCATCCCACCCCAACCCCCTTCAACCTGCACCATCTCCTTCCCACAGTGCCCCATTGTCAGCAGTTCCTGCTTCCCATGGGCGTGGCGTGAGGGGGGCTGACTGTGGGTGCTTTGATGGGCACCTGCGTCCTGCACAAAGGGCTCTGGGTGCTACTGAGAAAGACAGATTGATGCTTTGTGCAGTGGAGCAGCAGAGAGTGGGGAGGGGGGCTGTCACTCCAGACTGTGTGAGCCAAGGCTTTAGGGGGCAGGAGAGATTGACAGGCTTTGTGGGCTGCATTTCAATACAATGCCTCAGAATTAATGGGCGGTAAGTTTGAGTGGAGATTTAGGGAAGAAGGGAAAAGGGGAGATCTTTTACTGCTGTGTTTTGGACCGGCTGATTCAGAGGTCTTCGAGCCCTGCGCTCGTTATTCACTGAATACCCTGAGCGGTGGAATGCATGGCATCAATTAGAATTTGTCAGCAGATAGTGAGAAAAAAAAAGCTTTTCTCTCTTTTTTTCTTGCAGGACAACACAGAACCACTATAGGAGGTGTCAGCGCCACAAAGCCTTTTTTGTGATTTTTTCCCCATTACATTACCAGCGCAATGTGTAAGGTAGTGATTCTTTTGATTTAAATTAAGTGGAAAAACCACTAAATCCTATTTTTATTCAGCTAAGATAATGGTGCTATACTCTATAAAGGTTCCTAACTACTTATCTGTAGCTTACAATCTCTATGTTTTTCCAGTATTAGTTTTGCTCAATGGTTCGGGTCAGGGGAAGGCTGCTTATGAGTGCTGTGTGTAGCACTGGCTGGCGTAGCGCTTTTAAATTGTAAATAGCAGTAAGGCAAAAGTTGTGTTGTGTTTCCCTACTTCACTGCGAATTCAAACAGTAACCTGTTATCTATTGTTTGTGGCGAGCATTAGTCCCACTTCAGAAAAGGACAAATCGCCCCTGATCTTTTTTTTTCACAATATTTTGTTTTTAAAAAACAAGCAAGACTTCCAGTTTGTAGACATTAAAGCTGCCATGTGCCTTTCAGCAGTTGGAGGTTAGTTTTTTTTTGTTTGTTTTGTTTTTTTTGCATGAACACAGAAGTTTGTCCTTTTATAAAAAGGGATTTGTTAAAGACTGAATTAAACGGTTTGGAAACAGGTCTCCAGGTATCTCAAGAAAGCCATTTACATTCCAGGCAAAGTGAAACAAATTGGGGCCAAACAGCTTCTGAGTGCATGGTTTACAATAGGCAAAGCAAATGCATCATTTACTCAAATAAACATGTGCCCCATGGTGCCAAACATAGTTTCTGAATATATATTGATATATATATATATATATATATATATATATATATATATATATATATATATATATATATATATATATATATATATATATATATATATATATATATAATAGTGAATAGATTCCTACTTTTGGAATTAATTGATCAATTTCGGAAAGTAACACAGCCTATTCCAGATCATTGAAAACCATCCCTTATTAAAGTTTCCCAGAGTGAAAGCATAGCAAGTGTAATACAGCTTAGTGAAAGCATGGTAAAGCATAGGTAAGCATAGTGAAGAACAGAGAGGTATGGTAAAGCACATTGATAAACATGGCAATCCAGGGGATGGTGAATGCATAGTCTAAGTCTAACAATGACAAAAACTGCAAAAATACCGCGGTTGACTTTTCTAAGGGCATGTTCTTTTATTTCTTCTAAAAGAGTTTTGCGATCGCAGCCCCGCTCGGGTGGCCCTGGCCTTGACTGGAATGCGAGTCCCTGCCTCTGCCTGGCAGCGTCCAGGGGGATGGCTCAATACCGAGGAGCCTGAAAGGACTGTTTCAGTGGCTGCCCAGCAGGAAAGACCTGGTTCAGGAAGGCCTCTTTCAGGGCTCTCTCTGTTTGGCTGAAAGCTGTCACAGCAGACAAGTACTCGGCAAACAGCGTGAACAAGGATTTGAACCAGAAAACCAACAGGGCCTTGGCAATATTGTGATGGGGACTTGTCTCCTCAGAGCTCCCTGAATAGTGAATAGGGGCTCGGAACAAGTGCGGATTCATAGCCAGACATGGAGGGGAGCTGGAGGCAGGGCAGCAGTGAAGTGTAGATGACCATAACAATTACAGGTCACACATTTATCAATCTCCTTCAAATAATGAGGGGACCTGTGGGATCTTGTGAGCTGGTGACTGGAAAGTCACGAAGGCATTACTGAGTTCAGATTTAAAGTCATGTTTGTAGTTGTTTATGATGACAGCTACCAATCTGGACCATCATTAATAGGGGGTTTGATGCACTTATAGAAAATTCTCTAGTTTTATATATTGTCAGTTGTTAAAACATTTAGAAGCTTTTAAAAAGCAATGCGCTACCCGTCTTTAGATCAATTCCAAGGATGCTGTATAGATCTGTACTCACTGCTGATTTGAATAAAATGCTGTCAATTCTATGAAATGCAACCCTAACGTTTTTTAATACTCCTTGCCAGGACAGTAGATTATACCGACAAGCAAAACATGGCACTTTAAACGCCTGCTTTGGTACCACCAGTCTGAGTTCTGGAACAGCCTGTTGCCCTGACTGGGTGTCCCGCAGCTTACAAGCAGATCCCTCATAAGGGTAGTATTCGAAACTGTGCAATACAGTCTAAACTTCATGCATTAATAATAGACTATTTATTGGTGTGAACAGTTTTACATTGACAATGTGCAAGATCGTTTCTTTAGTATTATCTACAGTAGTTTGCCTTTTTAGAGTTTGCAAACTTCCCAGTTACCTAAAGAAATGTGTTTTTTTTTTGCTCTTCAATGCTGGTCTCTGGGTTTTTTGATTGTTGTAGTAATCACAAGCACAGCTCCACCAGATCACCGAAGCTAGACGCTGCCTTCCACCCCAGTATTAGGATATTGTGTGTTTACTTTGATGGGACTCCTAGCAGTAAAGGTGCATAACCAACTGCTCCTTATGTAAACCACATCTACAGTTGTGTGCAGTATTTAAAGGGACAGAGCTGCTTTCCTCGCTTCAGAGCCAAATAGTTCCAAACTGCAATTTAAAGGTGCTGTTATTTTGGATTTTTATATCCTTGTTTGTCGTTTGAAACTCAAGCAAGCGCTCTGACAAAGAAGAACATTGTTTCTTGAAAACGCTCCGTCTAACTTTGAAGATTTCTGCACAAGGAGAAAGTGATGGAATGGGCTGGGATGGACTGTGACTTTCCCATTGAAAGCACAGGGGTACACTGAATTAGCTTGATTTGCCTGTGAATGGAAGGCTTCCATTATTCATGTCAGGGAGCTGTCACATCGAATTGAGAAAGCGAAAACCTCCTTTTATCAACCATTCCCAACTGAAGCAAGACGGGCAATCAATAACTGAATTCAGAGTGAGGGAAAGTCAGGCAGAATGAAACGGGGGCTGTAAAGAAGGGGGGATTTGTCAAATTGTTGATGGGGAAAAAGAAAAAAAAATGTAATTCTGGCAGAACTTTGTCGGGCAGAATAACAGAGGATTAAAAATCAACCAGCAATGAAGTCATTGGATAAAATCTAATTACAGGCACTTCATTTGCGAGATTGTCAAACGCACTTAAACTAATCCCATTCAAAGTGAAGAGAAGAGAAAAGGGGCTTTTTAAAAATATGAGGCTATGATTGTGCAATGGTGCTTGTTGGAGGGAAGATGTAAAAGCTGGCTGTGATAGTCTTTCACACTGGGCTAATACATATATACATGTTTGTGTTGTAGGAATAAGACAAAGCAGCAGGAGGAATGCACAGACCTGTTTCACCAGCCTTTTGATACATAAGAAATATACATGTTAAAACCACTGGTTAACTTACTTAAACTAGACATCAACAACCTACAGGTTCCATTTGACACTTTTTGCGTTACATTGCTGTCTTTATCCTTACAGAAAAAGAACGTGCATGTTTGTAAATAAATTTTAATATTTCCACAAATTAAAGAAAAATAAACTATTAAGCTGTATATTAACCCTACAACAATTTAACAGTAATTAGCATTGCTGTAATACCAAGTCATTTTGTATTGTTTCAATGTTTATCCAAACCCTCCATCCTAACCTGAAACTGCTAATTATTACCCATCTAAGACAATGCTAGATAATGACCTCATTAATTACAGGTAATAGTTCATATTTACATGACCAAACAGACTTAAAAAAAAAAAAAACTAAAGCAAACCAAAACAGCAGATTTAAATTATTTTGTGGTGAATCAAAATTTATGAATACATTTCTTATAAAAAGACTGTAATGAATGAATGTTTATTTATGTGTTTGTTTAGTTATTATTTCAAAGCAATACCGGTATATAGCAGAAAGCGATACAGAGACATGCAAACAAACTATAATTGTAAAAAAAAAAAAAAAAAAAACAGTTAACACACACTGTATATCAATAAGATATATGTTGAACATTTCTAATTTTGTTTAAAGATTTTGTGAATGATATAAATAGCAAAGATTACCCATTTGAGTAATGATTAGCCGTACAAAAAGATATTGTGTAGAACAGTGTGGAGTTCCCTGGCACAGTAAATATGAACAGGTATTCCCAGAGAAAACAGTCTAATAGTGTTTTGAATAACCCCAAAAGGTTTCTGAGATATCTGAAACATCCATCAACTGGTTTCTTATACTGAGGTGCCCGAAGGTTTTTCCGCTTGATGGAGAAAATGAATTGGATCATTTGGGCTCATCAATCAGCTTTCTAAATGATTGCCTAATTAATGACGGCGTTACACAGTTAATTGAACACTTCCATTGTGAGCCCTCGTTGTTCAAGGGGGGCAGCTACACTGCCCAGCAACGAGCCAGAGAATGGGGGAGTGGGGGGACCGGAGCTCATAGACTAGGACTCTGCATTAACCCCTCTCAAATGCTTTAAAGACATGCACCTTATTGTGTGTTCAGAGAGGCAGGCTTGTTATCCCAATCAACCCGTGCTTCTGCAAGAAACAATAACGAGGATCATTTGGTAAAGGCGTTTTAAAACAGATTTTCACTTTACACCTCTGACGACTTCTTCAGCTGAGACTGACATCATCATATAGAAGCTGATACAGATGGATTAACATACAGATAGATAGATAGATAGATAGATCGATAGATAGATAGATAATGTTGAATGCACATTATTTGGGATATGGTACAGCTTTTTTTGGTCCCAAATGTTATAATAGATGTCGGAAATAAAATTGCTCATACAGCATTTCATGAGAACCTCGTTTTGAAAGACTGGCATGGGTCGTTTCTTAGCAGAATGACTATATTAACATCATTTTGAATGTATGTTGTTTTTAAACATTAAAGGGTATAGTAAGCAACTCCTGGACTCAGTGGGAAACACTTTATCAATCGATCAGAAAAAAAAAAAAATGCTCAGTATTCGGGATACAAACCACTCCCTATGATAGCAAACATCTTAAAAAGGTAAAGGAGAATAAAAAAATAAAGAACCTATTACAATGATGCTGCTTCCTTTTTAATATTTGAATGTGCATTTCTAACATACGCCGAAGGAAAAGAGGAGTTTAATGGCAATTCTTTTGGTGACACTGCATTTCATTTTTAATCAATTGCACCCCTTTGCATACTGCATTTTCATTATGGATTTAATTGTCAGCCATCTATCTTCTTTGCAGTGTGAAGTGGAATAAAAGAGTTGCAATGCCTCTCTCTCTCCCCCGGCTCAGTGTGTGTGAATGAGGATCAGGAGCTGGGATCAAGCAGCTGCCTCTGGAGTTTATTCCATTCCATTAGCTCCCAGACACTTCTATCTGCTTCTATATCTTACACTAAAACAAATAGAACGTCACTGATGGAGGAAGTCTGTTGAAGAGTTCTGATAATTGCCACTGATTTACGGCAATTAAGAGGCCAAATCTGTTGACAAAACTGTCCAGATGCTATTTAAGTTTTGGCCATAAGGTGGCGCCATAGAGAATAACAATAAACAACCTGTTTGTCATCTTTGCTCTAATAAACTCAATAGAGACAATGAGCTAGGCAGTCCGCTAGTATGCTCATACACTGCAGTGTAGCCTAGTGGTTGGAGCTGAGGGACTGGGAGGCAGTGTAGCTTACTGGTTAGAGCTGAGCAACTGGGAGGCAGTGTGTCTTAGCGGTTGGAGCTGAGGAACTGGGAGGCTGGTTGGTCTGTTATAGGGAGACAGTGTGGCTTTGTGATCTGTGGAAGCAACAATACTGGGCAGTCTTAGCCGGGGCCCAATCTGGTCACTTGTGTGCTACATGCCCCCTCCACTTAAAAGTTCTGCAATTTTAAAAGCTTTTCCCTTCTAAGGCTGAGGAATTAGGCTCAGCTGCAGTTCGGCAAATAAATGAAAGGGGTGGCGTTATTCCAGATCAAAGTGACACTGGCTCGCTCCTCGTGCTTTTAGAACTGAAAGCAACCTGATACCACATAATCACCTTGAACACTGCAGAGGGGAAACAAACCCATGCACCAAGTGCGCCTCAAAACCAACAAGCAAACAAGAAGCCGTTAGAAAGATTCAGCTGGGTTCAGATACTGAGCTAAGCAAAGAAACGCTCTGCGATGAACCACCTCCACTCTGGCTGTTTCTTTACTGTTCACCTGCTTTTTGGGATCCTTTCAGCAATCCCTGCACAGGTTAAGAGTTTGGTTTTTGTTTTGGAGCTTCAGTAACGGTGATTCGCCAAGCTTTGAAAATGAAGCCCACAGTCCTAGCCATGCATTTCTTAAGAGGATCAAGCAATTCTTCATATGTTTTTAAAAGCTGCTTTAGGAATTCTAGTATTAGTTTGTTCCATAGATACATAATGTACCTGCCAAGAAACAAAATGATTCTATCCTGACAACTAAAGACAACATTTAAATAAATAAAATATTCATGAACCTTTTATAGACCGTGGTTAAAGAAACCAACACTGGTCTAATACAAACAGTATCTCATTAAAAACACCATTGTTTTACCAGCACTGCTTTGTGAGCACAGTCCAGTATGTTGGATTACAATTAAATGCTACACTTGAGTCCTTAGCACTTTTTTTCAGACAGTAACGACGCACCCAATAAAGTTAACAAACCTGAAATAAAACATTCCATTTAGGGGTTTGGGAATCGTTTGAAGCTGTCTTCTTATTTGGTCTCAAATTATTATTATTATTTTTTTTTAAAAATATGGAGTAAACGACTTTGAGAATCGAATCATTTCTACATGTTAATTGCATGCTGAAGCTTTGCATTCATATTAACATCACCCTTTATTTCAAGATTTTAACATCCCCCAAAGGCGTTTCTCTAATAGTGCCTGGTTTGTCTTTTTACTGCTGAGTCTTTATTCGATACCCTGGAGCATTTAACAGTAGCTGCCCGTCCTGTTTCTAGTGATACTTGTGATAACAGGCAGTCCAGGAATACTACACCTCAATACTGCCAGGGGCAAAGATAATAGCACTCAAAAGAATTCATGTGTGTGTGTTTGCTTGTTCCTTTAAAACAAAGGCTCATTTTGGATTACTTCCTGCTTGAAGTTTTCACTTTTCTTGTGAGGACAGCATATTCCCAAATGTCCCTCTGGAACAAGTGTATAGGATATATTATTTGTAAAGTTAGAAATAGTATTATTTTAAAAACGCACACATTTTATAATAGTCTGTTCACTTAGAAATACTAAAAGAAGCTATGTTAATTCAAGGACAATGACTATAAGTCTTCATTAGTCAATAGTTTATTTATATACCATAGAACAAAAAAGATTTTCTACGACAGGCTCCGTAAATGTAGAATAATTGCTGCTGCTTAGTGTGCGTGTGTGTGCGTGCGTGTGTGTGTCAGTGTGTGTGTGTGTGTTTGTGTGTCAGTGTGTGTGTGTCAGTGTGTGTGTGTCAGTGTGTGTGTGTGTGCCTGTGTGTGTATGGGACAAGCCTAGTTTTTGCAACACCTAATTTTGAGATTTAAGAGGAGAACCCTGCTGCTGACCCCCCCAACCCTTCTGTCGAGGCAGCGTGAGAGGAAGCCTGCCTCCCTCCGCAGCTGCCCTGTCTACTGGCCAATCTGACCCCAGCGGGAGCCCAGTGCTGCTGTGGTATGTCCTTCCCCTGCTGATCTCCATAGAGCAGGGCCAGGAATGCCTGGCCACACAATAGCCAGATCTGTGGAGAGCACAGCTTGGAGGGCAGGCAAGTTTGATAACCACATTAAAGCCCCACCAACATCTGTTCAGGCTAAAGAAAGCACTATCTGCAGGAATTAACCTCCTGAACCCCTAATCATTAACCTCAAGCCTGAGAGAAAGTAAGACAACAACAGCCTATTTGTCAGCCGCCCCACGGAGAGATCAGGGGGCTAATATTTTACTGCAAACAGCGTGAGAAGAGTGGACGACCGGGCTTTATAAATTCTAAGCTGAGAATATATTTGTGTGGGAAACAGCAGCACAAAAAGAGTTTACAAACATCCGTTTGTGTGCGACCCCCACCCCCCCCCCACACACACACACACTCACAGCACAATTCATATGCCTTATTTTTCAGAAGTGTGACTGACACAAAGCCATCTTAAGAAACACAATATTGCACATACACAATGGACCTGCCAAGAAACACGAGTATTCTTCCCTGGAAACTAAAGACAACACTTTAAACAGAAAAAGAAATAAACTTCATTGTCCCAGCACCCCTCCCAACAAACACAAACAACAAAAAAAAAAACATTAAATTCTAAAAAACTTTGATTTGCTCTCATTCGCTGCACTTCACTTTTTACAAAAACGTTCCCGATGAAAACAGAAAGGCATGCACGTGCAGGCCCACACACACAAACTGGAGAGAAAACAAGTCATGCACACACTGTTCTGGGGTTTCACTCAACAGAAAATCACCCTCATTTGCACCACTGCTTTACCAAACTGAAGACAAGAAATAAGTATGACTGTACTGTAAACAGCTTCTTTCTATGTTCCATTTCTATAGAAATATTATTATTATTATTATTATTATTATTATTATTATTATTATTATTATTATTATTATCAATACGGATAACAATAAGAAGAATAACAACAACAAATCAGACAGGTTAATCATGGCCAATAAGCTTTGATTTGCCAGCATTTCCAAACAAAGCCAATTGGAGCCACATGGGCCACACAGTAAACAGACAGCACCTTGTGCATGTTCCTGAGAGATGAAAATCACAGAAAGGTTTACTAATACAGAGGGCTTGAGTGCCTTCATACAAGCAATCCCATTTAGAGACAGCTCATTACACAGTCAATTAAGAGCCTCTGAATGTATGGAGCCTGCCGGCCGTCGCAGGCTCTTCACCTGAGCAGGCTCTGCGGACACCTGCCTCTCACAATGAAGAGGCACGGCTTCACTTCCATTCCTGGAGTCCTATCAGAGACGGAGCAGCACAACACCAGGGCTGTGTGCCGGAGTGGAGAGCCGGATAGAATGACACCCCTGAGTGGTCTAGCGGAGCGGGCAGCTGCGGGCTCTGAAATAAGGCTTGAACTTGAAGTAGGGCTGCGTTTCCTTCTTCTTTTTTAAAGGGCAGGGGGGGGGGTTGGATTGGTCACAAAGGAAAGGCATGAGGTACCTCAGTGGGATAATAATCCTTTCACTGCATAAGGGGTCTGAAAGCCTCCCCTGGAAACACACACACACACGCACTTGTATAGCTACAGTATCACACACTTCTTTTTCTGTCTGTACGTGAACCGCAGGCTTTCGACTGATTATCAGCAAAAGCTATTTTTGCGGTTCGTAATTTCGAACACAAACCGTATCGGCATCTGTCTGTGAAGTTTACTTCCAGACAAACCAGAAAATTGGATTGGTACTGGATCTAAAAATAACTTTTACGACACAAACAAAAAAAGTGTCTGAAAGGGACATTTCCAGAATGGAATAACTCACTAAATCAGCATTTACTTTAAAATAAGGCTTTACAGTAGTGGTCTCAAATCCCTATCCGATTTCATATGAATAACATCTGTACAGCGGCTTGTTTCCTAGTGTGTTGTCCATTCTTACATCATTGAGAAAACCACAATGAATAACCCTGCAATATCACGTGACTCTACTGCAACCCATTGATTTGACCCCTCTGACTAGCCCAATTCCACACTGCACGTTTTACTTATAGATATGCTTGTGCCTATTTCGATGAGTCCCGATTCTGCCTACATGTCACTTTCTCACATCCGTTGAATGCAAAGCCTGCTTTAAATGTGAGAAATTGATGCTTGTGCCTTTCCCGTGAGCAGTCCCGTGCAACTGTGGTGCAAACAGCATCCGGATTGCATGAAGGACTAGCCAGGCCCTCCCTGTGCTATTAGCCAGATGGAAACCAATACTTGAGAAGTTAGAGCTCACACTTGTTTTACACCTGCTGCAATTACAGGCCAATAACTCCCATTGTATTGCACTCATTAATATTCAAATTCGTTTTTCACCTTATATACTACATGCTGTTGTGAGAAATGTGGACGTCTCCTAACTACTAGTCTGATTAGGTGCAAAGTGAGAGTAAAGCTGTGCAGCATTACCTGGAGCATTCTACAAAGCAACAAGTTACATGAGCAACAAACTTGAGTCTGGACGATTCTACTTGCAGCATTACACTTTTCAGCACAGTGTTCACCACAGCACACTATGATGGGTAGGCTAGCTAAGTCATGAAATATATAACATTTATAATAATTCTCTGAATCACATATTTTTTGTGAAAATGTGCATGTAGTAAATTGTGTAGTTAATGTGGTTGCTTTGTACAGCCTCCAGTTTGACTGTTAATGTTTAATAAGGAGAATAAATTACATTTAGCCAATAAATCACCTTTATAAATGGAAGCAAAAAAGCAATAATGACCTGTAAGACTTTTCTTTAGTTTTACTCATTAATCTGAGCCAACAGCCCATTGCTGTCCTGGCGTAGAATCAGCACCAGACCACAAGAACAATCTGAAATTTTCATACCAGTAACTCCTGGTCAGAAGTTGAAATTGTATTCCTGTGGGTCCCTGCCCAGGCCTATCCAGCCCAGAGCATTCTGATTAGAAAAGGAACGGTCATCGCTGGGGAGTGAAATGAAAAAGGCACAACTGTAAAAGCAGGGCTTGCCAGCATCAGCCTGGGTGTCTGATCCAGTGGACTGTACACTTAATCCTCATTATAGTGTGTGAGGGACGAGTATATTTCTGTAATTCAGAACTGGGCGTCATCATGCTCACAACATGCCAATGAAGAAAACGTAAAGATAGAAAATAAAGGAACGTCTTTGTCCAGTAGAAAAACATTCTTACAAAACTGTATTTTTTTTGTAATAGAACTTCTAGCATTGTAAAATATTGGCCTGGTTCACAAATATTACAGAAGCAGCAACCATCAAACTTTGAAAACACAATCTTTAAATAAATCTGTGAATATTTCAACACATTTTGCAATATTACTGTACATAGTGTTACAAACAAACAAGGCTCTTTAAAACACTCCTTAAAACTTTAAGGAGTGTTTTAAAGAAGGATTTTTTCTTTATTTTTTATAAACATTCTGTAATATGAGAATAAACCTGATCTAAAAAAAAGCTGAAAAGGTTTTATCAACTACAGACTTTGATTTAATTAATCAAAATGGTACTTCAATAAACAAAACATTCCTTAACGCAGTTTTGTGAACGGGACCTATGTTGTGCAATATGTTTGTCAATATATAGTAACATACTACACAGGGTATTGTGATATATGAATGAATATGTGACCCAGCATAATGCAATATATCTTTTATTTGTGTAATAATTACTGCTGATATAAAGAAATCGTGTTGTGTTCTATTCTAGTCTCAATTCCTTCCTTTATCTCTCTCTTTCTCTCTCCTTCTCTGTGTCTCTCAGCACTTCTTTTTCCACTGAAGCTTGTTAACATGTTCTAGCTCATTGACTCCTCATGCAATTTCCAAAGGGGCACTCTCTGTTCTGGCTACGAAAAAACAGGAAGGATGAGTGAAAACAAACAACACGATTAGCGGGAGGGATCTCCTGTTCAGGGGCGAACAGCGTCACTCCTTCCAGGGGTGAGAGGGGTGAGAGGGGGGAGCGTGAATCCGGGTCCCGGCGCTTCATTAGATACAGCAACGCTACCATCAAACTGCAGCCAGTGAGCATGCCCCAGAACATCGGTACAAACACACTGTTTCATTTCTTCACTTTTGTGTTGCTGTTGTTTCCGTGATTCATTCATTTTGCAAATACCCCTCTAAGGTTCAAATCAGCCCCCTCCCCTCAATCAACATCTCCCCCCGCTCTGTCAACAGGAGCTGCACGGAGGCTGCAATAACACAAACAGATTCACACAGCAGCCCCCACACTCACACGACAAGAGACGAACACGTTCAAAACAAGATTACTGGGCTTTTTACAAAAGGTGTCTTTAACACTCTTGCAAAGCCAAATGAAAGACAGCTGCTGCTGGGCTGCAGTGAAAGTGCAGAGAGGGGGCAAAAGCCTACAGCAAAGGACGCGGCACTGCAATGTACTGCACTTAATACAGCTGACAAGAACTGCAATAGAATGCTGTCACATAGATCTCGCGCCGCAGTGACAAGTGTGCTTGGTGCAGTGATGAGCGGACGCGCACCCTCAGTACTTAATGCAAATCAACCCAGCTGTGGCAGGGATTGCTCAGTATCTGAGCTCAGTGTTTGGGTTCTTTTTGCAGAACCATAAAGACATCACTTGCATGTATTTAAATGCCTTTACATTTAAAGCCGACCTCTCATATAAATCACTTGTTTTCACACAGATCTTTCCCGTTGCTGTTTTTTCTTCGCAGGACAGAGATGATGAAAGAGCATTGAATCAGTACGCATGAGAGAGACCCACCACTATAATACATGCTGTTCACATTCTACACACTTTCCATGATATTTGCACTAGCTTCAAAATAAGTGTGTTATTCTAATTAAAATAAAGCTCATCTGAAGCTCATACAAAGTACACTGAATCACTGTGGGTGTTACGTCTCTTCTATTTCAATCACAGAGGCTTCCCACTTTACCCTAAACAGCTATTCCTAGTCCCAGCTGTGTGACATGCCGGGAGCCCCTGCCTGTCTGTGCAGATGCTCTCTGTCAGTGCGAGGCAGTGATAAGCTCTCACCTGGCCCTGTTTCCTGAGCGCTCTTCACTCACCTGGAACAGAACACTTCCCTTCCCTCTGCCTTATCAGCGCGCAGAGGAAATACCTGCCGCAGGTAAACATGACCCTGCGACCCCCTCTGGGCTTCCTTCCAGCTCTGTCCGTAACGCAGAGACAGACAAACACACTGACACAAAGCAGGAGGCTGTTTTTATTACACGTGCTGCTGAAGAACTGTGAAGAGAACGGTGTCCTTGCTGAACCGTGCAGTCCACGATAGGAGCAGAGCGTGGAAACAAAATGTTGTTTTTCCTCCTAATTCCTACCTTATTCCTGCCCTTCTAAACAGGGACTGTTTCTCTCAAAGTTTGGGGCGATTTGCAAATTGTCTTGAATTTTGGACCTCATTTGTTTGTGTTTTTTTTTTTTTCTTCTTCATGTTTCCCTATCTGAAGATCAAATAGTCAGACAAATGCGCATGCAATTGACACAGAGCAAGCTTCTTACAAAGTGGATTGTATAAAACTATACTGGGGATCTTCAGCTGCATCTGAATGCTAAATTCCTGGACATTCAGTTTATACTTCTACTCTTAGTACAGCAGATAAGAGACAGACAGGATAGATAGATGGAGAAACTGGACACATCATCATATATACTGCCAGAGGGACAGAGACACATTTATATCAACCTGAATACACTGGGAGCTGAGGGGGCTGCTATGGTAATCAATGCAGGGGACTCGTGGGGGTTCATATCCTAAAATGATTTCCAAGAATGTGTCTTGGCACTTGTCTGTTTTTTTTTTTTTAAGTGTGGCAGCAGTGGCTGTGTGTTTGAAAGTGCTGTAAGACTAGCTGGTGAAATGGAGCCTCGTTCTATCCACATTCCTGCGCTCCCTGCAGGCAGGAGGTGAGTGGCGTTGGGTTGCTCCGAGTGCTCGCGGTGTGCGTTCACCTTTTCTGGAGTGGCTCACCTTTCCCAGCGCACAAGGACCCCGCCCCCACCTACGTTCCCCAGGGCCTAGCCTCTGCTCCCAACCAGACCCCTTCCCCCCTCCCCCCGATACCTGAGCTGGGATGAAAAGCGCTCCAGTGCGTTTGATAAATGTTCTTCCCAGAGCAGATCTGAGAACCGTGCCCCTGGGGATGGGAACGAGATTCCGAACAGATAACTCACCCAGCTCCGAGAGGGCGTCCTCCGAGACTGCCTGAAGGGAGCACTGCCGCTCAGGAGTCTGGGAAACAGAGAACACAGAACTGAGCTTTATTCCATATACTGGAGACGTCTGTAGATCATACAGTACAGAATACAACGCATAACTCATTTCAACAACTATCAGGTGCTTTCATTACTGGTCTCAAACATGTAAATGTTTTCAAAGTGTCTACTCCAGTCTTTAATTAACTAAGAAGATTCTTAAAGAAATTAGAAACAACCAACTCTGACTTGTACTGCTCAGTTGCTTGGCTCTAGTTTTGTATAATTAACAGGTGTTTTTGCACTTTTCCAAAAACAGGAGTTTATTACAAGACTGGAGCGAATGACAATATGGCTCAGTGATGCTTGAAAGGCAAAAAAAAAAAAAAAATCAGTATTTTTGTTTATTCCAATCCTAATCTCTGTGTTGCAACGTGTACCTGCGGACAGGAGGTGCTAGAAACGGTAATGTTTGAGAACAGCCCCCCCCCCTTACTGCTCTAATAAACACAGTTAACTAAATAAATAACCCAGGCAGGAGCGAGATTTCAATCCAGATCGCTATCTATTCGCTGAAAGGTCAGTGACAGGTGAAAGAAAACGCTGGAGGAACACCATCGGAGCTGCCACTTCAAGAGGTGCCCCTGCTCCGTAGATAAGTGTTGCTGCAATCAAACAACAAGGCTTATTATCACTAGCCCACAGTAGCCCAGCTCCCCTCAATGAGCCCTCAGTTAGATAAGGAGAACAATGGCGAGGTGAGGAACGCCTTTCCCTATCTCTCGCACATCTACACACTCTGTGTCAGCGAGAGGATGTTGTTAAAATAAATGACATTCAAACATCCTGTAGTGTCACTCAGCACTGCCGCTCTGAGCTGGCCCATTTTCACACTTCTGCTGGGCAGTGCAGTGTAGCGATCCTACCGTATCCTCAAAGCCTTTACTTCCAGTCTTGAACTAACTCCAGCAGCTTGCGAGTGCCCTAGGAGGCCTTGAAGTGTGTTACTTTTATTAACTGGTTCTAGCTTTGCGATATTTATCTCTTCCACCATTTAGACTGATAGCATTCAAAGCTGACCAGGTTTGTGCGGCTAAAATCCTGACTCATGTTTTAGACGACTGATTTTAAAAAAAAAAAAAAAAAACTTTCATAATGTTTCCATTTGTGTTTCATGGTCAAAATACAGACATATAGAAAACCGCAAAAGTGCAGGACCTGTGCCAACACCTGCCCTACTGTCTCTATTCCAATTCAAATGGGGTCCCCAGCACAGGGACCCCACTAAAGCAGGGGGCCCGGGGGGGAAGCTGTGAGGAAAGCAGACGTTACCATTTCTCACCTGACAGAGCGAACGCCTGCTGAACCAAGACCTCCAGGAAAACCCTGCAGCCCGAAGACACTGCAGGACACGGCAGCAATCAAGGGGCTGCGCCCATCACTCACTGAGAGGGACAGAGGCTGAGATAGACAGGCAGAGGGGATTCCCTGTTATGTGCGGACAGGTTAGCATGCCGTATATGTAGGTACTTATTTCTGGTATGGCACAGCATACCAAAAACATCCTTTGACTGTGTATATAGGCAGGACAAAGTTGTAGCACAAGTCTCTTTCATTTTACTTTGTGATTCTTAGTTTCAGCAAAAAAATGGTCAACTACCATTTCCCTCACACTTGACAGTGTACAGATATAGTGCAGGCAGGCACTCTGTAGAGCTATCAGGCTCTGCTTATAAGAGGGGACCCAGGACTGAATGTAGAGGCTGATCAGGTCAGGATTGAGGTGAGCTCACAGATCTCTTAACTAGAGTACTGCCCTGGAGTCTTGTAAATCTTAAAAGGTAGTTAACCCTCGCCGATACTTTAAGTGCAGCACAGAAACCAGGAGCAGAGGAACACAGCTGGAAAAGAAGTGGAGACAGACTGAGGACAGAGGGAAGGAGACACTTCTTCACACAGAGGGTGGTGAGGGTAGGGAACGTGTTACCTAGTCCTGTTGATGCTGAATCACATGCGACCCCACTTGACAACGATTTCAGATCAGCTCTCGTTTGTAAATTTTCTTATGTTCTTAAAAATGTTCTACTTGTGCCTGTAGCCAGTTCCAAGTATTGTTCCCAAACTTGTCCCAGTTTATTTCTGTAGAAAAAAGACCGAAGTAACAGAGGTCATAACTTAAATATAATAATAATAATAATAATAATAATAATAATAATAATAATAATAATAATAATAATAATAATAATGTCAGCGCTCACAGTCCATGCTCTGTGCTGTGTGTCTGTGCAGGATGCTTGCTGTTTAGAAGTAGGTGTTCATATCTTGAGAGAGCTTGTTGTTTCACTGCAGTATTATGTTATGAATAGAAACTGCAATAAGGTCTTTGTTAGAGACGTTACTAGATAATCACATGTTCGCTCATTGCAGCAGAACAGGTTGGGGACAAGCCTTGAATGTCAATGTTTTGAACTAAAGAAACTGCACACACACACACACACACACACACACACACACACACACACACACACACACACACACACACACACACACACACACACACACACACACACACACACACACACACACACACACACACACACACACACACACACACACACACACACACACACACACACACACACACACACACACACACACACACACACACACACACACACACACACACACACACACACACACACACACACACACACACACACACACACACACACACACACACACACACACACACACACACACACACACACACACACACACACACACACACACACACACACACACACACACACACACACACACACACACACACACACACACAGTGCCAAATATAACATTGCCAATGGGCTAATTGGCAATAATTTAACCATTAGAACAATGCAGTATTTTTAAACTTAAATGCATTTCTATTATTAACGCCCATGTTTAATGTGTTGCATTGTTCCTGTCCTT
>CM060261.1:3011314-3114412 GCA_030684275.1 Acipenser oxyrinchus oxyrinchus
GAAATGCAGCACAGTGCTCTGCCCTATACACCTGCAGGGTTACAGCTACAGTTAAGGGTTGAATATAATACACACAGGATCATTTTCAAAGTACGGGAACTCAAATGGCAAGTAACTAAATATGCACAATAATTTCAACAACATGAGGGGCAAAAATCGGATTGAATTATTTAATTAAAAATCGGGTGAATCGGGTGGATTTGTTTTATATATATATATAATCAAGAAAGAATAAATATTCGGGTAGAAATCGGGTTTTATTTAGAAAGAAATAAACAACTGCTTAAGCACAAAGTGTTGATGACAAAGTTGTCATCAGCAATTTAAATCACCACAGTATGTATATTTCCACACGTTGGGGTATGCAGACTTTTGACAACATCTCTCTCTCCTCCCTCTCTCTCTTTCTCTCTCTCACACACACTGTATATGGAGGCATTTCTGCATTCCAATCAAGTTTTATTTTGTAGTGGAGCTGCATGTATAATTGCACACAGAACATACAGGAAAACCAAATAACTTTACTCTGTGCCGTTTTACAAAGAGAAACGATCGACCTACATCTAAAGGAAGAAAAGGAAGAAACGTGTGCAAAAAAAGAAAAACCTTAAAGCTATATTGCTGTAATTCTGAAAAATCTAATATACAGCTCTGGAAAAAATTAAGAGACCACTGCAAAATTATCAGTTTCTCTGGTTTTACTATTTATAGGTATGTGTTTGGGTAAAATGAACATTTTTGTTTTATTCTATAAACTACTGACAACATTTCTCCCAAATTCCAAATAAAAATATTGTCATTTAGAGCATTTATTTGCAGAAAATGACAACTGGTCAAAATAACAAAAATATGCAGTGTTGTCAGACCTCGAATAATGCAAAGAAAATAAGTTAATATTCATTTTTAAACAACACAATACTAATGTTTTAACTTAGGATGAGTTCAGAAATCAATATTTGGTGGAATAACCCTGATTTTCAAGCACAGCTTTCATGCGTCTTGGCATGCTCTCCACCAGTCTTTCACATTGATGTTGGGTGACTTTATCCCACTCCTGGCGCAAAAATTCAAGCAGCTTGGCTTTGTTTGATGGCTTGTGACCATCCATCTTCCTCTTGATCACATTCCAGAGGTTTTCAATGGGGTTCAGGTCTGGAGATTGGGCTGGTCATGACAGGGTCTTGATCTGGTGGTCCTCCATCCACACCTTGATTGACCTGGCTGTGTGGCATGGAGCATTGTCCTGCTGGAAAAACCAATCCTCAGAGTTGGGGAACATTGTCAGAGCAGAAGGAAGCAAGTTTTCTTCCAGGACAACCTTGTACTTGGCTTGATTCATGCGTCCTTCACAAAGACAAATCTGCCCGATTCCAGCCTTGCTGAAGCACCCCAGATGAGTCCAATTTTCAGCTTTGCCCAACACCTGGTCGTCTAATGGTTAGACGGAGACCTGGAGAGGCCTACAAGCCACAGTGTCTTGCACCCACTGTGAAATGTGGTGGAGGATCGGTGATGATCTGGGGTGCTTCAGCAAGGCTGGAATCGGGCAGCTTTGGCATGAATCAAGCCAAGTACAAGGTTGTCCTGGAAGAAAACTTGCTTCCTTCTGCTCTGACAATGTTCCCCAACTCTGAGGATTGGTTTTTCCAGCAGGACAATGCTCCATGCCACACAGCCAGGTCAATCAAGGTGTGGATGGAGGACCACCAGATCAAGACCCTGTCATGACCAGCCCAATCTCCAGACCTGAACCCCATTGAAAACCTCTGAATGTGATCAAGAGGAAGATGGATGGTCACAAGCCATCAAACAAAGCCGAGCTGCTTGAATTTTTGCGCCAGGAGTGGCATAAAGTCACCCAACATCAATGTGAAAGACTGGTGGAGAGCATGCCAAGACACATGAAAACTGTGCTTGAAAATCAGGGTTATTCCACCAAATATTGATTTCTGAACTCTTCCTAAGTTAAAACATTAGTATTGTGTTGTTTAAAAATGAATATGAACTTATTTTCTTTGCATTATTCGAGGTCTGACAACACTGTATCTTTTTTGTTATTTTGACCAGTTGTCATTTTCTGCAAATAAATGCTCTAAATTACAATATTTTTATTTGGAATTTGGGAGAAATGTTGTCAGTAGTTTATAGAATAAAACAAAAATGTTCATTTTACCCAAACACATACCTATAAATAGTAAAACCAGAGAAACTGATAATTTTGCAGTGGTCTCTTAATTTTTTCCAGAGCTGTATATATAACGCGAAAATCAGACGCCCGAGTGATCTTTCATTTGAATTCATACTGTGTATATATACAGTGTTCTTCAATGTGAGCAGTTACAATGCAGTTGTCATGCAGGGTATCAATAGCATTACTGTGCTGTGCTGTACGCCACTATACTGCAGACGATTGTGTTTCCATATAGATAGCTTCCCGCTGAGGTGGTGTGTACTTGCAGTAAGGATTGCATTACCAGTGCAAACCATCGCCTCTCTAGCCTTCCACACACACTCGCTGTGCACCTGTCTGGGTGTGTCGAGCAGCTGTGGTTATAACTGTTGTCACGCATGTAAATATGTTAACTATCAGGTGTGCTTTTAGCAGAACTAACCCTGGGAAAATCATACCTCAAATTGTATTGTGTGATCAGTAACCCACCACTCAACATATCCCTTATAAAAGTGTACCATGGCAAAAGCATAGCAAAGTGTTATAATCTAAGCGTGGTAAAGCATAGGTAAGCATTGTAAACAATAGGGAGGCGCGGTAAAGCATATTAATAAACATGGGACATGCAGAGTACAGCCATGAGAAAAGTATGGAAAATACTGTGGATTACTTTTATAAGGGATCATTGAAAAATAAATAGTTAATTATATGTAGCATTTAAAAAGAAACAGAAAAAAATAATAAATGACGGAATTGATAAACTAATAAATAAAACAATGCATTATGAAGGAAGGCTGCGCATTGTGGAATGGAACGCGTCAAAGATGAATAGCAATTTACATCTTAGGAATATCAGTGTGAAATTTAAAAGACACTGAATACTCGTCAATAAATAAAATAGAAGTGAATTAGTAAAATTAAAAAGTTGTGTTTATTCACTAATGCATATAGATCATTGGTTGCGCTTTGTTTTAAGCGTCGCATTGGATAACACGCTCAGCGGGGTGTTTTTCAGCATTTCCTATTTTTAAAACGCGGAGTCATTTCATCAGTGAAACAAATTCTAGTGATTCCTCTTCGCAACAAGTTGAGAGTCAGCCCCGTGTAAACGGACCAGGACTGGCCCGGGTCTTCCACTTGCATGTGGTAGTCTTTTACCAGGCATGTAATTACTACCACTAATGGATGACATGACCATCGTCATGCCCAGAACAGAGATGGCCTAAGGTTGCGATGACTGTTTTTGAGACCAGCTCTACACTGCTGATGTCATGATTGTTACCTCATCGAAATGCTGTTATTGTTGTCAAGGAATAAAAGAAAAGAAAGGCTGTGTTATACGAGACTAAAACCTCTCTCTCTCTTTCTCTCTCTCTCTCTCTCTCTCTCTCTCTCTCTCTCTCTCTCTCTCTCTCTCAAGTTTTTTTTTTTTTTTTGGATAGCTGATTATTAGGGCAGCGATTTAAAACTGCAATTATTGAATGAATTTGACATTTGCACAGGTGATGCGTAATCGTGGTGACGCGTTGTGTTTAAACGGAAAAGCTTTGCCTCGCAGGCAGGGCGCAGTGATGATCTAGTGGAAGGAAGGCACGCCGGTCAGGCTAGAACCTGCCACTCGAGCGAGCGATTCAGGGTGTGTGTGTGTGTGTGTGTGTGTGTGTGTGTGTGTGTGTGTGTGTGTGTGTGTGTGTGTGTGTGTGTGTGTGTGTGTGTGTGTGTGTGTGTGTGTGTGTGTGTGTGTGTGTGTGTGTGTGTGTGTGTGTGTGTGTGTGTGTGTGTGTGTGTGTGTGTGTGTGGGCTCGCGCGTTAGGGCAGAAGCTCTCTGTAAGAGTATTGTGTTTTGCGTCTAAATAAAACCCAAAGAAACGCGTTAGACCGCTGCCTTAATCGGTATCGTTTGAACGAATAAACATGCAGTGCACCCCCCTAGGTCACGATTTTTAATTTAAAACATGTATGCCTATGCATTATGAAATAGATACATAGATAGTAAACTTCGTGATACAATTATGTACGCAGTGACTGAAAGAGATATACACACCCCTCCAAGTAAAACAACACTCCACAAACATGCACAATTGAATATGAATTGATTGTACTGGTTCTTCTCGCCTTGCTAGCGACGGATGCGAGGGATGTGATGGACATGATACTGCACTGCCACTGTATTAGGTGGCCCATGCAGTTATTAAGGCATAGGTCCCACCCTACACTGATAATGTACTGTAGAAGGGTTGTACTGTTTAGTGAAAGAGTTTAAAAACGGAATCCAATTTGAACCTGCTGGTCTGGGTGTGACTCTGTTGTGCTGGTTCCCGAAAGTCCACTGGGATCCGCTGGTCCCATCAGAAGCTTGCCGGTGCATCTTCGTAATCAGCCCCAGACTGGAGACCAGTAGAGCAGCTGCTGCCTGGCTCTCCTCCAGGGACCAGAGACTCAGAGTCGCTTACAGCTTGTAAACGGAATTAATCCGGCACTCACTGGAGACATTGATTAGACTGGGAGGGGATAAAAAACACCACCACCAACTGAACCTTACGTGTTCCTGTGACATGCACTCACACCAGCACTCTTCAAACTCAAATTCAAATTAAACAGGGGGATGACAGCGACTCACATGGTAAGTTATAGTTACAGCTGTAACCAATAGGCTACACTCCCTCCTAGTCCCTCAGCTCTAACCACTAGGGACACACAGCCTCCCAGTCCCTCAGCGCTAACCACTAGGGACACACAGCCTCCCAGTCCCTCAGCGCTAACCGCTAGGGACACACAGCCTCCCAGTCCCTCAGCGCTAACCGCTAGGGACACACAGCCTCCCAGTCCCTCAGCTTTAACCGCTAGGGACACACAGCCTCCCAGTCCCTCAGCTTTAACCGCTAGGGACACACAGCCTCCCAGTCCCTCAGCTTTAACCGCTAGGGGCACACAGCCTCCCAGTCCCTCAGCTTTAACCGCTAGGGACACACAGCCTCCCAGTCCCTCAGCTTTAACCGCTAGGAACACACAGCCTCCCAGTCCCTCATCTTTCACCCCTAGGGACACACAGCCTCCCAGTCCCTCAGCTTTAACCGCTAGGGACACACAGCCTTCCAGTCCCTCAGCTTTAACCGCTAGGAACACACAGCCTCCCAGTCCCTCAGCTTTAACCGCTAGGGGCACACAGCCTCCCAGTCCCTCAGCTTTAACCGCTAGGGGCACACAGCCTCCCAGTCCCTCAGCACTAACCGCTAGGGGCACACAACCTCCCAGTCCCTCAGCTTTAACCGCTAGGAACACACAGCCTCCCAGTCCCTCAGCTTTAACCACTAGGGACACACAGCCTCCCAGTCCCTCAGCTTTAACCGCTAGGCTGCACTTTCCCGAGTCCCTTCAATTTTATCAACAGGCCATACAATCCCTCAGCTCATTTGAGGCTAGATTTACTGAAGCCTCCACCATTCCTGTGGAAAAAATAAAAACGACTTTCTAGTTTTCAAACACAAGCAGGTTAGAAAGAAGACGGGACACACCTGTTAAAGGGGTTTGTTTTAAAGGTGGGCAGTGCTTTACTCTCATGGCAAGCGCAGGAGGAGCGAGCTGTTCACTCTGCGTGACCTTTTCGGGAACAAAAAAAAAAAAAAGGAAGAAAACAGAAGGTGCAATTGCAGGTAAGTGGGGGGGGGGGGGGGTCAGCCGGCTGGGTTTGCTCAGCTGCGAGGTATTCATGTCCACGCCCTGTAACCAAAGCCAACAGGGAGCTCTACAGACAGAGCCACCTCTGATCTGCGCTGTTCGGGGTACGGGCTGTATTTGCACAGGTGAGTCGCGAGGGACCTGCTCTGCGCCAGGGTGAGGGGCGGGCGACCAGAAAGTCCAGTTTCCCCAGAGCAGGCAGCCCAGTCCCCGCTTGGTTAGTGTGTCTGCTGCAGGAGAAGCGATTAAGGGTTGTATTTGAACCCTGTCTAGCCTGGCAGTGGGTGTGATGAAAACAAAGAAATATCAGGATGAACTTTGGGCTACACTTAAGGAAAGAATAAGCTACACAAATACAGCGACTTGAAACAACACAGTGAAATGCTTTTGTTTGAAAAGGCCGGGGTGGGGGATGCATTGAAATGCTTTGCGGCTACAAGAACAGCACGATTGAACTTGGGCCAGCCAGCGAGCGCGTGGGTTAACAACGGACTGGGTGTGCCATCTCAGGAGGTAGCAGGATTACCTCAGGGCCAAAAGCGTACAGGTTACACTGCAGTAAAAATTCACATTCAGTGTGGACCATAGCTGTGTACCTGCTGTCTACATGTTTCTCTGAATCAGTTTATTTTAATATCAATGCATCAAACATTAGAGGTCTTTTAGACCCAAATCTTGTTCAACAACAAGAAGAATGAAAAAAAACCCCACAAAACACAAGCGATAAAATCCCATGCAATAATCAAAATAACTATACATTCACAGAGGAAATCAGTTTCAAACAAGCATTTTAGGGTGTGTTAAAGTGTAGCCAGGCATTTTAATAGCACGGCAAAGCTCATGGTAAAAACAGGACATGGGGGAATCATAGAAAAATATACTGTAGTAAAATCTTTTCAAGCATCAAGGATGATAAACAGATTGCGGAGTTTAGTACAAAACAGAAAAACACAGTAAAACATTTTTTTGGTTTTGGACTTCAAAACGTAATTGAGATTCAAATAACAGTGGGCAGTGCATCTACACAGCACTAAATGAACAGTCTTACTGTGTGTCAGTGTCATGTTCACACATGGTAATGCTCTATCAATCTACTAAAACAGGGTCTCCTAATATTCAACCCCGAAACTGAACTGTTGCCAGCAGAGTGTAATACAAAAGGCTGTGGGCAATCCTAAACACTGGCAAATATTTAGAGTTGAGCACAGTGAAGAAAGGTGAAAGTACAGAAACGTACAGAACAGAGTGCTAAAGTGTGGTTTTGCAAGGATCACACACACATGGAAACAGGCACTCAACACTTTGCTTATGGCAGGCTTTTGTTAAGTGAAAACAGTTTATGTAGCACAAGCAAAAACACAGTAAAGATCCCGATATTTGAATTTCTATTGTCTATTTTTAGTTCTGTAGGGGGAGGGGGTGGAGGGGTTGCATTTTGCACCGTTGCAAAAGCAGAGTAAAGCTCAGCCCAGTGTTTAGCATACTGGATGCACGTCGGGCAGATTTGGAACCTGCTGAGCGGTGGTTTTGTTGAAGCGGCCGCGCTGAATGCTAACTAAAGTGTGAGGCTGTCGTTGGGCATTGGCTGTAAACGATGATGTAATCAGGATTCCTTTAATGACCAGACAATGGCTGTCTCCGGGCGGAACTCAACAGAGCATTCCAAACACTGCATCCAGGCCCAGCTCCATCTCTCTCGCCCGCTGCCAGGCCCCTGCGCTGACTCAGGCTTGCCATCACAAGCCTTTCTTTCAACACAAGATCTAACACCAGTTTACCCCCCTTATAAAACTTTACCACTTCATGCTTGCAGTTTACTTTACACTGTAATCTGCATTCACTGTGCTTTGCTGCGGTTTTCGCAAGGCTTTGCTGTGCGTGCAGGGGATCTACCATGCTTGCCATGCCATGCTTTCACTAGGCTTTTGTATAAGAAGAATAGGCAATAAGAAGAAATACGACTCTTGCATTCCTTGGTGTGTATTGCAGAGCCTCAGCGGGGGGAGCGGGCTGTAGGGGGAACGGTTGATCAGACCGATACCTTTGAAGAGCAATATAATGCATTATAAAATCACTGCACTGTGGATGTTCCTGAGTGCTAATCAGAGAGAAAGGCAGCCCCAGCTGAGCTCCTCTGCCTCTCTCCCTGCTTAGCATTTGCAAAGGAAAGAGCCTGGGGTCTGCAGAGACACCAATCTAATACAAGAGCGGGATCCTCTGAACTGAATGGAAACTCAGCAGAACTGATCCCTGCTCTCACTGGAACTCTCCTGGACTGCAGCTAATCTTCTAATGCAGAATATCATGCAGGGAACATGTAACCCAAGCTGTAGAGATACTACTTCAAATTCAGCGCAGAGAGTTGGAGAGGGCGTACGTAAAAGTTGAGTAATAGTTAGTTCATGTGTAATTTGTTGCATTTACAATACAGACAACAGAAAATAAATCGAGTAGAGTAGAAACTCTCTCTTCCTCTCGCTCTCTATCTCTCTCTCTGTCCCCCTCTCTCCTTCTCTCCCTCTCTCCTTCTCCCTCCCTCTCTCTCTCTTGCTCTCGCTCTCTCTCTCTCCCTCCCTCTCTCTTACTCTCTTTCCCCCTCCCTCTCTCTCTGTCCCCCTCTCTTCTTCTCCCTCTCTCTCTCACTCTCTCTCTCTCCTTCTCCCTCTCTGTCCCCCTCTCTTCTCTCTCTCTCTCTCTGTCCCCCTCTCTCCTTCTCCCTCTCTCTGTCCCCCCTCCCTCTCTCTCTCTCTCTCTCTCTCTCTCTCTCACGCACAGGTTGCAGTCCTCTATCACGTGGGGAGGGAACCTCAGCACTGTAATTACACAGCAATGGGGAACAGCGTAACACAGTGGTCCTTGTGTAAGCTGGGAAATGGGGCCCTGTCAGATTGGTCACAGCTTATTTAATTACACAAATGAAGAAGTAACGAGCCAGCAGCTTCTCTGTGCCACCTCTCTACAGGGCAGGTGGAGGGGAAAGCGGTTTCCTGATTGCCTCTGGCCTCGGCTCGCTGGCCCCCAGGGGGAAGAGAAGTAAATCAGTTCAGATCTTTTGTCTCAATGCAGCTTCCCTTTTTCTTTTTGTTTAACCTCAGGAGCAGTCTTCCCTCCTCCGAGTGCCTTCCAGCACTGCTTACTGCTCAGGAGTTCAGCACCAGGTCAGCAAGGGCACTAAATGAAACGGAGTGGCCAAGGTCATGTATGGGATAGGCAGTGTGCTCTAGTGGTTAGAGCTGAGGAGCTGGGAGGCAGTGTGGTCTAGTGGCTAGAGCTGAGGAGCTGGGAGGCAGCGTGCTCTAGTGGTTAGAGCTGAGGAGCTGGGAGGCAGTGTGCTCTAGTGGTTAGAGCTGAGGAGCTGGGAGGCAGTGTGGTCTAGTGGTTAGAGCTGAGGGGCTGGGAGGCAGTGTGGTCTAGTGGTTAGAGCTGAGGGGCTGGGAGGCAGTGTGGTCCAGTGGTTAGAGCTGAGGAGCTGGGAGGCAGTGTGGTCTAGTGGTTAGAGCTGAGGGGCTGGGAGGCAGTGTGGTCTAGTGGTTAGAGCTGAGAGGCTCGGAGGTGGTCTAGTTGTTGTTTTTGTTTTTGCCCTGTAAACAGGATTCAGAGGGTTTTATGGGATGGATTGATTGTCACTTTGATGTAATATGCTTTTTGCACCTGTGAGTGCTATTGATAACCCCTGCCTTCAGAAAAGAGAGACTCTGACGGAATCTGTTTAATCCAATCCTGTGCCACGGAATGCTCAGGGTGACTAGCAGGTGCCATTAATGAGACCTGTGCTCCAGGGCTCTCTCTCTGCTTAATCTCACAGCCAAGTGTCCAGGTGGTGTAGTCAAAATAATCTGACACAGACATCTTACTGCTTGTCTAGAATTCCTACTGGGAAACTACTTGACAGGGAAAGTATGTGAGGCTGCACCAGCTACAGAACCAATCATCTCACAAGATCAAACTTTCAGCAGACAAACGTTTGGCCTAGTTTGGCCTTTAGATGGATATGTTTGTCTACTTGACTTGGTTTGATGTTTACTTTATATTTTTGATTGAGTGTTTTGAAGTTTGATGATCTAGAATGTTCTGTATCCATTGTGTATAATTGTTCTAGGTGATTAAAGAAAAAAGCAATATGGTAGACCAAACTGCAAGCAAAAAGCATACCTGTATATATCGGTAAACTTTTATAGAGCTCTCATATCTTCAGACTGAGCTCTAGCCAGCACACTCACGGATGCACGCAGACACACACACACACACTCACACGCACACGCACACGCACATTCTACCGATCTCCTCCCCCTGAACACATGAGAGACGAGACAACTGGTAGATCCTCATTACCTCCCTAATGGGTTCCTGTGTAAACAGAGCCTGGCCACAGATACTTACCCCTTAACACTCGCCTCACAGTTCATCCTTTCTGCAAGTGAATTCATTTCCCTCCTGCAGTAGTTTCTTTAGATTTACCAGAAGGCCACACCACATCCCAGTCCCTCAACTATAACAACTAGGCCACACTGCCTCCAAGTCCCACTGCGCCAACCTATAAGCCACACTTTCTACCAGTCCCTCAGCAGCTACTGTATAATCCACAGACCACTAGGTCCTCATCTCCAACCATTATTATTTGTTTATTTAGCAGATGCCTTAATCCAAGGCGATTTACAGAGACTTCACAAGTCACTCAATTCTAACCCCTAGTCCACACAGCTCCAAAGACTTACCTCTGAGCCAGGTGTACGCCTTGTTTAAACCCCGAGGAGGTGAGGAGGTCCGGAGTATCCCAGGTGCCTCTCTGGGTGTTGTTTTGCTGCTTGCTGGGAGAGGAGAGGGGGAGTGTCTGTGTGTTCAGGGAGATTGCACTTGTCATTGTCTGGATTCCTCAAAAGAAAACCCTTCCTAAAACCTTCACAGATAAGTGCTTTTTGTTTTTACAGGAAAGCCTTTTTTTAGCAAAGCCTTGGAAGTATGATCTCTGGGTATTAGGGAAAAGAAAAGAAAATCATCAAATCAGACGTTTGAACCTGACGGAGGCTCATCGAGAACTGGTCAGAGACACTCAAAAACAAAACAACTAAAGAAATCGGGACTTCAGCAAAGTTCAGCAGAAGAGAAAGTTTTGTGTGTTTGATATTACATCTTTATCCAGTTAAAATGAGTCATTGTAAAAGTGTTTAGATATTTGCTTTACTAAGTACACAGAGCTGTGGCATTGTGGCGAGCATACAGCAGCAGCGCAATGCTTAATGCTGTTAATAAACACCACTTGAAAGTTCCTAAAGACAAACACACTGAGGATTCAGCTCAATTAACCTTTTTATTATCTGGAGGAATATAATTAGAACTTTATGACATCAACAATGAGAGCAAGTAAATTAAACATTATTTTATACAAGAGTTTGTGGAGATGTGTATTCATATAGATCCCATGCAGGGTAAAGCACGCTGTTCGAAATGATGCTGTATTGATAAACAAATCTAAGGAAAATAATTCTGTCTGAATTCAGCTCGTCAGTAATTCAGAAGACCTCATTCACGGAATAAACACTGCACCGCTGAAACGCTCATGTAGTATACTCTGTTTTTTCTTTAAACTTTGCTCCAGATATGAGGCTTTCTGGAGAAGCTTAAAACTGCTATTACTAACCACTAAAGCCCTTGAGATATGCATCTCCCTTCCAAGGGGGTCCTGGCAAGACATAACATTATAAAAAGCCATGGCAAATGTAGACTAATCATTCAAACAGGACAAAACGTTTAAACCCATCACAGATACAGTAATGCAAAATAAAAAATAAACTGAATAATTCTAATTTACATGATCCTGGTCATTGTCAGTATTTACAGGATTTGCAATCCTGGTCAGATTGAAAATAAATATTTCCGAGCGATTTTATAAAGGTGTTGTGAAGAGTTCCAAAGATGAAATGCCTGACATACAAAAGCATGCTGGCCCGTGTTAGATCTCAATTCAGGGAAGTAGGCACGTCATTTGAGCTTCGGGCACAGGTAGAGCTGCATGTCTCTACATCGGGGAAGGGAAAGAGTTTCCAGGGTTATCAGTGTCAGTGCCCAGGGCAGTGAGGTGCAGCAGCCCCCCCTGTGTGATATTAAACCTTTCTCAGTTTGTTTTTAGAAGCTTTGCGTGCTCCGTTCATTACCAGGTGCTGGATTTGAGCAGCGAAGTTGAGGGTGCTCACAAGGACAATAGCCTCCACACCATAGGCATCCGGCAGCTAGCTGCTGATAGCCAGCCCATGATGTCACCACCAAGCCGCCCCTGTGAGCCTTAATCTGCCGGCTTTACCTCCGAGTGCCTCGGCTGCTGGGACAGGCAGGGGCACAGTGGAACAGGGAGCGGCAAGCTCACATACAGTGTGCTGTGCAATGAAGCTTCAGGGGAAAAGCTTGCACCAGATAACAGAACTTGCTTATTTAAGTTCTCTGATTAAGAAACTTGCTGTTGTCTTCTTCTCTTAGTTTAAGTTATAAAAGTTTTGTCATTTTCTTATGCGTATCATTTCAATGCAACTGTATGCATACACTGCTTTCCGTAGCGTAACCATGGATTATACAGTAACCACACTGATCTTTGATTTGCCACATGATTACTTCAACGATATAAGGATATTATTCTAAACACAATTCGACTGTTATTACAGTGTTTATAAGGATGTGTAACTAAGGCGTTTACAAAACATAATCGCTTCATAACACGGCACAAAGCTTTACCCGAATGATGTGCCATTCAAATGTAATAAACGGTTCTTTCTGTTGAAACCCTCGAGATGGGCTGCGATCATGAATCTGGTTCTAAGAGCTCCTCTTTTTGCTCAGTTTGGTTGCGATCTGCTAGTGCTGCATCTACAGAAGTGTAAGCATGATGAAACTAATGAAACTTCGAACTCTGTTTCAAGCATGAAACGCTTCCGAAAACAACAGTAAGGGTTTACTCCTGAATTACAAGATCATTTCTCTTTGTTGTTTTTTTCCATGTGTTGTTTTATGTGTGGTTAACGCCTATGTATTCACACATGTTCACTTTATCCAGAGGCAACGGCTTCAGCAGCTACCTCCCTTTCAGGGAGCATCTGCACCTCAACCTAATCCTATCCGGAAATGATAACCTTTCATTGATGCCAAACATTCAAGTCAGATTGCAGGGTTGGCACTGGAAGGATCACTAGCCTTGTCACTTGGGAAGAAAGTTGCTGGCAATGTGAACCATCCTCCCAGCAAGTCTGTCAGACCCTTATAAAAGTATACCAGGGTACAGTAACTTGGCACTTTGCCTTGCCTTTCACATACTACTATGCATGCTCTACCATGTGCTTCAGTTACCACACTTCTCTGCGATATATTGCACTGTTCTTTGCCTTTACTGTGTTTAATGCTATTTTGATTATTTGCTTGTTTTTTTTTTTATATCCTTCTTGTTTAGCACTTCCTGATTACTGCTCAAAAAAAAAGAAAGTGCTTGGTAAAATCGAGATTGTTGTTTGTTGTTTTTAAAAAGTTTTTCTGCCCCCGGATTGCCAGGCAGTCAGGAGCTGTGATCTCTATGGCCTACACTGGGGGTTGGAGGGATCAATTTAACCCCCCAGTGGACCCCCCAACGCTACTGTCTTTGTGTGAGCTGAGCCAGCACCGCCCCCTTTTGTCACCAGTCTTTCCACTTTATTTAGCACACACAATGAACGCTCAGTGTGCAATGGCCTGACATTGCAATCTGCATGAGAGCGAGCGAGAGCGAGCGACAGTGACGGGGGGGGGGCACGTGAGTGACCCCTACCTGCGCACTCCACCCCAGAAACAACTGCAGTGAAAGTATACAGCAGTAGTAATGGTACACATATTACATACATTCAAATATATACGAACAGGGCGTTCCAAACATCCTTGGATCTAGGAAAGCCACTGCCTGATTGAGGACCCCCCCCCCCCAAATAAATCCATCGAAATGTGAAACTTTCTTCACCTCTCAACCACCCGCTTCAATAAGGTACTCTTAGGGCAATGGAAAGGTACATTATAAATGAGGGTGGTGTTTCAGTATGTGCTGCAGCCTCTCTAAAACCCTCTTAAAACGACCCCAGTGTAGTGCTGCTCTCGTATAAAGTACACTGCAGCGTATCTTTAACATACCTGTTTGTTTAGTATGGAGAGGGCAGCTTTAGGCTCAGATTATGGCTGAGATTTTTAAACTTTGTGATCTGTGACTAAGCCTGGCGGAGTGTTTAATAGTGCGCTTTGGGTTGTCAGAATAGCCTATTAAACTAAGCACATGGGATAAATGAAGCATCTATTCCCCTGGGCTCATACTTACCTGCTGTCTCAGAGTTCTCATCAGAGGCGTGATGTGGCTGTGGAGTCATTTTTAGTGGCTGCAGACTAAAACAACTGTCCGAAGAGACACTGAGCTTTAATAAATCCACCTTCTTTAAGGCCCAGACAGTTTAAACTAACATTAGTCCTGTGCAAGCTTTGTTTTTCTGGCTGCTCCTTCATATAAAAGGTACTGTTATGACGGCCCAGTAGCAGACTCCTGGACAGATCCCAAGCTTCCCTTTTTGTATTCATTCATTTGTTTTGCTTTACAGCAAGTGATAGTGTGGGGTCTGTTTGGGGAAGACGTGTGTCATGTTCTACCACAGTCAGTGAGTTCTGCTTTGACAGCGCATATGATTAGTTGCTGTTCCGGCATGCTCCCAGCTTGTTCAAGGTGTTTTTTTATGTTTTTTTTTTATTCTTCTGTGCCTCACCCTGCCTGCGTGCTTGCTTGCTTCCTCAGTGTTGACAGGACTTCTTTTAAAATGAGATGGAAACTGTACATCCAGACAAGCACTCCCCTCCAGGTCCTACACAGCACAATACAGACAATTCCATTTGAGTTCAACGTTTGTTCACTCAAGATGAAGCCTTTTGCATTAAGTGTTGCCCCCAATCCTGCCCTATACTGTGTATAGTATTAGTGTTAACGCTGGTTCTGGAATACCATCTAAACTGTTTATTTATATATATATATATATATATATATATATATATATATATATATATATATATATATATATATATACTGTATATAAAATTCAAAATCTACTTTTAAGTACCAATATTTATTTTTACCATATTTACCATATTCCCATATCTAATGTTCTTGACTTTACTGTGCACTTTGGATATTGCAGTAACTGTTCATGGATATTTTACTGTGTGAGTTTCACTAAGATAGCATGTTACAGTCAGGTGTGTGGAGATATGCTTCCTGAGCCTGATCAGCACTAATACTGTAATTCACAATGCTTTCTGCAGTGCGTCGCTAATGCACACACTATACATGGGGATCTTACTCATATTAAAGGCTTGTTTGCCTGATAAGCCAGGTTTAACTCTTTAGTCACTGAACCCTTTCAGCCCCCCCCCCCCCTGCCAAACACAAACATTTAGGCAAGCACAGTGAGAGGATTTTTTTTTTTTTTATCTTCCTGTGCGCTTTGGGGGAGATTTAAATAATCAGAGATCTTTTGTGTGACACTGTTTGAAGCTGCATTAATGCAAGCGAAATACTCTCCTCTTCCATAACTCCAGAATAGAGGGGGGGAGGGGGGAGAGGGGGGAGGGCTAAGCCTTACAGGACAATCAGTAACTCTCATCATTCTGTTTGGACCACTCCAAAGTTTGACACATTTCTCACTGATTTTAAAGTTTGTGATTTTAAAGTTTGAGTTTGACTGACCTGTTCAGGTTGCACAGCTTCAAAGTTTGCTCTTGTTTTATTTCCACAAGGAGAAACTCAATGAAAGTACCAAGAAGCAACTTAGCCATGGGTGCCCCTCATAACAGTATATCATAGTAAAAGCAGAGCAAAGCATAATAGCATGGTAAAGCATAGGTAAGCATTGTAGAGAATAACAAGGCATGATCAAGTATATCATTAGATATGGTGAACCAGGGTGAACTCTGGGAAACGCAGAGTATAGCCATGGGATAGTATAGCCATGGGATAGTATAGCCATGGGAAATGCATGAGGGGAAAACTGCACAAATATGAGGGTAAATTTTCACAAGGGTGGAAGCAGTTAAACAAATGGTTCTTGCTATTTAATAACTTTGTATTGAAGATGATGTAATCTGTCAGTTAATACAACATGTGTTTACAGTAGCAGCGTGTGGGGTTGCCTTTGTTACTTTGCACATCTTACTTTAAGTTTCTGAAAGACCACGCTGGTTTGGATATGTGCTGGGGTGGGGTGGGGGCCAATAATTCACACTACAGTGACATCTTAAAGCAGTTTCTGGTTCTGCATTAGGCTGGGTGCACTCTGTCTCTCTCTCTCTCTCTCTCTCTCTCTGAAAGGAACTCTGAAATGTATGCAAATACCCCTAGAGGGGATTAGACTTTTATAGGTTTAGAATTTAGTTCAACCAACCTGAATAATCAAATGTGGGAACAAGAGGCATGTGCCCCCTTCCCCGTGCACCGCTTCATCAGGATGCTCGTACAGCGAGGGAGGGGTTCGGATCATGGTACAGAATTGCTGTCGTCTGATTACGAAACTATTTTCACAGCGGGTTCCCCTGCTCTGCGCTGAGACACTGAATTTGGACCGCTAACTGAACGAGTGAGCTGCAGATTGTGGGCTGCTAAATTACAGAATTAGGGCTATTTCATGCAATTTAGGTATGGCAGTGGTCTCTTTCATGTGTGCTTTTTTAAGTACTGCATTACTTATTTAAAGTAAAAAAAACTTATTTCAGGACAGAATTGCTGAGTGATCCTATGACATCTGTTGAAGACAGCTAGCCTCTTGTAGAAGTTTCCTGGGATACTGTGTACTGGGGTACTGTATTAGCACAGAAAGCTGCAGTAAAGTGTAGTGAAAACACAGCATGTGCCAGCAAGGTAACCCATGCAGCATGGTAAAGAATGCACGCCATGTCAAACCAGGCTGGGCAGAGCCAATGAACTGCAAACCTATGGGAAAAACATAAGCAACAAAATGCCTTCAGATGAAAAAGGCAGCTGCACCAGATCATGCATTTCTTTTTAACAGACATGCACTGGATTTGAGAAGCTACATGCAGGAGCAATGTTAGCCTACCAACTCTCATATCTATTGCAGCACAGCCTCCCTTCCATTTCCCAGAAAGCAATCTAGGTGGCATTCCTTCTGTTTTATGTCATAAAACCAACACCAGAGGTTGTTGCAGCTCTCAATAGAAAGGATTCTCATAATAAACTGGCACAGCGACACAGGCAGAACGAAGGGGGAGTGTGTCCCCCTAAAAGGCTCCAGTGACCCCCTCCCCCAGGTCTGTGGGAAAATAAGCAGCTCGATGGTAACCTGCAGACCGGGCTGTTGAGGGGCAGTCACCCATGCGGCAGTGCCTTTCTCCTAATGTACTAGAGGAGCAGTAATGCTCGTGGCCCCGGGTGATCCACTCTACCTGCACTGATTCCAGGGTTTATTTAAGATCTCCAGGAGAGTCCATTAACACTGCTGTCAGGAACGCATTCACAGGGTCCGTGAACTGAAAACACAACAGCGTTCGGATTTATCCCCAGGAAGATGAAGAAGAAGAACAACAAATACTCTTTAAACATACCTTATTGGAGCAAACGAATGACAGCACTATAGTGAGAAAGGATCAGTTTTATTAACTCTTAGCTGGTAAAAAAGGGGGGGGGGAAATTCATGCTGTAAGCAGGGTGCATGTGTATCTCTTTTTTTTATTTTGGTTTATGGTTGATGACATGGAAACAATAAAAAAACATGCTCTGCATTTGCACTTCTATATATAGTTAATATAGCTTATATAGAGTTAAAAGTTAATTGAATTGGACCAGCTATAAAAGTTTACTGATGTCTGAAAGCAGGGCAAAGCACAGGCACACATTGGTAAATTACTGTGCTTATTTTACGATAGTAAGCAAACATTGCTATAGTAAATGTTAAACTGTAGTATCAGTCTAAAGCCTTTATCAGTGATCTCAGCAAAGACATGAAGTGTTGTGAAATGTGACAGCCCTGTATTTGTATACATGAAGCACAGCTCCACCAAAGCATCTGAGCGCCACATCTAAACCCAATTCAGTATTGTTATGAAAGCACTGCCTCTATCGATGCGTGTGCATGGGAACTCACAGCCTGTCCAGTTGTGATGGACACATGCACTCCTGGATTTAATGTGGGAACGGGCTGGGAGTGTCCTGTGATATTAGTCGCACAGAGACAAAGCACAATTGTGCTCGTTAACAGTTGTTTGGTTTTTTCACACCTGCTGCAATTACAGACTTAGGCCTCCCACAGCACTGAGCTCCTCAATATTCAGATTAGTTCACACCTGATTCTGCAAATGAGGAGTCAGGCGAAACTGAAACTGCAGCGCAACTCCAAACTTCTATCCAGGGAGGATGTGGCGGGAATGGGAATCTGGATCACTCCGGATTGAAAGCTCAGGAATGCTCTACAGGCACAATGGGCACAGTGGGGGAAGCCTGCACCGGCTCCTGTTATACCTCTCAGAAACCAGCAGGGGTCACTGCTGCTGTTGCCATCTGATTGACCACAGGTACTCCGTTTTCAATGTGTCACCACCATATTGTTTGGGGTTTCATGCCCCATAAATAACTTTTAACTCAATCATGAAATTAAAACAAAAGTCAATCTAAAGATTAAAGGTCATCTGCGATGTGCACGTAATTAAAAGGATCACTTTGGAGCAGGCTTTAGAATCAGTGGGTGTTTTAATTACAAGAAACATCCTTTTGGAGGAGAAGAAAACTTTTTGATTCAAAGTGCAGATCACTATTAGAATTTTTTTTTCTCATAGGGAATAACACAGATTGCAATTCTAAAATAAATAAAAAAACAACTCGCTTACAAGCCCTGAATTCCTTTTTGCACTATTTTTTAGAGTTGCTTGATCCTTTCTGCATCATAAATGGATTGCATTTTGAATCCGGTTTGAACACAGCATTTAAAGTAATCAGGGATGAATGCTTTTCAAATGCGTGATACCCATGGGAAGGGAAGACTGAAATCAGAAGGAAGGTTGTGGAATGTAAGGCTCCAAGAGGCTGTGAAGCAGGCAGAGCTCAGAGGAGCACTAATGGACTGGATGTCACTGCCATTACAACAACGACCTGGGGCTGGATGTGAAGCACAGCCAGAGTCTGTGCAAAGCTCTGCCAAAATGAAAGAACTGGAAACATCATCCGCGGGGTCAATGCACAACACAACTTTTTATATTCTCTCTGTGTACTGTATACGCTACTGGATGAGATATTGTTTTAGTTTTGCTACTACTGACTTTTACAAAAACCAATGACTCAAGCAAAACTTCTTTCCCCTCCTTTCACTTTGAAATTACCATCGTGCCCTTGTAACCCCGTCATAAATAACCCACAATAGCTGGGAGCCCGATTGGGCAATTTGAATTTTAAATGGGTCCCTGTTCAGCATGAAAACAGAAGAAATGCGGAGAGGATCCCCGTGATGACCCCCCCCCAGCAGGGAGCCGAGTGGAAGCTAGCCCCCGGGCCGGGAGCGAATCAACCCAACTTAACTTGGACTTGAGAGAGGGGGCCGCTCGAATAAAATGCAGCGACCCCTGTTAGCATGACAAAGAGCCAGCCATCTTTACTGATTGGTGTCACAGCTCAGACAGGCATGCATGCACATGTGTGCTCCTGACATACACTGGGCAGAGAGTGTGGGCTTCAGCACAGAGGGTCAAACTTACCTGCCTCCGAACGCACATATTCAAAAAATGCATTAGTACGTAATGCTTCACAGATCTTTACTCAACACAACCATAGTGTACTACACTTGTGTTTGGCAGATCTACTGTATGTAAAGTATTGCATTTGTAGCGTCTGTTTTTTCATGCCACTCTGAACAATCCTAGTAGGACTGTATGTAGTGATACCTTCAGATCTCAGTGTTTTACAGCTTCATCAAGGAGTGTAAGTATTTCTTTAATCTTCGGATTAAGCTCATCTTTAGCAACGGAAAATCTGGAGAGGCAATTAAAGATATTAATTACGTAATGCTGTTGGTTTTGCCAGGAATTGACATGAGTGGGCCCCTCCAGTGCAGCTTCTTGTTCCTACAAGGTCTTGTTAAGATGATGTAATTGCTGTTGGTATATTGTAGCGAGTGTCATAATAACGTAATGGTTTGACATGTGGATCCGTCTTGTTGGTTCTGCACAAACTAAAACCATACATCTCAACGAGTCTCTGCAGGCGGCGGGATATTCGAATGAAAAAGAAGGGCCAAAATGACATCATAAGTATTGTTTTCAACATTATAAAAAGAAAGATATTGTTTAATTGCACATTTTCTTATTTGTTATGCATGTATTCCGAGTTGAATGCTCATTTCATGTATCTGTCTATATGTCTATTTCACCATTTGTTACCACACACGTGGGGAAATTACCTTACAAACATTTAACTTGAACATCTACACAGGGAATGAATTTCAAGACTTGGCAGCAATACATTCACTATCTTTTATGATATTCAACCTAATACTGAAATCTGTTAAATAGCCCAATCTGTTTTGCTCAGCTATGTTGTTTTAATAAATGACTCTTGAGTAAATTACTTTTGATTCACAGTACCTGTGCCCAATCATTTCCCCCGACCTATTGAAGAAGATACCTGAAGCTTTGAACATGTACCCTACCCCTAACCTTAACCCTAAAGCCCTTTTCAGAATAGAAGAACATAGTGGCAGGACCAGGGGGAGCTCATTAGCTCTCTGAACTCCTGCTGCAGCCCCTCTTGGTGGATTGATTTCCAAGCCTCCTCTGTACCTACTTCCATCTACCTACTTTGTACTGGTTGCTTTAACAGCCCTGCCTTGCGACCCATTCCGTATGCTAATCCCCTTTTGTGTTAAACGGTTCTTCTTCAATTGCTTGTTTACTACTGGCTTCCCAGTTCCACGATGGGTGCATTGTAGTAGCCAGAATAATGCCCTGAAACTTTCTTGTAGGAGCAGAGAGATGGGCTTGTATGGTGCTGGATCAATGGACACAAGTCAGCTAGACAGAAAGGAAGTGTAGTCTTTTGGGGTATTTGTTATCCGTTAGGATCCTAGACATTTGGCAATCTCTAGTAGTTCGTATTCACTGTGGGGACGAGGAAGAGTATTGTTGCAGATCCTGAGTTGCATATTCTTTCTGTAGACCATACCCTATGGGGCATCAGTTAACAGGGCAGTTGTACAGCATGCAACAAGGCGTACTGTTAATTCAACTCTGCTGTCGAAGCACTACTTGAATGTGCTTTTGAAGACTCAGTTCAAGCTGCTTCTACACACAAGTCCTTGCAAAGATAATGTACTGGAGTTGATCACAGTATAATACAGTGAGTGCAGTAAAGCTAACAATGCAGCTGCAAGAGATGGAAAGAGTTACGCTTTTTTTTTAAAAGCAACACAATCGTTTTAATGCATCACAGCTAGAAATTCCCAGGCACACTCGGATTGGTTTCTCACCTCATTGATTTGTCAAATTACCTGATCATTTATTTATTCAGTACAACAAAATGTTCTGAAGCAAAAAGCTCACGGTAACCCTGGAAATCCATAACCAGTATAAAGAGAAATGAAGCCCCCCCCCGCTCTGACCCGGCTGCCCATCAGACTGCGCCTCTCAGCGTGTCAGCTGACAGCGGCATGTCTGACGGCAGGCCGTCCCGGCGCCTCATCTTGCTAGCAGTGTGGCCTCCGGGGACGAATTATGAAAAAGCGACAAACTGACACTGGCACCTAATCAATAAGTGACAGAGTGCGTAACTCTTACCCCCTGATAATGTAACGCACAGAGCCACTGCTCACTGGGGAGGCCTGCTTGTGCAGGGCAAGCACAACAAGAGGAAACCAAGCCCGAGGGGTTAGTATAAGGAGCAGATATCGGGCACCCAATAGACTTTCCTATATGAGACATGGCTTGATTGCTGAGGCAGATGTACTGTATCCTGTACAGTAGTCTTGAGGGCTGTGGTTGTCTAGGGAAACCAAAAACAACCAACGCTAAGTGGCAACCGCAGGGCTGGAGCCAGGATGATTTTGGCAGAGAATGTGATCGGGAGGGAGTGGAGGGTTAGGGTTGGGTGGAGCAGAGAGTCCTGTTTGGAAGATTTATGTCTGGCTCTTGCTAACAGGATAGCTTGTTCCAGAGCTGCCCTTTTTAAACTGAGGTATAACTTGGTTAAAGCGAAGCGAAATGTAGTATGAGAGCATAAAAACACATAGTAACAGCAAAGTGGTATAAAAAGCATGGGAACATGCTAAATCACGTTTGCCAGGGTACATTTTTAAAAAGGAGGAACACAAACGCTAGCAGAAGGAAATTGGGTCGCCATCAATCTGCTGTGCATCTGTCAGCGCTGCTCGGAGTTCGGGGTCCTTAACGTGATCCGCACTGACCACTAATCAATACTTTTGCCCTAGTTGTCGGCTGCCCCCTTCTGTTCAATGCACCCCCTTGACCCGCTGGCTTCATTGTCCCGTCAGGCTGGAAAAATCAAGAGGGGCTCATTGTCAGCTTTCTCTCAAGACTGCCCTAATTTTTATAGACAAACATGTTGAGGAAGAACTCTAAGAAACTAAAGCAGACAAACATTTCAGCTGATGCCTTCCCCAGTGCCTCATGATCTCTGTTTGAACTGATGGGTGAATACGCTTGGATTAAGATACAGGAACTTCACATCAATTATATTCTACACTGGAGCAAAGATCAGGTTATTTCTGCTACTCTGATCCCCACCCAGGAATACAATTATATATTGCTCCATTCGTTGTATTAGTTAACAGCTATTAAGAGCATTTAATTGAAGATTCAGTTGGTATTTACTGTTGAAACTCAGCACATAGGTATGTGTTGCACCGGAACCTCTTTTCAGAGAAAGTTACACAGCTTGAACTCCTATATCCTGCACCTGCACCTCCTCTCGCTTCTCTGCTGAATCAATGCTTTACCTGGGAGAGATTGACATCCTAACTAACACAGCCTGCACTGCACTGAATGAGCCGAGGAGCTCAGGCAGTGTTGCAATGACCCCAGGACTTGTTTGCAGTACACAGTATTAAACGTTTTGAAATCCTGCTAAACATCTGCTCTACCTGACTTCAACCAGCTGCCAGCGGCGGCTTGCGAGAAATCTAGAACTTCAACTTCAAGGGCCTTGATTTGTTTTCTTCAAGTACATTTTGTTTTAGCAAGTTTAAACTTTGCTCCGATTTCCAGGTTAGGAAACAAAGGACTCATTGGAGACACAGCGGATGGAAGGAAAATCAAGAGGCTACTGGGGGTACATTTATTACAGCTTTACCTGTATGCTGTTTAAAGCCCCCTGTCTACATTGCAGGAGCAATATTAAAGCTTTGCATGAATGCTGAGGCAGCAGGGGCTAGAACTGTCCCAGGTACTGTATTTGGATTGTCTTTTCTTAGAGGCTGGATAGGCAACGCAGGATATTTTCTGTATGATTTTTGAATGACATGTAGGGGTCTCCAGGATAAAAGGGGTTAAGTTGATCTGGTAAGGTCCATATTGTTACACAATCACAAGGGCATTTGATAGGACATCTGGTAATGTGTCCAGTATTCCTCTTTTGTTTGTGTTCTGTATTCCCCTATTATTCCCCTATGCACATTGTACATTACTTGGGGCTTTGCATGCAATGAAACACAAAGCAGTACAAGGTGCAGTAACTGCAAACATGGCAGGAATACCCAGCAGTGAACAGGAGCCACTGAGACCACCTGAATCAAACCAGCTCTAGAGCTCAGAGCAAAATGCGTCCAAGGAAAAAAACAACAAGGCAACGCCCATGAAACAGAATGAAAAAAAAAAAAACATTGGATTATAAAATGATTCCAACACGGAGCTCTTTAACAGCACTAAGTGACTCTGCATGACACTGTGGGTTTAGTTTGAGATTTTCCCACAAAAGCCACAGGTTTGAGTTGGTCCCAGCTCAGGAGATTAGCCTCTCCCCCTCCCTTGAGCCACCCAGGCCCTGAACTGCTCCGACTCACTCAGACCGAGATTAGCGAGTGCTGGCCGGACCCTGTACTTACTGCGCTGACACTGAGAACTGCAGGGCAGGTCACCTTGTCACTCCGGCCTTAAACAGCTGGGACAATTAGGCACAGGATTTCCACAAAACATCAAGTCATCATGGCATTAGCACAGCACTGTCATTATTCTTAAAGGTCATTCAATTACCTAACAGCAATAATAACAATAAAGCCTGGTTAGAGGGCTGCCCCTGGCTTCCTGCTACAGCTTGGAACACGGCTCCAGATCCCCTAGTTTTTACAACTACTGTGCACAAATACAGTGGCACGCTTTTAGAAGGGGTGGCCTGGATACCTGTGTAGTATCAGACAATCTTCATGTGTGTTACAAGAGATCACACACTGAACCTGCCATGTGGGTTTCCAGCAACACAGCACCAGTGATTGAAAGCGTTGCATCGATTGGCTCACTGTATACCGCAGTCTTGTGGTGGTCTACGGTAAAGCGTCTGCTTTCAGGCAGGTTGACAGGGTAAGGTAAGAAGCAGTGAGATCAGACAGCCCTCCCTGGGATGTGCCCGCACTCGCTGCAACTGAAGAATCTGTTCCGCAGCAACCTGTGAGAGAAAGGATGAGCTCAGCTCTGCCTGTCAGGGTACAGAGGGGCAGAGCGAGTGGATCCGTCGCCCCCAGTTACTGAAACAGAAAAAGCATTCAGGCTGCCTCACTGCCGGAGCGTAACTGATACACAGGGCCCTGTCTGAGTGCCGCTCGCACGACAGCTAAACAAATAAGACTTAGTTCCGCAGCAACACTGCTTCTTGTATTCAAGAGGAACTAAAAATCCCGTTTGTACAAAATTAAAGGAGGGTCAAGAGCTACCGATTAGGAACAGAAGACCTGGTAAACCCAACTCCACAGACAAGCACAGATTAACACATACTGCATACAAACTTTTAGTTTGATTCTCAGGCAAAAAAAAAAATCTTCATAAAAGAAACAAAATGTATCACTAGTTTTACAGATCTGTAGAAAAGGACAGAAGTTTGTTGTATGTTGGAAAATGGCAATCTGTAGCTTTTTTTAAAGAAAAATCTGACAGACTAACTGTTCCATTTGGTATTTGTAGTATTTGGTATTTAATCATATCTTGATGTAACTGTCACTGTCACTGTTATCTGCTGTATTATTGAATTGTATTTTGTCACACTTGTACTTGCTTGAACTAGTCATTGTATTTATCTTGCTCTTATTGTATTATTACTTGTACTGTAACACTTGAAATGTATTTGCTTACGATTGTAAGTCGCCCTGGATAAGGGCGTCTGCTAAGAAATAAATAAATAATAATAATCTAAAAATTGGCAGATCTTAATACCGCCTCCACGAAACATATGTACGGCTCTATGGCAAATATCGTTCCTCTGTATTTTCACTGTATTTAGTGATATTGCTTATAAAGGTCAAATCTCTTTGCGGTATTAAGATCATTAAAACAGACCCCCCACTGACACACAAGCACACACCAAAAGAATATTTAAAATGTAAAGCACCCTCTGTTTACGGCTCTCCAATACCTGGTAACTTACTAAACACATTTCTGCTGTTGGAAGTTGTATTGTCATTGAGGACCGTATTGAACCAATGGAGCTGAGCTAATCTTTCCAATAAAGGCGTGCATTGCTAATCCTAATGCTGAGTTCCCGTGAGTTACACACTTACTGTGAGTGTGGGAAGGGGAGCAGGCAGGCAAGGCCACTGTCCTTTCCCTCTTGGTGGCCCTGCAGCTACCAGCCTTCTGTGAGTCCCAGCCCCCCGTTGAGAAGGTATGAGGTGAGGGAAGGAGATTGTCTGTTACTGCAAGGCATGTCATTTCAGTGGCTTTTTTTACTTACGAGAAGGAAGAGACATTTTACCAGATTCGCTCCTCTAGCCTTTCTGCAAGCTGATTTTAAAACATTCCAGACAGCAAATACAAAAATGAATGGGAATACTGTGTGTAAGATTCCCATTTCAGTAACATATTACTGGCGAGTTTTAATTATGTTTCTTTCATAACAATATCAAGAATTAAACTAGCTACTAGCTCCCTCACTGAGCTGCTACCTGCTACAGTACTGTGCACAGTGCATCCCTCACTGAGCTGCTACAGTACTGTGCACAGTGCATCCCTCACTGAGCTGCTACAGTACTGTGCACAGTGCATCCCTCACTGAGCTGCTACAGTACTGTGCACAGTGCATCCCTCACTGAGCTGCTACAGTACTGTGCACAGTGCATCCCTCACTGAGCTGCTACAGTACTGTGCATAGTGCATCCCTCACTGAGCTGCTACAGTACTGTGCACAGTGCATCCCTCACTGAGCTGCTACAGTACTGTGCACAGTGCATCCCTCACTGAGCTGCTACAGTACTGTGCACAGTGCATCCCTCACTGAGCTGCTACCGTACTGTGCACAGTGCATCCCTCACTGAGCTGCTACAGTACTGTGCACAGTGCATCCCTCACTGAGCTGCTACAGTACTGTGCACAGTGCATCCCTCACTGACCTGCTACCTACTACAGTACTCTGCATAGTGCATCCCTCATTGAGCTACACAATGTGATGTTTTACTGGTTGGTTGGTCTATATCTAGATTTAAGTTCCAAGATCTTTTATCCAAGTAACCACAGAGGATTTGAGTGACAATACATTTGGTTAACTGCTAACAGCTTCGTATATTTTATAGTCAAATAAGCCGGTGTTTAACATTCAGTTTCTTAAATTACTCGTGGAATGTTTCCACAAAAAAAACAAACGTTCTTGTCCACTTGGAAATGTCCAACCAGCCAGTCATTAAACAAGCATTACACCTTCTGAACCACGCCGTTTTATTAGGAGGTAGACCTCTAGCAACAGTAACAGCAATAGCGCACAAGCAACTGTAGTAAAATGAACAAGCACAGGTCTTACGGGTATGCGGGTCTACTGTAATCGTTAGGATCTCCGTATTTCATTTCCAGGCGGCGATGGCTTCAGTTACATACTGTTAATAAGCACAGTAACAACATATTGGAGACAGTTGTGCAACGTGGAAACGTTATTTATTATTTTACAATGTTTTCCAGTGGCTTGCCTCTTTTACCATGCATTCCCGTGTGTATGCTCCTCTGGTCTTTATTCCCATACACTTTGTTTTGTGGGCAGGTTGCAGCCGTTGTAAATAAGCATACAAAGGTAAAGCAGTTACAGGACAGGCAATGATGTCTTCAGCTGGTTAAGTGTGCATTTCAACAGCATCCAACTGCCGCTATACTCCGACGGCCTACCAGTTGCTCTGTGACAGACTCAGTCCCACAAGGGGTAGGTTTCCGAGGCGTTGACTAAATATTGCCAGTGGTTGAAATAAAACGACTGACACACATAAATACATAGCAACTAAATATTTCAATGCAAACACCTACGCATTCTCCCGCGTGTTCCTGCATATTAATGTTTATGAGCCGTTTTATTTGGAAACGCCGCACTTGGCTGTTTAAAACACCCCTATCAGATTTCAATTGCCCAGGTATTCCAATCTTCATTTGCCGGCTGCTTCTTGACTGACACGGTTAATGTGCCGTTCCGTCGAGCAATGTGCAGCTGGGTTTAAGTGTCTTTTCGAGGGTGAAACTGCGGCTGATTAGCCTTTTATCACTTCACAGTAGAAGCTGTCATAGTAACGCATTTCTGCATTTCTGTCAATGTGTTTATTTATTATGTTATTCCTTCTCACTTTATATGCGGGCTTCCTTCACTGCAGACATATTTTTTATAGAACTGTAATTGCAGAAACATGTATTCCCCGTCATTTGTGAATGATATAACCTTCTACCCTGAACTAAACATTAAGCATACCAAGAACACATGAGGAGTAGCTGGGTCTGCAACAGTTTTTACAGTTATTATTATTATTATTATTATTATTATTATTATTATTATCATCATTAATTAGCCCTATTACAAGAAATGTTGTAGTGAACAGGGCCTTATCACATAGTAGTCTATTTTATACATTGTTCTACGTATTTATTATCATTTATTCAACAACAAAAAGTATTCAATAAATTGCCTAACTTTATGATACAGAAATCTTAAAACAATTATCATGGCGCGGTCCTCCCTTAAGGCTATTGTGAAAAGTTGTTTTGTTGTTGTAAATATCACAACGTCTTAAGCTGATGGGCTAAACAGTTGCGCGCTAGTGTGATGCAGGCAGGGCGGGTTTGTAGATGAGACCGGGGCCCCTCATGTTGTCACTGGAACGCATTGTTAGTAAATTCAGATTCGAATTGTTGCAGATAAATCACTGGAGCTCGGCCGCTGTGCAACTGTTATTTGAGAGCGTACACATACATGTTACGTTTGCATATTTCCTCTGTTTGACATCTTGTTGAAGCGAGTAGCTGTAACCTACCTGTTGATTGTCAATTCTGACTTTGCCAGTCTGCAAACATGGCCTAGCTCCGATCTCCCTCAGATAAGTGTCACGATATTGCCAGCTTTACCGCCATGTGAAGAATGGAGAAAACGAGCAAACAGCTGCAAACCAACCCCCCCCCCTTCCAAACATGTACAGCTAATTAAAGAGCGGTGTGTTTTTTAAACGGGTGAACAGTATGGCTAACACATTTTTCACATACTACGAAGCTGCGCCTGCAGAACAGGGATTAGCTGTTCTCAAACTGCTTTCATACACGGACGGATGATTTGTCCAAGTATTACGTGAAATAACTTGAATAATATTACTGTGCAAGCACAATCTCTCGTATAAACATATCTCTTTTTTTTTTAATCGGAGGCTTGGGTGGGTGGGAGCGCGTTTGTGATATTACATTTGGAAAGGCTGTAGCGGGGTTACGTGCGTTGTAAATTACAGAAGTCATCAGTGAGTAAAGGTAGGTGTGAGGCGCCTGACGTGAAGCACAGTGTGCGCTCTGCAGCTCTCCAGCTGGGTGAAGTCTCGGTTGACCCATTTTTGTTTTGCATCACCTAGAATTTTAGGATTGAGGCATCTTTTTTTAAAACTATGAAGATAATTTAGATATTTTATTTAGCATCATGTAATAAAAAAAACCCATACTAGCAGTACATCATGTTCGATTTCGAAATGTCACATTGTTCTATTTCTGTCGTTTTTTGGTTAAGTATATATAAAACTACAAAGAGGTACGCAATTCAATGCTAACGTAACATTATTCAACAGGTTTCATTCGACTTTATGAAGCAATATGAGTTAATTCTACAGGGTGATGCAACACTTTTGGCCATATCTGTACAGTCGATCTTAGTAAGTGCTGCCCTGCACAATACATGCGTTTGTTTACCGTGCAGCCTCGATGACTTTGCAGGCGATGCATTCTCAATACAGTCTCCCGGGAGCACATTTGGAAACCAAACCCTGCCCATGAAATTGAAGACTTTGAAATGAATTGATCGAACAAAGCTTGCTTTAACCCCCACTCCCTCCTCCCAGTTTAAAGAGGAACCTTGCCGTTGATATCATTTCCTATTTTTGAGTGCGTGAGAGATGTTATGAGAGATGAGATCTTGTGTGTGCGCGCGTTCTTTGATTCATCTGCTCCTGCATTCTGAGATGAGAAGCCGATTGAAGCAGAGCCCGCCCCGCCGCACACTTTGCCCCGCTCCCAGGCTGGCTTGTCAGATCCAGGATCTGTTCAAACATGCATGCGACGGGGGCCTATTGAACAACAATCAAGCTTTTTCATAAGAAGTGCAGTCCTAACCCTCAAAGCAATATCCTTCAAAAACCCGACACCCTACAGCATCACATCCGACTCCAGGTGCCAGCCGACTCGCTTATCAGAATCTTGGTTTACACATAAAAACTGAAAAAAAAAACACATTGTGATTGCAAGTTAGTGAGTTGGGGGCAAACAAAATGGAGTTGACACAATTTGTGCTGCACCAGATTTTTATTTTTTTTTGTGCAATGCGATGTAAGCTTCAAGTCAGCTATACATGACAAAGTATTGTTTTCATCTTTCAATATGCTACGATGTTTACAGTTGTGTGCTCCTAAAATCATTTCATTAAAAGCTTTATTAAAAAAAAGACACAAATGAATAATGTAAAGCTATTCTAGATAGATTGCATAGCCTACACACCTAAAACTATCAATTGTCTGTCAGATTCTATTAAATTAGAAAGATCAAGGTACATAATGATAATAATAATAATAATAATAATAATAATAATAATAATAGGAAGTTGAATTTTGAAATGGGAACGCTGCAAACCCTGGTTCAATGACGTTGATCAATTCGATTTGTTTTTAGCAGCCATTTCATAAAGCAGCGCAGGTCAACCTGATTGCCAGCGATGTCTTTTCAATTAAAGTCTAAATAAATGGAAGTGACGTGAGCAGATTTATTTACTCTGGAAAGGGTATGTGCTTCTGAAGAACACACATGACGAAACACACACACGTGCATCCCAGCGCGTTAAGCGCCTGCATATTCTTCATCTATACACTTCAACCAAGTCCTGCTGCCTTCCTTTAATGATAATATTAAACTTATTAAAAAAAAACCCCGTTGAGATGTGAAACGGAAATGTCCCCGCGGTTTGCAATATTAAGAGCGTCCACTTCTTAACAAATACATAAACAAACGCTAAACTCAGACAACACTTGCTAATTAAAAAACTTTTAGCCAGGGCACAAATTGATATTTCGTTTAATTAAAATAAATAGGCTACCGTTATTGCAATTATTTTTGTAATAATTTAAATGACTAAACACGGCAATTTGTTTAATGATACATAATATGTTCTTATTTTAAACGTATATTTTCTAAAACACAAAAAACTGCCCATATAGTCTCCATAATCTAAGCGCCTTCCCTCAAAGACACTACTTTTCGAATTTGGCAAAACCGCAGAAAATTTGGTTCGATGAGGCATTAATTTGTTTATTCAAATATCTAATTCGCCCCAGTTGGTTAAAAAAAAAAAAAAAAAAAAAAGTATCGGCTTTTATGTAAAACTGAGATCAATTAAAATAGCTGTTTTATACACCTAACCCGATTCATGAATCACCCAGAAAAAACACATAAACGCGTGCCTCATCCGAAGCAGGTATTTTACGTCCACTCGCCCCACTGAAATCCAATTACTGTTTGAAGACCACGCAGGTAACCTGCAGTGTCTCCCGTGATACGTACCGAGGCGTTGATAATGAACAGGTGATTGTCTTTTAGTTGAACCTCTTTAAAAAAAAAAAAAAACATTTAAACTATTACAGAGCATAAAACACTTCAACACCAACTACCGCCAGTACAGCTTCGGGGTTTTCTTTGCGCCCCAAATCAGGAGAGTCAAGCTGATTTCGCGTTACCTCGTATTAAGCCTTCGCAATACAAAGCAATTTAAATACGCATTTGTGAAACAGAACACAACTGACGTTCCAATTATATACGGAACAATGTTTGTTCCGTAAACGGCTGGATTCATTTGTATACACACGTATACCCAATCCAGTTAGACAACTTGTTTATATAAAAAAAGAAAAAGAAACTTGAGTCGTTGTTTATGTTTTGTACAAATTTATTTGTCGTTTTGGAATAGAGTGAGTGGTCTTAAAGTCTGTAGAGATGTTATTCGTTTAAATAAGTCTCGGTCCGTGTGATATAACCTGAAACATTTGACATCAGTAAAACCTCACAAACCAGAAAAGGAACATTTCAAAACAACCCAAAAACATACATAAGTAATTCACAAGCTTTAAAAAAAATAAAATGTAAAAACCAAAAATACACAACTTACTATAAATACAAACTTGCGCTTGCGACCCGCACATTGTTTCAAAAGCAAAATTCAAAATCTAATACTCCATTAAAAATAAAAGAAACAATTCTACAAAGTTTTGGACAATGCCAATCTACATATTAAGTGTAAACAGTTACTTGAGAAGATTTTTTTCCGTCTTTTTTTCTTACATTTTAAAACATCAAAAACAAATTCGCCTCTCTCAGAAGCAACATTTTTTTTTCTTTGTGTGCAAGAGAGAGAGAGAGAGGGGGGGAAAAAACCTTGCCATCTTTTAAAAGGAAGTCCAATTCTTCTACAGAACTCGATTGCTTAGGTGCTCATGATAAAAAGCCTCTGCAATACAAATTTCAAAACTCTGCCGGGCTCGCAGAGTCCACATATTTCATTAAAAACAGAAAAACACACTCTTAAAACTGACAGTTTCACTTGAGAAAAAAAATAATAATTGCATTACTCTTTTTTTGTTTAACATTTCTCCGATTCACAGTTTTCAGAGAGTTCAAGTATCCAAAAGTACTGTGGAGTTCAAGTCTCTTCGCTTTGCTTGATTGTTTTAAATGTGGGTCAGTGGTAGCGTACCGTTCACGCCAGTCCCAGCGCTCTGGTAGTGTTGGTGCACACTGTGTAACCTGCTGGCCTGGAGTGAGGCATGGTCTGAGCCGTCTCCACCAGGAGGGAGGTACATGCTAATCATATCTCTCAAGTCGCCCAGGCACGCTCTTTGGGAATGGGAGGTGATGGCCGGTGGAGGAGAGCTGGGCTCCGACTTGCACACCGACGCCATGGAGCCCAAGCCCATGCCGCTCGTCGTCTGTTGGGTGTAAGCCGGGGACATGCTGTACGTAGAAGCCGCATTCATGTAGGTCTGGGCGGTGGACATCATGGGGTTGTACTGCAGCCCGGCCATCTCGTACCGGTGCATCTGCTGGATCTGGGGGCTGTTCATGCTCGGGTGCTGAGAGTAACCCAGCTGGTCTTGCATCAGGGAATACGCGCCGTTGGTCCAGCCGTTCATGTGGGCATAGCTGTCCATCCTCTGCCCCACCGAGACGGCGCCGTTGACAGTGTTGGCACCAGGCGCCATGAGCCCCCCGGGTAAGGAGTACTTGTCTTTCTTGAGCAGGGTCTTGGTCTTTCTGCGGGGTCGGTATTTATAATCCGGGTGTTCCTTCATGTGCATGGCTCGAAGCCTCTTCGCCTCGTCAATGAAGGGTCGCTTCTCCGCGTCTGTCAGCAGTTTCCAGTCTGCCCCCAGCCGCTTGCTGATCTCAGAGTTGTGCATTTTGGGGTTTTCCTGAGCCATTTTCCTCCGCTGGCCCCTGGACCACACCATGAAGGCGTTCATGGGCCTCTTCACCCGGTCCTGATCGTTGGCGCTGTTATTTTTGCCATTGTTGCCTCCCGCCGCAGAGCCCGTGTTGGGCTGCGGATGCGGGCTTTTGATCTCGGTTTCCATCATGCTATACATTCAGCTGGCTTTTACTTTACAGCTATCCTCAAAAAGAAAAAAAGTAAACCAGATGAGAGGTAGTAGTGATGAAACACTAAGTTGTTTTTCCCCCTGCCAAAGCGTGCGCTTGCTACCGTTCCCTGGTCTGCGTAAGAGCCTGCCTGTTGTTTCTGGTGCTACTCTGCTACAGAAGTCTGCAAACTTGCCCGTCAGCCCAGCTGTTAATAGGCAGCGCTCCATGTGATTTAGATTGACAGGCTAACAATGAACTCCCCTCAGCCAACCAGGGGCGGCCGTTCAACCGAGCAGCTGAATGGGTGGGTGATGATTAGCAGGTCGAGGTTTCGTCACGATTATTGCAGATAGGTGTTTTTCTTTAATTCTCGTATAACTCAGCTTTGTTTGTTTTTTAATTAACTACACGTAAATAGTCAACACACGATGTGAAAGAAAGGGATCAATTGCTTACACAAAAATGATAAATGCATGAATATTAACTTTTTCTTAATGTGAATGATTCAGAGTTTTATCAGGGCTGGTGTGGAGAGACAATTCATTAAGGCAGCGTGGTGATGTAATCACAGTGCTTGCTGTAGTCTCTGGAAAACGTGTTGTCATGTTACACAGTTTTAAAGCGTTGCTCAGTGTTGTTGTTGGATGAACTATTCCGCATCTCGGCACAGAAAAGCGGTCTTTCTTCGTTTCTAAAAAAATAAAAAATAAACCCACAACCTCCAATTGAGGATTACACCATTAATGGACAATACATGGTAAACATCGCGACTGGGATAAAAATCTGACAAAATGAAATTTAAATTGTACTTCTGTTTCTAAACAAATGGAAAAACAAGCCCTGCCTAAGTTTTTACTTTTAACCGCTTTATGTACAATACTATATTTACAAAATAACACTCAATATAGTTTGCACACGTTTTAAAATATTATGACAATTTCATTTAAAAGGTGGGAAGCACACACTGATATTCGGCTATGGCCTAAAACATTTGAAATGCCAAGTTTTGTAATCTATCCGACAACATACCAATTAATTAATGTAATGTATTGAAATGGACTGGTGAATTAAGTAGTTAAATGAACCACAAAAACTTAAGCTATCAGAAAATACAGCTGATTTATGCTTTATAACAACAACAAAAAAGTGCATATGGTATGAATCAAGCGTCCTAGGTAGGCCTGAAAAGCTAGCTAAATACTTTAACTGAGCCTAAGCCTTTACATTGACGCAAACGACAAAACCAAAGATGAAGTGTATTTAAAATATTGATTTATTGGTTTTCACTACTGGAAAACAAAGTACATTCCTGATTTTACCGCGTTTCCATATGAACCAGTTGTGTTATTTCTTTGTAGCGCCATTGATTCCTGTATGCACTGAAACCATTTTTGCCCCGTTCTTAATGTTTTTAATTGAAGTGACGTTTGCAGGCTACAAAGGCGTGCGTTTTAATTGGTAAAGAAAACAACGACTTTTGCCAATTTAGCATAGACACTATGTAACCCCCAGAACATTATTTTAAACCTAAGGTTTACAATTTTATTTATTTGTTTATTTTTTTCAGATTAAAGGCAGAAACGTAATCTTTTAAAACGAACCGTGTTACAAATACAAATGAAAAAAAGTTCACGTCTTCTCCACAGTAGCAGGTTTCACAGCCTCCCCGCTAAGCGCAACCAGATGATCCGCCTTGTGGTGGTGACAGGAGGCGGGGCGCTGTCTCCAAGGTGACCGAGTCAGCCAATGACATTTCCTCCTCAACTCAGATTGGGATTGAATCCACCTGTCACTCCTCCTTCCCCACCCCTGCGCGCGCACGCACACCTGCACACATCTTAAAGATACAGGCCTTCAGTTTCGCTTTATTTCCCTATATAACGTATATGCCAAAGACGTTGTTTTCAAATAAACACAGCTTAAGCAGGCTATTAAAACCACCACCACCACCACCACAACAACAACAACTCATGGTTCACTTTAAGAGCTACAAAAGGAAAATATTTCTGATGTTTGGACGATACTTTTGAGCGATTTTGCCTGTGTATTTATTTTTTAAATATACCCTGTTCTTTAGTCGTTTACGTTTATTTTTATGTTGGAATTATACTTATGATATAAAAAGTATTTTGAATACAGTTATTAAGTAGCCTACTAAACCCGCTAACGTAGCAAATATCTTAATTCAGTTAAAACACGACTTCCCGCGTTTACGCCTGCTACTTCATTTATATTTTCATATACACTCAAATTGAATTACTTTTCTGGATTCTACCGGCTTGATATAATCCTAGAACACGATTGCAATATTTGACACATTGGTCTCTAATAAACAGGACACACGGTGCCATGACCGGTTATCGCATATCCTGAGACAGTAAAAGGAATCGAAATGTTTTAAGTACAGTGCCAGAAAGTTATCAGCATTACGTGTTGTTCATTTAACTTCATCATAAAACTAAGAATGAATCTGTATTTAAGCATACAAAATGAAGAAACATGCCAACATAAATCGGTTTCTTATTCGTCATTCTTGACACGACACAGTCATTAGAGCTAATACACTGGCGCCCCCTTGTGGTTGAAATAACTCATGGCACTCAAGTCTCTGTTTAAATGACGATGGGCTGCAGTAGCCTACGTTCCTATCGATGCCATCATTTAGCCAACTAAATACAGTTTGTGTAACAGCTAAGATAATTCAATGCGAATAGTCACATGTGGTCTGTAGCCTTGTGACATGTGTTTTTTAAATAGCATTGACCATTTATATTTATATATGGCGTTTTAAGATTTGTGAAGGCCCGCTGTTACAGAAACTACGAGACAGTGTACCTCTGTATTTGCGGTAAAGCACCACGCCTTGTTAAATTGCAGGGTTTGCTGTTGTATGCTGTTGATATCGTTCAGTTTCTTTGGAGTCGGAATGTAACGTTAATTATTATTTGTATTGTTTCGGCACATATTTAGCTCCGGGACGAGTTTGCACCTGCAGCCACTCTGTTAATGTTTCTAACACCATTAGGCCATTATGACCCACTACTCCCTGCCCATTCAGAGACACGTTACGAGGGGCAAGTGTGAATGGACTCTCCACAGCGCAGCAGGGCACCCGGGTTAAGAAACAGCTCGGAGAGCTGCTGTGGAGAACCGCTCCATACAAAAAACAAAAAACAAAACTTGTAATAGTTTCGAATTGGAAAAGAAACATTTTGTCTCAATGAAATCATTGGTTGTTCTGCTTGTTTTTATATATTAGAAACGGGATGGGGGGGTCTTTGGTTCTTTGTAAACCCCAAACATCATGATTCGGATTGTACCCCCCTTGAAAGACAGTGATCTCATCGCGCACTCGATTTCCTCCTATGCTTACATATGAATTTTTTTTTTTTTAAATACTCTATAATCATATCCGCCACGTTCTTAAACCGTGTGTTTCAGTAACACACACCAGAAGGTTCGCCTCACTCTGCTGTAAGAAGCTTCAGTAAACCTAAATCTTGCTTCACCGCGATTCCTCTGAAGATACTACCCATTAGCCTTCTGTAGTTTCTGGGTGTGCCGACTTTCACAAGTGCGGTGTCTCCTTTCTGATGGCAGAGATCGACATGTCATAACAGCATCAACTCAGAGCAGCCTGCTGTCTGATTCTGCGCGCTCTAATATTGACAGCTGAGAGAACTGGATGAGCGGGCATAGGGGGGCGGGGGAGGGGCAGCTAAAGTTTCAAACACGTTTTCAAACAATACAAAAACATACACTCGCGCACAATGTTTACTCCGCTTTCAGGACCGTAATTGAATTCCGCGTGCGAGGCTGCATCCCATCCTCGCGGCCTATACCCTTGAGTATGGCTGTGCTATATGACTTGCTGTAAGTGTTGTTATTCAGTTGATGCATATAGGCTCAAGATCCGAGTTTCTTAGTGAGTCTTTGTAAAGTGGCAATTCATGCACATGTCAGCACATGGGGTCGCACATGGAGACACGCAGCACAAAAGCAAATGTTACAGCTATGACTTTGATAACGTCATGTGACTTCTATACAGACTATTCAACCTAACGTTTAAATTCAGGGTAATAGACTGCCATTTGGAAACAAATACAATCAATATTATTTAAACCATTGTGGGGTTTTTTTCTCATAATCCCCTGTTAGATAGATAGATATGAAAAATATACTATCTATCTATCTATCTATCTATCTATCTATCTATCTATCTATCTATCTAATTGTAATTTATCTTGAAAAGTACCATTGAAAACAATGAATTGAATACGGATTTATAGGCTGTGTTTTCAGCCTGAGCCCCGCACCTAATTATTTTAGTTATTTGGTTTTCACTGTCTGAATTTTTTTCAGTAACCCTAATACGATTCCGACAAAGAAAAGGAGTTCGCGCTGCTAAATGAACCATTGAGAAGACACCACGGCCCCCAGGGTGACTGTCAATAGCTCAATGTACCGGATTTCATTCCGCTATCAAAGCGTCCAGATAAAGCGACTACATTTCTAATTAGCGACCGCCTAAACCTGTCTAATTCCTCATTCTGTTGGTCCAGATATAAGCCCGACAAACTAACCCGCTTGTAATCTCCTTATGGAAATGAACCCGACAGCGGGGAAGTAAACTGGAAGCTACCTGGAGCTTGTGAATGAGGACGGCTTCTTATTTTTCTTCTTTCCTGAACAGAGTTTCCTAATTAATTGGAACAGAGAGCTCGAGACCACCAGCAACGCCGGGCAGCCCCTGGGCTGCAGAGCCGCGCGGTCTGGAGCTGAGAAGGAATCCCAGTGCTGCAGAGCGGACCAGCACACAACCATACGCGGCTCGGATACCGCAGAACAGCCGCCTGCGCGCAGCGGAATACACGATACTCTTATTTCCAGAAAATAATGGCAACAAGCCTGAGGGGAAATGAAGATGCGCAGCCAGTATATGTGAAATGCCACATTTAAAAAGCTGATAGCATATCTTATTTAATATCATTAAAACAAATAATAATAATAATAATAATAATAATAATAATAATAATAATAATAATAATAATAATAATAATAATGTGTTGCGGTATATATATTTTTTTGTTTTTCTATAAAGCTTATTGTAGGCTATTATAATTATACGCATTGCCTGCAACTGTCTGCAGCAATACTGATGAACATCAAACTACAATTTACTGAAAACTGTTCTTAGCTTATTAAATCGGAGCCCACAAATAAATGCGATGCAGGTCATATTGAGTTAAAATCTAAATGATACAAATGTTATATTTTATATTTAGCACAAATAATCAGAACTGGTTTGGTTTATATTTCATACACTGATTCAAGACAACAAAATTGAAAAACAATCAAGCTACTATCTAATATATTGTTCGCGTTGTTAATGTTTAAATATATCCTTTAATTAGAAATGGTATCAATCCGATTGCAAACATACTATCTTTACCTCACTCCCCATCACTTTATATATATATATATATATATATATATATATATATATATATATATATATATATATATATATATATATATATATGGCAATAATAATAATAATAATAATAATAATAATAATAATAATAATAATAATAATACTACATTTCAATTTAAAAAATGAAAAATCATGTATCCGTGGCTGTAGGGTTATAGAACACATTGTAAAACATAATTAGCAATCGAAATGATTTAATTATTGCGCGCCTCGATCATTAATGGAAAGAGGGCTCTCCTTCTGAATAGAGCTGTTTTATATAGCCCATTGATTACCGCTTATTGAAAACATAACGTTTCTAGATAATATTTCAGAACAAAACAAAAACTGTCATTTAAATTTTCATAACAAAAACCGACAAATAATTCGACGCTGCATTTCCCAGTAATTCTTGCGCGGGCCCATTATTATTAGGATAATCAGCGACATCATTTCATCAATCTGACTTGTTAATTAGCTTAGAAAATAAGCAATAATTAGAGGCAAATTAGAGAGAAGGGCGCGCTGTTCCCCTGCACTTCACTTATTATGGTAATAGGGATATTGTTGCAACAAGTAACAGCACGAGCAATACGGCGCTTAAAAAAGGCCTGCAGTCTGAACGCAATTTATTCTATATTAATTGACACGATAGATACTGAATGAGCCCTTTTTTCATTTTGAAAGAAAACGCAGTTTCTAAAATAAAGCCTACCCTCTACAAAGGGATGTGTTGTGATTATTGAGGGTGCGGGGGTAAGCAGAATAGATAGCTTTTAATTGCGCAGGGCTTTTGATCATAAAGAAATTAGTTGTTTTTTTTTTTTCCTGGCAAACAATAAGAGGACCGAGGACAGCTTGTAATTGCAAGAAACGAAACGGCCGCGATTCTTAACAATCTTTTTATTTTCCAGCTGTTCATTAGATTAGGAGGGCACGGGGTCAGCGAGAGCGCCCCCTCTCCTGGCAAATAAAGACGCGGCTTTAACAAGGTCTGGAATATGAACATATAACGCACATGCAAATAAACAAGATATTTTAAGCCTTTTAAAAGACAGAGAATCGATAACTGAAATCTTCCACCTCAGTGACCCTGAACAAGACCGTCGGGTTATGTAATTAGCAGAGAATGGCGTTTCAATTATTGTAACAATAGCGCAGTCTTACAAATATCTGCATGTTTTTTTTTTAAACCTGAGATGCGAGTAAAGTAAGCTCCTCTATATATTCCCATTGTGACAGACTTCCAGGCCTGACCATTTTTGCGGTGTGCTAAGAAACCACTCCAAAAATATGATATCCAAAAAGGAAGGAGAGAGTTTAAAAGCATTATAATAATAGTCATTTATAAAAATAAAAAAATAGGCCTAAATAAATAAATAAACAAAATAAATAAACACATATACATATTAAAAATTAATCTATTAAAGTCTGCAATGGTTTAATATGTCAGCATTTCTTTTAGGCCTATAATCATGGGTAAAAATTAGCGCAGCTTTCAAAATGTATATGCTTGTGTGGGAATGTCTTCTGTTTTGTAATGTTTTGATACATTTTTTTTTTTTAAAGTTGGAAATCAAAACAATTTCTATACCGTCTGGTCGCAGGTTCAAATCAGTCGGTTTCCAAAGCGCCTTCCCTGTTTTAAGGATGTGCTTTCTCTCTCCACTCGTTTACTCGGCTACGATATTCCCGCCTTTCGTCAACACCCTTGTCTCGCGCTCTCTCTCTCTCGTGCTTGTCATTTCGCTACTCCGTGCTCGCGGACAGCAGGTAACACTGGCCACGAGAAATAATGTCTAGAAAATGTCACCTGAGCGAGAGAGACAATGAAAGGCCGTGTGTGAATATTATCCAAACAAGAGAGGTCCCAGCGTCAGCGATACAACCCGAAGGAAAACGAGTCATTTACAGAGAGACAGCCGCTTCACCTGCGAGTGAAAAGAGAAAGTGAAAAACAGTTTTAATGAAAAAAAAACCTCCGACTGAACAAAAGTTATGGTATGCTTGATCCCAATAAACAACAGACTGATAGAAAAAACAGAAATAACGATGAAAAAAGGGGGTTTGCTGTAAAGTGCAGTTTCTGTACGACAAAAAAAATCTTAATTGTTGCTGCTGTCTTTACAAGAAACTTACTACGTTTTTATTCGTAAATGTTCCCAATTTCCTAAACTGTAATATCAAATAAAAACATGATTTAAAATATCAACTGTAGCAAACAACAACTGTAAGGAAGATACCCGAGGTTTGGGGCGTTTTATTGCATTAAATAATCATACATTTTGTAATTCGGTGCTGGTTCTAAAAGCTGCTAAAGCATAACTATGCTGAAAGTTTAAAGCTGAAGCCAGACACACACACACACACACACACACACACACACACACACACACACACACACACACACACACACACACACACACACACACACACACAAATATAGTGTTTTCTTGCTGCTATAGTATATATAGCCTACTGTGTAACATCTGGATTCACAGACTTTAATATCCTATGGACTGAACCTGGAAGACAATGCATGCTTTTAGGATTGGAACTCCACTTCAGAACTGGCTGTGTCACAGTGTTCTTAGAACATTCATCTGCCGGTCACTGCAGCTTTCAAACCTGACATCATCAGTCTGCCTGGCTATTTCTACCATGCTCTCTCAAGAAGGCGAAAGATGGAACGTTGTAGCTAATTGTTAAAATCGTGATTTACCTCTGTAAACTTTTCGACAAACATATCTATGACTCAATGCTATGTCTTTATACACTGCCCTGCCTGTGTCACTGCTGCCAGCTGTTCCTAAACACAGACGGCTGCTGCTGCTGGCATTGACCCTGTAACAACACCACACTGGACAGGGCTGGACAGAGCAGGGCCCTGGGGCTGACCAGGGATTGACAGCTTCATACAGGGTTCTTATAATGCACATGCCAGACCTGGTGCTTATCTACAGTCACTGGCATGGTCATTTAGAGACAATTAGTATAAAATTAGTATAAAAAATGTATTATTATTATTATTATTATTATTATTATTATTATTATTATTATTATTATTATTATTATTATTATTATTAATGCCAGAGACCATCATCCTGATAAAAAGTGATGTCTTATTTCAATCTCACACTCTTCCTCCTCTGATATGGTCAGTCACTCAGCAGTAGCAGCCCCTCTGTGATGTTTATCAAGTGCTGCTCGCTGCCTCTAATATGCGATGAGCAATCCCTGACAGACAGACGGTCAATGTGTTTGCGTATGTCATTCACAGACTGAACTGCACACTGTACAGAGCCCGGGAAGTCTCCCGTGTTTGTCTAAGCACTGTGAGAATTGCCAGTAATGATAAATTTCTTCACGGCACATTAAGCTGCCTAATCCTCTACATTCCTCCTTAGTCCTTATTGTCAGCCTGAAAACGATTTCCTCTCAGCTACACTCTCCTCGCTCCCCAGGTGTGTCCTGCTGCAGTCGGCATAACCTCCCAGCATGACTGGAAACAGAGGCCACTGCAGGCAGAGGCATGTCTGGGCTTAATTAAAGCTGGTATTTAAAATGATTCATTTATTTCCCTGGGATTACACATTAGAGAGGAGCTCCACTCGGTCAAACAATTAGTCTCCTGGCCGCCAGATCTCAACTCTCAACACACAGCACACACTAAGCAGTTAATTCAATTAAAGTTACTGATTGCTGCTGCTACTGCTGCTGAATTTACAGCGCCATTGAATTACAGTATATATATATATATATATATATATATATATATATATATATATATATATATATATATATATATATATATATATATATATATATATATATCTGTCCCTCCAAAAAAAAAACATGTTTATATAACCAAAACCTCGTTTTCTATAATGAACCACTCTTATATAGTAAACACTGGCCAGGATTAAATCAAATCATTATAAAGTGCTATGGCAGCGCCATAACCTTGGATTTAATTTAGGCCAGGGAAGCACTTTAGTTTTATGATGTGCTATGCAATGCATCTTTAAACGTGTTATAATGGATGAAACCTAGTTATTGTATTAATGAAAATACTGTAGCAGCATAGTGCTCTAAGTATGGCAAGCCAACTGATCAGTTAGAGATATCTCAAATTGCATTATAAGATATCTTGAAGTATTTTCAGATATCTGTCAATCATTTGCAGATATCTTTAAATGAATATGATATTTCTGTAAATAAACCCTTTTGAAAATATCTTAATTTCATTTTGAGAGATCTGAAAATTGATTTACAGATCTATTTAAATAATGCTTCGCTAGCATGGTACGCCAAACTGTCATTTAGAGAATATCTCCAAATGAAATTAAGATATCTTCAAAAGCTCATTTAAAGATGTCTGGAAATCATTCTGAGATATCTGAGATATCTTTAAATATATGAAGAGTTCTTCAAATATTTAGAGAGATCTGGAAATGATTTAGAGATATCTTCAAATATTTCGAGATATCTATAAATTAATTTGAGATGTCTCTAAATATATATATTGGCTTGCTATAGAAGTGTAAACGTTTTCTCATGCCTTCCTCGGCGTGATCATAACTTGTCTTTCTTATACAAGTACAATTGTTCTTGTTATAACCCGTTATTCTTTGTCAAACCCTTTAACACGTGTATGGATGTGGTGTGAACAGCAGCAGACTCTGCTCCTCCGTGTAGAACCGATCTCGCGTCTGACTTCAGTTCATTAAAGAATGAAGGAAATGCTTCGAAATCATGACCCAAGAAATCTCGCAGCAGAGGAAATATTGTAAACCGGCGTTAAAAGCTTCTGCAGCTGTGACACTGTAAATACATCGTCACAGAGAATTGATCTAGAGGTGTGATAATGTAGACATCTAGCGCTGTTTGAACTTCAAAACAACTTTGGGTCTCCTTGCTCTGATTTTGCTCAGCCTCCAAATAAAAGCAGTTTCTATTAAACTCTCATGCCACAGGTCAGCTACATACTTTTTTTTTTTATTTCATCAGTGAAGAATGCCTAAAATAGCAGGGTCTTTTTCCAACAGAGCAAGCATAACCTTCCTCATTAAATTTCCCTGCGAGCCGGGGACTGGCAGATGCTGCTGACACAGACCCCGGAATAATCTCTTTAACCCGCCGCTGTCAGGAGCAGACAGGCCGTGACCACGGAACGCATTCCGCGCGGCTGAGGTAGTTAAACAAACAATTTCACTTTGAGTGAGAGCGAGAGAGCTCCACTTTGTCACATTACCGTACACTTATCCTTGATCGTAAATCAAATATAAAAAATCAGATAGAGTTGCGTGCTTGTCAGAATTTCAGTACTCCTTATCTTTTGTAATGATTGCATCCCTTGCAACATTAGCGCCATTTTTTTTTTTGCTTAATGTGTCTCTTACCTTAAGAGATTTCATTTTCACAGTTCCGTCAGCCAGAACCTCTCGCCTCACCCTAGATGACACAGCTCGTCTGCAATAGGAGACACTCTTCCCTCAGTGTACTAACTTCTAGCAAATAAACAGGTCTATTTTAGAAAGTTCCTGATCTTAATACAGAATTTATAAGCCTTTGTGTTTTGTATTTGTCGAGTCTACAACTCACTCCCTGGGAAAACCCCAGCTGGAATAAAAAAATAACCTTTTGGTTTAAAGCAATCCTTTATTTAAATATATGCATTTGCCAAATGACACAAGATGTTGAATATTCTAAAGTAAAAATACTTTGTGAGGCAACACGAATTATTTGGAACTGCTCCCCACCGCAGTTACCTATCTTCCGAAACCAACATTGCAAGTGTATTTGAGAACAGAAACAATTTTGCTGATTTTTTTTTTAAATTTAAAAAAGGCATTCCAATTATACAATGTAATTTAGATCCTACAGACCGATCTTGTAAAAATGTTTTAGTTTCTCTAGTTAAAGATAATATTGTGCAAGAACAGAAAGTAATTAATTGCTCTGCGTATCGTTCGTTAATTAAACACACTCAGTTCTGTAATATGATTAATACCATTAGGTTGTTATCTGTATTTGTCTCCAAAATTAATGCATAATAGAAATACTTTGCATACAGTAGCTTTTATTAAGGAAGCTAATACTTGCAGGGCTAATTACAAGAGGTAGATTATTAAGGCTTTTAAAAAGAAACAAACAAGTATAAATTGAGAGATTAATTATGAGCCCCACTGAGCTCCATCTCGACGAGACTCAGGTGAAAGTGACAAATTCATATCGGCCGACAGCGCTTGATAACGGAGATAGGCAGCCATAAATTTAGTGTCAGCAAAGGTCTTATTAAAAGCACCTTAATTAAATGAGGTGTGAGCCATCGCCCTCCAAAGCAGCCCTCCAAAGCATTAATTAACTTCTGTCTGAGATAATAAGGTTGGGGTTACTGATGATTTAATTAAACACAGGTCCCTCCGTATGGCTGGGGAACTGGTCCTGTGACAGGATAATGGATAATGAGACCGGAGACGCGGGCTGGTAACCTTGGTCTGTGAAGGGAGAGAGCGAGCGAGCGCGCGGATTGGGCATTCCACTGCAGCTTGCTAGGTTTGCACACCTCAACGACAGTCCGGACACCGAGGCAGTTCAGCAACACATTAACATCTCTATTTACTTAAACAGTTATATTTCTTCTGACACAAGCACACGACCGAGGTCTGGATTCGTTATCCCTGCGTCAAACCCATTGTAGCAATGACGTGGTGTAAACTTTGAATTGAGGCTTGATGCTACTGTTCGGTAGGCGCAGTCAAAAGTATTGGCACCCTACACTTAACATAAGATCATTCAAGAAAACATGTTCAATACACGCATTTAGTCAACTTTAGACACTAATTAGACCCCAAAAAAAGACCAAAATACACTATTTCTGGTAGTTTAACAAACAATCTTTATGTATGCACTGAAGCAATTTCAAATATTTGTTCATAACAAAAGCATTGGCACCTTTACCTTAAAAGTCTGTAAAAATGCAATAGAAGTAATTTAAAAATATATTCATTTTTTTGAAAACCATTACACAGTAACTAAGCTGCATTGTAAAGTCATTCTCCAGGGAAAGAGATCATTATTTTGAATGTATGCAGATTGAATGAATGCAGCCATATATCAAAACATTCTACAAAGTATAATGATACCCTCTGCTCGTCAGCTGATTGGCAGACAGCGTATCTTCCAACATGACAACGACCCAAAGCATACGGCTAAGTCAACCCTGGAATTCTTGAGGAAAACGAAGATAAAAGTTCCGGAATGGCCTTCACAATCAGCAGATCTCAATCCAATTGAAATGCTTTGGACTGATCTGAAAAAACCTGCAGCCAAGCATTGTGTATCTGTCTGAGCTGAAGGAAATATGAAGACTGAAAGAGCCCAGATTTCACCAACAAGACGTAACATAGCGGTTAAGAATGATCCGAAACGTCTGAAAGCCTTAATTATTATTATTATTATTATTATTATTATTATTATTATTATTATTATTATTATTATTATTATTATTATTATTATTATTATTATTTATTTCTTAGCAGACGCCCTTATCCAGGGCGACTTACAGTCGTAAACAAAAATACATTTCAAGAATCACAGTACAAGTAATAATACAATTAGGAGCACATTTTTTGGCACATCAAGCAATGAGTGGCAGTTTATATTAATTATTATTAGTAGTAGTAGTAATAATAATAATAATAATAATAATAATAATAATAATAATAATAATAATAATAATAATAATAATAAATGTTTATTATTATTATGTTGGAATTAAATAGTAAATAATATTTGAATTCCTAAAGCTTGTTCCATGTTTTTTTTTTAAATGATATTAAGCTCCAGCATCTGTTAAATGTTCTATCTCCTCAGCTTGTTGTTGCTGTGGCTGTACTGAAGTTAGTAACACTGGGCCCAGTTCACAAAACTGTTAAAAGGAAGGTTTTGTTAAATCCAGTTTTGATGAATTAAATCGAGAAATCAAGTTTGCAGTTCATGAAGCCCATTTCCTCTTAGAGGCTTTGTTAGTTTGCTCTCATTTAAAACAAACATACCTTAAAACAGTCCTTAGAGTTTTATGATTTTTTCTTTTCACCAGCATTGATACAGCCCTCTGTTGAAACTCTGTTGCCCGCCATAGAGTTTCAACAGGAATCGCATATTTACATGTCACGAGAGCATCGTGAGGAAATCCTCAACAGCACAGCACGCTGTCATACTTCCAAACTATTTTAAAAGCAGGATCGATAAGTCAGCAAAACTATTTGATTTAAAAAGAGGCGGCATCTCTGCCATAAATCTGCGACTAATTATGCTGCCAGTTTGTTAAGACCAGTGTTACGGATCTGAAAAAATGGCAGCGCTGTCTGTGCCCCAGATATCTTTGAGATGATGGACTGTTTTCTGGGGTAATGTGCTGTAATAAAACACAATGATTAATCACCTCATTTACCAGTGAAAAATATTATTGTATTAGCAGGGTGAAAACATAATAGGTGAAAGTGATTAATACACAAGCCGATTTGGCTGAGAGAATGTGTTATTCTGGGAGCTCTGCGATAGCCTGTTGGCATGAAGATGCCTGCAGCTCAACTGAGTGCAATACAAACAAAAACTGTGCAGCATTTAAGATTTACTATAATAAAACAGCAGATCAATGCATTTGTGTTGTAATAGGTAATATCACAGTGTGTCATTTTATTTTTGCACTAAGAAGTCACTGTTCTAACAAAACAGCTCTGTTGCAGCATCCCACTCTGCATTGCTGTTCATTGTTGAAAAACCAATCGATACATATTTTAGAGAACAGAACACTGTTCATTTCCAGGCTTTACACCATGCTCTGAGACAATGTGATGCTATTTATTATTTGAAAGTAAAAAAAAATGATCGCAGCCTCATAAAACAAATGTTCCCCATTCAAATAAATCAAATTTAAACCATGTTATTGTATTAGTAAACCATGTTCAAAGATATTCAACAATCATTGAGAAGCCAGGGACAGACAAGTCATCTTACTCTGTCATATAATACAATGAAACCCCGCTACCTCCACGCACACACACACACACACACACACACACACACACACACACACACACACACACACACACACACACACACACACACACACACACACACACACACACACACAGACACTGTACACACTGTCCAGCAACCACAGAGACCAGCACAACTCTGCCTAGCCCACACTCCCCTCACACTAACTGCTAACAGGTAGACGCGCAGAGTATTACTTCACTAGACTATTTTCAAGAGAATCATAGAAAAACGCTTACCTACAACCTGCAAATGAAATTCCTGAATAATGTTACACACCTATTCTGTGGGTGGATATATACTATATATATGTACAGCATCGCTGTATGCATGTCTACATAGCTCACATTATATTTGATATCTGTATGACACATTGAGTATAAATATGATTTATTTCTTGCACCGGGCGCGCATACACAAGGAAGCTGGCCCCCTCGCTGCTCAGTAGACAGAACTAGGAGCAGCGGGACCATTGCATTCAAGATTGCTTCATACAGAAGTTGACAATACCCCACTGAAAGCCATTGTTGCTATTCCACATTTTTTAAATAGCTGAGCAGAACAGACAATATGGCAGGCTGGAAAACTAGGCTGGGGACCTGACCCGGAGTTCACGATGAAACAACGAGAGGCACAGAGGAACGGTTTGTCATTTACTGTAAGGCTGCTGCTGTCATTTAAACTGGATGCCACACACATCCTCACCCAGGCTGCTGCCCTACAGCCTGCACTGCACTGCTTACTGTTGTTAACTGTAGTTTAAGACACAATCTACTGCAGCTTTTACTACAGACTTTACTGCAGTACATTCCAGTACTTACTGTAGGATACAGCAGTCCTATTCTCTCACTCCCATTCTCAAACCACACTGCTCTATCCACTGCTCCAGCTCTATGTCAAATCTAGAAGGATTGCATTTCAGCAGAGCTCTAGTTTCTGAATCCTGTTGCTGGAGAACAAGAGGGTGTGTTTTTAGGCTTGTGGTGTAGTTAGTTTATTGATCTTCCAGTGGCTCAAGTATCAAGACCTCAGGTGCCAGTTCACTGATACACAACAAAACCAGTGGACTGCAGCATTTACTCAGAACACACTGTGTCACCATCGCAGCTCCGGGGGTGTTACTGTGAACGGCAATATGAAACATGTGCATTGGGTTTCATTTATGGCTGGTTTAGCACGATTCTTGGATTACTCAATGTTATATTAGGTACGGTAATTCAAGACTGGAGCTAATCAGGGTCTGTGAAACTAGCTGTTAGTGTTCACACTTTATCAAGGATTTATAAATCATCTGTGAATGAGCTTCAACGGTTCAGACGATTACCTCCAAGAATAACAGTTTATTTCCATTCCATTTTAATGAGATGCTACTAGCGTAAAAGCGTGATGTCATCCATGTTGAAGTCTCTTAAAAATGAATTACATGCTCTTATAACGCTGTATTATACACTTTCAGGATTATTTATTACCTTATCTTATATTGTTGGTGACACATTCATAGATGCATTATTGAATGTTTTTAGCTCATGCTTAAAGTGTTACCCATTTAGTTATATGTTGTGTGTTTATAAACTAGGTGGGGGCGGAGGGGGTACAGTCTCTTTGCTTTGATACTGGGGGTGGGGGGTACTGTCTCTTTGCTTTGATACTGGGGGGGGGGTACAGTCTCTTTGCTTTGATACTGGGGGTGGGGGTACAGTCTCTTTGCTTTGATACTGGGGGTGGGGGTACAGTCTCTTTGCTTTGATACTGGGGGGGGGTACAGTCTCTTTGCTTTGATACTGGGGGTGGGGGTACAGTCTCTTTGCTTTGATACTGGGGGTGGGGGGTACAGTCTCTTTGCTTTGATACTGGGGGTGGGGGTACAGTCTCTTTGCTTTGATACTGGGGGGGGGGTACAGTCTCTTTGCTTTGATACTGGGGGTGGGGGTACAGTCTCTTTGCTTTGATACTGGGGGTGGGGGTACAGTCTCTTTGCTTTGATACTGGGGGTGGGGGTACAGTCTCTTTGCTTTGATACTGGGGGTGGGGGTACAGTCTCTTTGCTTTGATACTGGGGGTGGGGGTACAGTCTCTTTGCTTTGATACTGGGGGTGGGGGTACAGTCTCTTTGCTTTGATACTGGGGGTGGGGGTACAGTCTCTTTGCTTTGATACTGGGGGTGGGGGTACAGTCTCTTTGCTTTGATACTGGGGGTGGGGGTACAGTCTCTTTGCTTTGATACTGGGGGTGGGGGGTACAGTCTCTTTGCTTTGATACTGGGGGTGGGGGTACAGTCTCTTTGCTTTGATACTGGGGGTGGGGGTACAGTCTCTTTGCTTTGATACTGGGGGTGGGGGTACAGTCTCTTTGCTTTGATACTGGGGGTGGGGGTACAGTCTCTTTGCTTTGATACTGGGGGTGGGGGTACAGTCTCTTTGCTTTGATACTGGGGGTGGGGGTACAGTCTCTTTGCTTTGATACTGGGGGTGGGGGTACAGTCTCTTTGCTTTGATACTGGGGGTGGGGGTACAGTCTCTTTGCTTTGATACTGGGGGTGGGGGTACAGTCTCTTTGCTTTGATACTGGGGGTGGGGGTACAGTCTCTTTGCTTTGATACTGGGGGTGGGGGTACAGTCTCTTTGCTTTGATACTGGGGGGGGGGTACAGTCTCTTTGCTTTGATACTGGGGGTGGGGGTACAGTCTCTTTGCTTTGATACTGGGGGGGGGGTACAGTCTCTTTGCTTTGATACTGGGGGTGGGGGTACAGTCTCTTTGCTTTGATACTGGGGGTGGGGGTACAGTCTCTTTGCTTTGATACTGGGGGTGGGGGTACAGTCTCTTTGCTTTGATACTGGGGGTGGGGGTACAGTCTCTTTGCTTTGATACTGGGGGTGGGGGTACAGTCTCTTTGCTTTGATACTGGGGGTGGGGGTACAGTCTCTTTGCTTTGATACTGGGGGTGGGGGTACAGTCTCTTTGCTTTGATACTGGGGGTGGGGGTACAGTCTCTTTGCTTTGATACTGGGGGTGGGGGGTACAGTCTCTTTGCTTTGATACTGGGGGTGGGGGTACAGTCTCTTTGCTTTGATACTGGGGGTGGGGGTACAGTCTCTTTGCTTTGATACTGGGGGTGGGGGTACAGTCTCTTTGCTTTGATACTGGGGGTGGGGGTACAGTCTCTTTGCTTTGATACTGGGGGTGGGGGTACAGTCTCTTTGCTTTGATACTGGGGGTGGGGGGTACAGTCTCTTTGCTTTGATACTGGGGGTGGGGGTACAGTCTCTTTGCTTTGATACTGGGGGTGGGGGTACAGTCTCTTTGCTTTGATACTGGGGGTGGGGGTACAGTCTCTTTGCTTTGATACTGGGGGTGGGGGTACAGTCTCTTTGCTTTGATACTGGGGGTGGGGGTACAGTCTCTTTGCTTTGATACTGGGGGTGGGGGTACAGTCTCTTTGCTTTGATACTGGGGGGGGGGTACAGTCTCTTTGCTTTGATACTGGGGGTGGGGGTACAGTCTCTTTGCTTTGATACTGGGGGGGGGGTACAGTCTCTTTGCTTTGATACTGGGGGTGGGGGTACAGTCTCTTTGCTTTGATACTGGGGGGGGGGTACAGTCTCTTTGCTTTGATACTGGGGGTGGGGGTACAGTCTCTTTGCTTTGATACTGGGGGTGGGGGTACAGTCTCTTTGCTTTGATACTGGGGGTGGGGGTACAGTCTCTTTGCTTTGATACTGGGGGTGGGGGTACAGTCTCTTTGCTTTGATACTGGGGGTGGGGGTACAGTCTCTTTGCTTTGATACTGGGGGTGGGGGTACAGTCTCTTTGCTTTGATACTGGGGGTGGGGGTACAGTCTCTTTGCTTTGATACTGGGGGTGGGGGTACAGTCTCTTTGCTTTGATACTGGGGGTGGGGGTACAGTCTCTTTGCTTTGATACTGGGGGTGGGGGTACAGTCTCTTTGCTTTGATACTGGGGGTGGGGGTACAGTCTCTTTGCTTTGATACTGGGGGTGGGGGTACAGTCTCTTTGCTTTGATACTGGGGGTGGGGGTACAGTCTCTTTGCTTTGATACTGGGGGTGGGGGTACAGTCTCTTTGCTTTGATACTGGGGGTGGGGGTACAGTCTCTTTGCTTTGATACTGGGGGTGGGGGTACAGTCTCTTTGCTTTGATACTGGGGGTGGGGGTACAGTCTCTTTGCTTTGATACTGGGGGTGGGGGTACAGTCTCTTTGCTTTGATACTGGGGGGGGGGTACAGTCTCTTTGCTTTGATACTGGGGGGGGGGTACAGTCTCTTTGCTTTGATACTGGGGGGGGGGGTACAGTCTCTTTGCTTTGATACTGGGGGTGGGGGTACAGTCTCTTTGCTTTGATACTGGGGGGGGGGTACAGTCTCTTTGCTTTGATACTGGGGGGGGGGTACAGTCTCTTTGCTTTGATACTGGGGGGGGGGTACAGTCTCTTTGCTTTGATACTGGGGGGGGGGTACAGTCTCTTTGCTTTGATACTGGGGGGGGGGTACAGTCTCTTTGCTTTGATACTGGGGGGGGGGTACAGTCTCTTTGCTTTGATACTGGGGGTGGGGGTACAGTCTCTTTGCTTTGATACTGGGGGTGGGGGTACAGTCTCTTTGCTTTGATACTGGGGGGGGGGTACAGTCTCTTTGCTTTGATACTGGGGGGGGGGTACAGTCTCTTTGCTTTGATACTGGGGGTGGGGGTACAGTCTCTTTGCTTTGATACTGGGGGTGGGGGTACAGTCTCTTTGCTTTGATACTGGGGGGGGGGTACAGTCTCTTTGCTTTGATACTGGGGGGGGGGTACAGTCTCTTTGCTTTGATACTGGGGGTGGGGGTACAGTCTCTTTGCTTTGATACTGGGGGGGGGGTACAGTCTCTTTGCTTTGATACTGGGGGTGGGGGTACAGTCTCTTTGCTTTGATACTGGGGGGGGGGTACAGTCTCTTTGCTTTGATACTGGGGGGGGGGTACAGTCTCTTTGCTTTGATACTGGGGGTGGGGGTACAGTCTCTTTGCTTTGATACTGGGGGTGGGGGTACAGTCTCTTTGCTTTGATACTGGGGGTGGGGGTACAGTCTCTTTGCTTTGATACTGGGGGTGGGGGTACAGTCTCTTTGCTTTGATACTGGGGGGGGGGTACAGTCTCTTTGCTTTGATACTGGGGGTGGGGGTACAGTCTCTTTGCTTTGATACTGGGGGGGGGGTACAGTCTCTTTGCTTTGATACTGGGGGGGGGGGTACAGTCTCTTTGCTTTGATACTGGGGGGGGGGTACAGTCTCTTTGCTTTGATACTGGGGGGGGGGTACAGTCTCTTTGCTTTGATACTGGGGGTGGGGGTACAGTCTCTTTGCTTTGATACTGGGGGTGGGGGTACAGTCTCTTTGCTTTGATACTGGGGGGGGGGGTACAGTCTCTTTGCTTTGATACTGGGGGTGGGGGTACAGTCTCTTTGCTTTGATACTGGGGGTGGGGGTACAGTCTCTTTGCTTTGATACTGGGGGTGGGGGTACAGTCTCTTTGCTTTGATACTGGGGGTGGGGGTACAGTCTCTTTGCTTTGATACTGGGGGTGGGGGTACAGTCTCTTTGCTTTGATACTGGGGGGGGGGTACAGTCTCTTTGCTTTGATACTGGGGGGGGGGTACAGTCTCTTTGCTTTGATACTGGGGGTGGGGGTACAGTCTCTTTGCTTTGATACTGGGGGGGGGGTACAGTCTCTTTGCTTTGATACTGGGGGGGGGGGTACAGTCTCTTTGCTTTGATACTGGGGGTGGGGGTACAGTCTCTTTGCTTTGATACTGGGGGGGGGGTACAGTCTCTTTGCTTTGATACTGGGGGGGGGGGTACAGTCTCTTTGCTTTGATACTGGGGGCGGGGGTACAGTCTCTTTGCTTTGATACTGGGGGTGGGGGTACAGTCTCTTTGCTTTGATACTGGGGGTGGGGGTACAGTCTCTTTGCTTTGATACTGGGGGGGGGGTACAGTCTCTTTGCTTTGATACTGGGGGTGGGGGTACAGTCTCTTTGCTTTGATACTGGGGGTGGGGGTACAGTCTCTTTGCTTTGATACTGGGGGCGGGGGTACAGTCTCTTTGCTTTGATACTGGGGGTGGGGGTACAGTCTCTTTGCTTTGATACTGGGGGCGGGGGTACAGTCTCTTTGCTTTGATACTGGGGGTGGGGGTACAGTCTCTTTGCTTTGATACTGGGGGCGGGGGTACAGTCTCTTTGCTTTGATACTGGGGGTGGGGGTACAGTCTCTTTGCTTCTTGCGTTATGTAGGGACATCACATCATTTCTCGAGAACAGTGTGCATTATTATTATTATTATTATTATCATTATTATTATTATTATTATTATTATTATTAATTTGCAGGAATCAATTTGGCATCATTTCCTGGGACGCCGTGTCACTCGTAGATTGATCTGGATATTTAACAACGATTTAAACTCCCATCAGTCACCCCAGCTATTAGGGCCCGAGTCAGTGACAAGGAGATAAGTGAGTGACAACAATCCACTGCCAGCATTAAATGTCTGCTCTGTGCTACCTGATCCGGGCCCGTGGAGTCGGGGTGGCACCTGAGTGCGAGTGATGGGCTGCGAGCCCCCCCGGCCGGCCCCAGGCTCGGCACTCGGTCTCCAGTTACTCCTCCTCACCTCGGCCCTGTGATGGATGGGACTTTTATTACAAACTTCTTTCTTCCTGGCGGTCATTAGAGAAAGACGTTTGGAGGAAAACTTGTATACCATGACATGTTTTCCCAGTCAGTGGCTGGAGGTATTAGATCTGAATTATACCTTCACGTTTATCTGTCAATTAATGTCTATGTTTCTGCAATAAAGTAATGAGTAAAAATCTTGTCTCTGGTACGGGTGTATTTATGTTAACCTATGACATTTTGGTGCCCTTTTGCACCTCTTAAAAATGGTCCCATTTGATGTGTTTTTTAGGAGCTCTTCTATGTGTGCGAGTATAGCAGGTCCATAATTCAAATGTAGCCCTTGCCTGTGTGAATGCGTATTTGTACACCTGTGAGAACGTATTGTCAGGTTAATGACCAGGTGAGTCAAGAGCGAACCATTCAAAAATGAAAAGTCTTGCTAACAGAGTTAAAGTGGATCTATCGAGGGGGAATCAATTGCAATATAAAACAAAGATCTTGCAAAGTAAGACCAACCACACCTCCCAGTGTCTCCAGGATAACAAGGATAGCTGTGTTCTCACATGGCCCTGCAGAGAGAAATGTGGTTTGTGGCATCGAATTCTTTCCTGTATCCTGAGGCCCCCAGCTCAGCTAAACCAGCTGATTTTATTCCTGCGAACCAGGACTCATAACAGGGTATGTTCTCTGCTGCTAGCCCCTTTAAGTTATTCAGGATGGTTCATAAACGAGGGGGGTGGGTAATTGTGCTCATTAGCAGAATGACAGCTTTCAGAGACCCGAGAGCTAGCTAAGCAGCCAGGTACTGTATAATCTTCCCAGGTACTGTGTGTCCGCTCCAGCCGGGGGACGTCTCCCCGCTGTGTCCTTCCTGACAAACACACATCTATCATAAACTATTACCCAGCATCAAAGCATTACTTTAACTCTAGCATTACACCAGTCTGCTTTTCACAGGGGCAGCTTGTGAAGCCCGGTGAGGGAGAGGCATTAAATCCTGACGGCTCTGCATTCACTGCAGATTGGAAAATGACAGGTCTTCTCGAGTTTCGGGAACTGAACACCCCCGCCCTCGCCCCATGCTGTTCACCTGGGCTGGCAGGGAGATCGCTGTGCCCTCGCGGCGCTACAGACCTGCAGAACGAGAGCATCAGCTTCTCTGTGCCACTACTCCCCTGCCTGGATAAAGAAGAGGCCCCTATAGACTGCCTAACCCCCATAGGTTACGTATCTACCCTGACAATGAATTTAATGCAAGGTTTTTCCACTTTCCCTTATTGCAGCGTTTTGAAACAAACACAATTGTCTGGTTTCACAGACCCTGATTAGTACTAGTCTTGGATTACCTTACCTAAAATAACATTAGGTAGTCCAGGTTTAGTGCTAATCTAGGTCTGTGAAAACAGCCATATAAATTCTAAACGTGCATAATATTTATTTTTGTATCTGTTAACTAGCCCACATTATGTGTTCTTAATCATGACTTACTGCGGTTTCTGTGATCATAGATATTTGGAAAATGTTATCAAGTCACTTTGACCTTTGGGGCAAGCCTGAGCAAGGCAGAATTTCTAGTGAGGGCCCAGTGCATACCTGACCATTGGAGGTGACTGGTAAATTCTTACCCCATGAAACAAGGAGTCTGTCTGCGATTTTCCATAACAGAATTTGCAGGGGATTTTATTAAGCATGCAGAATATCCATGAGTGGAGACACAGAATCGGGCATCTTCCTCACTCTATTAAACCAAGCCATATCCATTTGTAACAAACTATTTTAGTTTTGAATTATGAGAAACTGTATCTTAGCCTCTCTCTCCCTTAGTAAAATCTCAGGCTCACCAATCATTTTCTTTTTATTCTGCCTGTTCTTATCGCAGTCTTGAAGACAGCCTGCTTGTATTGTGTGGGTCCCTCCTCAGTGTGAATGCTGCACTTACCGCTAATTAAGTAATAATGGTCCTCCCTCTGCACTGAGCGCTAATTAAACTCCCTTTCTTCCAGCAGCAGCCGTGCACTCACCCATTTTGTCAGGCTTCGTATTGTGTGGTCTGTTCCCTGCAGGTTAATGGGAGGTCTGGTCAGGGCTGCGTGGGCCATTTCACATGAATGCTGTTCCGGTGAAATCTATCTTCAGTCTGCAGCTCAAGCAAGAACATCATCATCTGCCTGAAGGATTCATCTGCCTAATTCAAGAATTAAGTCACTATTCAAAATACACTGTCCTAACAAATAGAAAGTCAATTAAAGAGATACTTGTGTATCATCTAGGTGTTCCTCACATTTCATGTCTTACCTATTCCAGCTCGAACTGCCTATGAAAAGACTCCAGCATGCTGACTGTGGTAGAGGCGGGGAAAGAATCATATTCACTTTACATTGGAGCATCTAATCTTTTGAAATGGTCTTAAGTTCATAAAGGAGTGCTGACCAATGTTTAAAATATCTTTTTCTTACCTCTTTTGTGCATCAGCAGCATTATCTGTATCTCTTGTTCTTGTGTGCGTTGAAGACCTTTTTTACTAGATAAGAAAAACTGTAAAACTGTTAATTCCTGGTATCTAATACCCTCCTTGGCGCTAGGTCACATGACCTAACTGCAGCTAGACCATTGGAGGAGTAACACAGTGTATAAAATATACAACACACCAGGAACAATCACTTTTACTTTCATTAGACTGATAAAATCACAGTAGGCCTAGAAAATCTCACTGAGGCAAATAAACATTTCAAATACTATTGGGATTCAATTAGGGCGGCTGTTAAAAAGCTAACACTGTAGAGCTATTGTGTGTGTGTGTGTGTGTGTGTGTGTGCGTGTGTGTGTGTGCGTGTGTGTGTGTGTGTGCGTGTGTGTGTGTGCGTGTGTTTGGTACCTGTGTGGTCCAGTGGTTAAAGAAAAGGGCTTGTAACCAGGAGGTCCCTGGTTCAAATCCCACCTCAGCCACTGACTCATTCTGTGACCCTGAGCAAGTCACTTAACCTCCTTGTGCTTCGTCTTTCGGGTGAGACGTAATTGTAAGTGACTCTGCAACTGATGCATAGTTCACACACCCTAGACTCTGTAAGTCGCCTTGGATAAAGGCGTCTGCTAAATAAACAAATAATAATAATAACTTCTATTAAGATAGAGACAATAATCCTGGGGTTATTGTCACTGAATATAATTGCTACAGTATCATCTTCATCAGATCAGTATATAGTATCATATATACTGTGTTGTACTGAGGAAGGCTACTCACTGAAGGTGTGTTTAGAACAGCTACCTCAAAAAGATATCGTCCGTGGTTTTAGCGACTCTTCTATTGAGCCCCGTAACACTGTTCTGACAAGGATTTCACTCACATAAATGAATCTAAATGGTGGTGATAATGGCACTCCATCATGGTGGCCCTGTCCCTTTGTGTTCCAAGGTTACAGGAAGACCAACAAAGCAGAGCATGCAGACCGTCACTGCTTACTGTCTGCAACAGAGGCTTTTAATACATAGGTCTACATATCTTTATATATATATAGAGAGAAACATATGACTGCAACACCAGTCCATGCTAGTTGCGGCTGCCTCTATATTACAGGGCTGACTTGTGTTTTCCACTGTCTTAAATGGGTTAGCTTGTCCAAGGAGATGTGGAACAGATCAGGACGTTTGTTTCAGCATTAACTCAATCTACAGTATGTATTCAAACACATAAAATAACATTTTTCAAGCTGTACTGGTATTAATGGTCTTTTTTTTGTAATGAAGGTACAGCACACCGGCTCTATTAGTATATTAGTTATGTTCATGTTGTATAAAAGCAGTTAAATGTACCGCACTGTGAGGTAGAGAGATAAAACAAAGGTCTCTTTTGATGTATTCGACACAGCGATTAGTGACCCCAAACTCCAGAGAGACAGGGTTTTAATTAAGAACGCAGGAGGAGTAATTAAAAAAAAAAAAGCTGTTATTAAAAGGAAGTTATGTGTATTCACAATTACGTTCAGCTTTCCTTTCAATTAGTGCATCGACAATAGATTGTTTTCATGAATAACGCCCTACCTTGAGGAATCTTTCATTGTGAATTAGATGTTACAATAGCATTCAGAATGTAATTAGCGCAGCTCCGCCGTGTTCGATTGTTGTGTAAGTGCCTCTGGAGTGAGGTATAGAGGCTCGTCAGGGGATCGTGTGGTGAAGCAAAGCTGTCTTCTGATGAAAAGCGCCCGCGTCGGGTAAGTGTGGGGGGGGATCAAATTCAAATTGAATTTGAAAGACTGACCGGTGACAGCCACAGATAATAGGTATTCTGAACTATAATATAAATACCATGGGTTACATTTTCAAACCTGAACAGAAAAATAACAAACATTTTACTGAACAAAGGAATCCTACAATTATGAAGATGAAGCTGAGGTGGGCCTGCCCATTTCGAAGCCAGTTTTACAGCACAAGCCCCAGGGCTGCATCCATCCTCTGTCTGTGGTTAACCTGAGAATAAGGGGTTAATGCAATCCAGGTAATCTAACAGGGCATAGTGTGATCAAATCGACCCCTAAGTGGATTTGCAGAAAATAATTCCCCTAGGCTTTCATCCATATGTGTGGGTTAGTAGGGCCTATACATGCTTGCTCAATACCTGTTCATGCTGTTCCTGCTAATGCCCAGTTGTTAGCTACCAAAAGACGCTATGAGCTGTGAATTTCCAATAGTACTCCACATACTTATATTCCTGGTAAAAAAAGTGCTGTATTCAAAGTAAGCTTTTTTTTTTTTTTTTTCCAAACCCACAATATGGAATAAAAAATAAATCTAAATATGCATATGTCCCTGAGCTTGATAATGGCAATGCATTACATTAACTTCCATTCCCCTAAACGCGAAACATTTAGGTAATCTTGTCCAGCAAAAAAATGTCCCAATCTGAAAGGCCGGCCCTGGTGCTATCTGGCAGCAGCGTCCTCTCCTCAGATGCAGCTGGCAGCATGCTTACTCTGACTGTCAAGAACAGTGAGAGATCTACTTATAAAATAATTGCATTTTCATATCAGAGGGGACCAGAGTTCTGCACACAATGAGAGTGCTGAGTCCTCTCTGTTATTGGCACAGACCCTGTGTCATGCTCCTCAAATCAGTATGCAAATGTTCCAGTTTTTTTATTATTATTATTATTTTTTATTATTATTTTATTTAAGGACACTCTGCGGTGTACTCTGCGAAAATGGCCACAGATGAGAAGTAGGCAGTTTTCTCCCTCCCCGTTATTAAAATTGTAATTTATTTTCTAAATCAAACTGACAGTTTGCTTTCTATTTTTCCAACGCTGCTGCCTATTCCCGAGGTATAATTACTTTCTTAACTTTCTGACCTTCTGCGAGTTGTTTCGGATTGAAGGGAGGATGTTCCCTACAATGACTCGCAATTTTGGTTTATTTTAAAGGCAGACTTTATCAAACGCCCGGGACTAATCAGATTTCTGTTAACATTTCTCCTTCATTTTTTCCCTTCTTTCTTTTTTTTTTGTTGCCGAAACCATGCTGGCAGATTAGGTAAAGGCGCTGTCCCCTTCAGTTTGATAATAGGCCGGCTTTTAATATTTATGACATGTATTTATAATACTGACAGGCACCAATCTTTGTGTTAACAGGGAATTCAAATGCGTGCAGCTTAACTGAGAAGGACTTGCTGTCCTTTGCATTAACCCTCTGCGCTCCCGTTTGAATTGGTGTTTGTCAGAAACTTGTTAGCCAATGAGATTGCTGTCTCTTTTCTTGCCCTTTTATAAGTCGTGAAACTATCCTGTATTCATCAAACGTACACTGGGACTGCAACACCCCTGCTATCCAGCATCAGATTACAAACTAGAATTATTCACTGCAAAAATGTAAAATCATGCTACCAATGTTATTACAAAGCTTATTTCTAAAACTACAGTACTAGAAATCTTCTGATTGAGTGTTTAAAGTTAGGGACGAGTTACCAGAGGAGTTGGAGCTGAGGAGTTCAGTCATGGGGGAAAGATTCCCATTTCCAGGGCAGAACTAGTATTGAATGTAATTAAAAGTAATGCCCTATTATTGTCAATAGAAGCGGTGTGTTATATACGAGGATGGCTGTATGGATGAATACAGATCCATGCGCTTCTGCGCAGGATGGCTGATGCAGGAGCCAGATCAACCGAGAGCATTGAATAAACAATAGTAATGTGCCAATAAGCAAACATGTGTGAATACACTTCCACACTAGGCACACTTTTCATCTGAAGATAGAGACCTTTGTGGTCTCGACAGTGCGTTTTATATATGATTAACTGATCCATTGAAAAAAACATATAGAACGTCACGGTTTAACCTCATCTAAAGTTAAAAGTAAACACAATGACAAAATATAGTATAATAATAATAATAATAATAATAATAATAATAATAATAATAATAATAATAATAATAATAATAATAATAATAATAATAATAATAACATGGCACTTAATAACTGCACATGGACTAACCATGTAAATCATTTTTGGGTATTATACTAGTTCTCTTTTTCATTTGTTTTGAAATTATGAAGCCAATCTGCCAGCCTGTGCCCCCCCCCCCCCCATATTAAACTGTCCTAATTTGGTGTAATCCCTCCTATCGCTCTCACCTTCTCCCTGGGGGGGGGGGGTAGTTTTTTGCTGACTGCCTGATAATTGAATGAGTGATTATCTTTCCCGTAAATGGACAATGATATAGAAAAGGCTGGCATATGCCCTGCATATTAACGAGAGGCTGCAGCCACTTAGATAAGGCAGCGCGATGGTGTCTGTGTAAAGGGGGTTAAAACAATCAGCCCCTGCAAGACAGCATGCTTACAGACGTGCAAGACATGGAGGGGAGGAACAGCGCTGCAGAGTGCTCCTGCCCCCTGCAAGACAGCATGCTTACAGACATGCAAGACATGGAGGAGTGGAACAGCGCTGCAGAGTGCTCCTGCCCCCTGCAAGACAGCATGCTTACAGACATGCAAGACATGGAGGGGAGGAACAGCGCTGCAGAGTGCTCCTGCCCCCTGCAAGACAGCATGCTTACAGACGTGCAAGACATGGAGGGGAGGAACAGCGCTGCAGAGTGCTCCTGCCCCCTGCAAGACAGCATGCTTACAGACATGCAAGACATGGAGGGGAGGAACAGCGCTGCAGAGTGCTCCTGCCCCCTGCAAGACAGCATGCTTACAGACGTGCAAGACATGGAGGGGAGGAACAGCGCTGCAGAGTGCTCCTGCCCCCTGCAAGACAGCATGCTTACAGACATGCAAGATATGGAGGAGTGGAACAGCGCTGCAGAGTGCTCCTGTCCCCTGCAAGACAGCATGCTTACAGACATGCAAGACATGGAGGGGAGGAACAGCGCTGCAGAGTGCTCCTGCCCCCTGCAAGACAGCATGCTTACAGATGTGCAAGACATGGAGGGGAGGAACAGAGATGCAGAGTGCTCCTGCCCCCTGCAAGACAGCATGCTTACAGATGTGCAAGACATGGAGGAGTGGAACAGCACTGCAGAGTGCTCCTGCCCCCTGCAATACAGCATGCTTACAGATGTGCAAGACATGGAGGAGAGGAGCAGCTCTGCAGAGTGCTCCTGCCCCCTGCAAGACAGCATGCTTACAGACATGCAAGACATGGAGGGGAGGAACAGCGCTGCAGAGTGCTCCTGCCCCCTGCAAGACAGCATGCTTACAGACGTGCAAGACATGGAGGGGAGGAACAGCGCTGCAGAGTGCTCCTGCCCCCTGCAAGACAGCATGCTTACAGACATGCAAGACATGGAGGAGTGGAACAGCGCTGCAGAGTGCTCCTGCCCCCTGCAATACAGAATGCTTACAGACGTGCAAGACATGGAGGAGAGGAGCAGCGCTGCAGAGTGCTCCTGCCCCCTGCAAGACAGCATGCTTACAGACGTGCAAGACATGGAGGAGAGGAGCAGCGCTGCAGAGTGCTCCTGCGATGACTCACGACTCTGTGAATCTGGTTCCTTCACCTCTCGGTCATGTAAAGGGACCCTATTAGAAAAGAGACCGTCCCTAATATACTGTTACCATAACAACACAATAACACAGAAGCACTCTAGTTCACTGTCATTTTAAACTATCCAAAGTCCGAACTTTGAAATCTGGACAACTCAATGTAAGACTTCTACAATACCCGTCTCCAGAACATTGCAAGGGGGATATCATATATAGCTAGAAGTATCTTCTAATTATTAAAACATGAAATATAAGAGATTCTATCAAATGAAATATAAGAGATTCTCTCCAAATCACGTCTCTTAAAACTGTAAGTTACATGCAATTACCATGAAGACCTCTCTCTTTCCTTTGCAGTGAAGCTTTCAGTTTACTGCTAACACTGGTGAATAAATGACCTTGATTAAGGAACTTTTTTTTGTCAGAAGACTAGTCAAGTGTCTGTGAATTTGTAGTTTTAAAGTAATTCTTTAGATTATTTGTCTGTCTGTACTGTTAAAATAAGCCAGTATGACCTCCAACACTTTCAATATCTTCTTTTATTCCTTGGTCTCATTTACTCCGGCACCAAACTGTGCAAATGTTTGATAAGCCGAAGCTTCCAGCATTTGAAACATCTTACTGACAAAGAACAACCCAGTGACGGGTAACTGTTTTATAAGTCACGTAAAGGAAACCAACCAGTCTTACCCTGTATACTGATGTCACTGTGTGTATAGGACATAGGAAGCGATTCTAAAGAACAAACCTCTGTCATGTTTAATGGAAGCTCCTGAGTACATGTTCTTATGAAGTAACAGTGCAGTGCAGGGTGTCTCTGTTTTGGAGACACTATTTTGCACAGTTTGAGCTTCCAAAACTGCACCAGATGATACAATCAAAGACATCCATACACAACTCAATCACACAGATATTTAAAAACTATAAGAAACTATATAAGAAACGCCTGGTTGATAAACTTTCAGCTAATGCCTTAAAAGAACCAGAGTTTCTTTCTGTATTGGTTTCAGAATGTATTATTTTGAGACGCATTCATTTGGCAAAGAGAAGAAATATTATTAATTTTTGAAATCCTCAGTGTGCATGGGGGTGCACAGTTAGCCAATAAGATGTACCCAGTGTGATTTGTTTTAAAATTCTCCTCTTTTTTTAGGTTTACGTATTTAGGTTGTGGTGCCTACATTGAACTCCCTGCCAATCAATACCTTACATTTATTAGCACTGAAAAGCAATATTTTCCTTTTTACCACACAATAATTGCATTTAGTCCTGTGAAGTACCTTATCACAGGTTCGACAACGAAATAAAGGCCGGTTTCCATAGCGACCGTGAAAGCCATCAGCTTCCTTTTCAAGGAAATAATGGACTTCTCTCCTCTTTATGTCAGTCTTCTTCTCAGCTCTCGGCGCCTCTGATTAAATTCTAACCCACGTGTCCTTGAAATCCTTCATTTACTTTCTTTAACAGAACCGTTGAAACCATATGAATAAGTCTAAACATATTAATGATTATGATGTGGAGCTAGTTCAGTGTGGGGAGGGAGGGGGAGGGCAGGCTATCAACGAGTACCCTTTCTTTCCTTTAAATCTGAGTTTAATAACGACAGTACTTTAAAAAGAATAACAATCAATCTCGGGTTACTGGAACGGGGGAGCTGCAGTACCCCCAAAATGTGTATCTGCCTCTCAGTCGTCAGCTCTAACCACTAGACCACACTCTCCTAGTCTCTTAGCTCTAACCACTAGACCACACTCTCCTAGTCTCTTAACTCTAACCACTAGACCACACTCTCCTAGTCTCTTAACTCTAACCACTAGACCACACTCTCCTAGTCTCTTAACTCTAACCACTAGACCACACTGTCTCCTAGTCTCTTAACTCTAACCACTAGACCACACTGTCTCCTAGTCTCTTAACTCTAACCACTAGACCACACTGTCTCTTAGTCTCTTAGCTCTAACCACTAGACCACACTCTCCTAGTCTCTTAACTCTAACCACTAGACCACACTCTCCTAGTCTCTTAACTCTAATCACTAGACCACACTCTCCTAGTCTCTTAACTCTAATCACTAGACCACACTCTCATAGTCTCTTAACTCTAACCCCTAGACCACACTGTCTCCTAGTCTCTCAACTCTAACCACTAGACCACACTCTCCTAGTCTCTTAACTCTAATCACTAGACCACACTCTCCTAGTCTCTTAACTCTAACCACTAGAACACACTGTCTCCTAGTCTCTTAACTCTAACCACTAGACCACACTGTCTCCTAGTCTCTTAACTCAAACCACTAGACCACACTGTCTCCTAGTCTCTTAACTCTAACCACTAGACCACACTGTCTCCTAGTCTCTTAACTCTAACCACTAGACCACACTGTCTCCTAGTCTCTTAACTCTAACCACTAGACCACACTGTCTCCTAGTCTTTTAACTCTAACCACTAGACCACACTGCCTCCTAGTCTCTCAGCTCAAACCACTAGACCACACTGTCTCCTAGTCTTTTAACTCTAACCACTAGACCACACTGCCTCCTAGTCTCTTAACTCAAACCACTAGACCACACTGTCTCCTAGTCTCTTAACTCTAACCACTAGACCACACTGTCTCCTAGTCTTTTAACTCTAACCACTAGACCACACTGCCTCCTAGTCTCTCAGCTCAAACCACTAGACCACACTGTCTCCTAGTCTTTTAACTCTAACCACTAGACCACACTGCCTCCTAGTCTTTTAACTCTAACCACTAGACCACACTGCCTCCTAGTCTCTCAGCTCAAACCACTAGACCACACTGTCTCCTAGTCTCTTAACTCTAACCACTAGACCACACTGCCTCCTGGTCTCTTAACTCTAACCACTAGACCACACTGTCTCCTGGTCTCTTAACTCTAACCACTAGACCACACTGTCTCCTGGTCTCTTAACTCTAACCGCTAGACCACACTGTCTCCAAGTCTCTTAACTCTAACCACTAGCCCACTGAGCAATACTGAGCTGACACTAACCACTGACCTGTACTGAGCTATACTGAGCTGACACTAACCACTGAGCTATACTGAGCTATACTGAGCTATACTGAGCTGACACTAACCACTGAACTATACTGAGCTATACTGAGCTGACACTAACCACTGAGCTATACTGAGCGACACTGAGCTGACACTAACCACTGAGCTATACTGAGCTGACACTAACCACTGAGCTATACTGAGCTATACTGAGCTGACACTAACCACTGAGCTATACTGAGCTACACTGAGCTGACACTAACCACTGAGCTATACTGAGCTATACTGAGCTGACACTAACCACTGAGCTATACTGAGCTGACACTAACCACTGAGCTATACTGAGCTATACTGAGCTGACACTAACCACTGAGCTATACTGAGCTGACACTAACCACTGAGCTATACTGAGCTATACTGAGCTGACACTAACCACTGAGCTATACTGAGCTGACACTAACCACTGAGCTATACTGAGCTATACTGAGCTGACACTAACCACTGAGCTATACTGAGCTACACTGAGCTGACACTAACCACTGAGCTATACTGAGCTGACACTAACCACTGAGCTATACTGAGCTGACACTAACCACTGAGCTATACTGAGCTATACTGAGCTGACACTAACCACTGACCTGTACTGAGCTATACTGAGCTGACACTAACCACTGAGCTATACTGAGCTATACTGAGCTATACTGAGCTGACACTAACCACTGAACTATACTGAGCTATACTGAGCTATACTGAGCTGACACTAACCACTGAGCTATACTGAGCTGACACTAACCACTGAGCTATACTGAGCTATACTGAGCTGACACTAACCACTGAGCTATACTGAGCTATACTGAGCTATACTGAGCTGACACTAACCACTGAACTATACTGAGCTATACTGAGCTATACTGAGCTGACACTAACCACTGAGCTATACTGAGCTATACTGAGCTATACTGAGCTGACACTAACCACTGAACTATACTGAGCTATACTGAGCTGACACTAACCACTGAGCTACAATGCCTGAGCTTGAAATTTTGGAAACAAAACCCAACAGCATTTTCGAGTGGAAAGTTATGTTGCTTTTTTCTTTTTTTTTTATCACACCTTTAAACTGAAATCATCTTCATACTTTTTAATAAAAACTCAGAAACACACTCCAGGATCTCACCTGGAATAAAGCTGAGGGTTTCTGTGCAAATCATTAATCTTTTGCAGATTTGTAATTATTTGCCTCTTTGTTGCAGGATGCCTGCCAGACTGTGACCCTGCTCTCACTGCATCGAGTCCCTTTCATCTGCACAGCACCGCGTCCTTGAGCACTGAAAAGCATGTGCGGGGAGGGCTGTAAGGGGTGAGAGAGAGAAAAATCAGAGAAGCATTCATTTCTCTAATGACACAAGCACACACAACATTCAGCATGCAGCATTTCAATATATTAAGTGTGGATGCAGGAGAGCTTGTTCATGCAAAAGGGACGCACAGTGCCAAACTGTTCCACTCTCCACCCTCACTGCGCTGAAATGATTTTACTTTGTCCAAGTCTTGTAAGTTTAGCAGGTGTTTGCAGACATTTCAAAGATTGGAGATGGATTCAGAGTGAAAGATACATACAGAAATGTAAAAAATGAAACAATTATTAAAAGAAACAGTTAGCATACTAATCACGTCATTGCTTGTCAAGTTTGAACCCTGTGTTGCATTCTACAAAACCAGGCAGCCGAACTGAAAAATCAAAACTGGTCAAACGCAAACTAAATCCTTTGAAGTACATCTTTAATTTGGTCTAAAAGGGAATAATGTTTAAATAAAAAGAGAAACATGAAAAGTATTCAAGCACATCTTATTGTCAAAAAAACTGGACAGAATGCAACTAAAAAGTGAGAAAAGCAGCCACATGTATAAGGCATGCATTCCGCGTGAGAAGTGAGATTATGAGAAGTGCTTTATACATGCGATAGGGGTAATTCAAGCCACATGAATTAACAGGGCTGAATTCAAAATGAATCAGAACTCAGAGGAAGTGTCTAAGATATCCAGGTGCTGTGCTATTCACTCGGAATTCATTATGAATTTGCAGCCATTATTTGAAAGCGTTTCCCATACTTGCATGCTTTTTGATAGAAACAGCAGACTGCATGCCTGCTTGTGTTGAAGGTGGCCTGAACTAACAAGGTTAATGTTACACCTCTCCCCAAATTCCTCTGCTGTTGTGACCTATTCTGAGCTGACCTCTAGTACTGCAGGAGGGGCGGGGGCTTTAGAAGGATCTGAAATATAATTAATATCACAGGCTACCAACCAGGATATTCATCTAGATCCAATTAGAGATGACTTCCTGCAGGGAACCAGCCTGAGCAGAGCTGGACTGAGACGGAAAGCGTCCTGACTTTAGAAAAGACCCTGTCCCTCTCTTTTGTTCTTTATTCTCTGCAAGACAAGAGCTGTCTTTCTGTCCCCTGTCAAGACGAGTTCAGCAGGTATTATCCAAACCATTACGAGCTAATGTTGCTGAGCCATGGGGGTTAATGATTGTGAAGTCCTGGAGCAGTTACTTTGAAAAAGTCCGCAGCTATGAAAGGAATCAGTGACTGCTGTGTCCGAGAATGCAGCCACTGCACTGATAGGTCTGGGTTGTGTGTGTACTGAATCACAAACATGCTCATCCTGCAAAGCTGCCTACATGTAGTGGATGTACTGTTCAGGACCATACAGATCACTACCTGCACTCAGTGTTTGGGTTATAGACGGTGTTGATTGGTGCTTTGAGATGGCAGGATCCTCTGCAGCCGCCCTCTTCCCAGGCCATAAGTAGTTCAGTCTGTTAAAAACATGTGATCCTCTGACCCATGACTTCCTAGGTTGCAGTGGTTTGCTTTGTCTGTTTAACTTTACTGTATATTTATCCATGTTATGTGTTTCTTTTAAAAAATGTTTACACTTGACAGGGCAGCTGTGTCCTGTTTTGATCAGCCTGCTGCTGAAATAGAGGAATTTATTAACAGCAAACATAATCACCTCTCAGAGTGGCAATACAAATCACCACTAATCCTCATAGCTGCCTCAGGGCTTTAATACAGCATGAAAGGGGATTAGCAGTATCACTTCCCCAGCTTACACCCTAAGGACATTATTATTATTATTATTATTATTATTATTATTATTATTATTATTATTATTATTATTATCATCACTCCAGGTGGGTAAAAGACAAATAGCAGTATAGATGCTTAACAAAGAGGTGTCATGAATATCGGGTTTGTTTTGTTAGAACTAGCTGTTCTAATAAACCACAAACACAAAAGTAATGAGACAGTAAAAGCAGAAAGAAATGAAGTTTGAACGCATCAGATACTTCCACTCATCTAGTGCCATTATTCAACGCACTACAACACAAAGTAAACCCGCCCACGCCCTCACATATATATTAGATAAGAAAACAGCAGCTTGGTCTTTCATAAGACTGTAATTCAAAATTCCTTCACTGCAAAATTCTAAAGCTGCGGTCTAACTTTAAAGGAATCGAATTGCAGGGGTTTAAATACTGCATGCTGAGTGCCCGTAAAAAAACATCATGAGTGTGTTCTAATTCACACATCTCTTGTTGATCAGCAGTAGTGGCATTTTCAGCAGGTAACACAGAGTTTAGTTGCAGGATTTGCTTACCAAAAAAGCAATGCTGCCCTCTACTGCACACATGAGGAAGCTCTGCTTGAAACACACAATTACCGGTTTGTAACTGGATCCACAGCGGGAACAGAACCAGTGATTCTGTCATTTATATTACTGCCTTAGTTGATATAGCACTGGCATTATTACTGCAATAGTAATGCTTCATTTGGATGTGCATTCATAAGAGTTGCAGCTTTCATGAAAGTTTTAGTAAACAGATAAGCTGGTCTGAGCACGAGAGTTCCTTCTCTCTGCGCAGATCTTTGGTTTGTGCATTTATCACTTCCTTTCATCCATCTCTTCCCTTTCTTCACTTTCATTTATTTCTTCCCGTTCTTTTTGTCTTTATTTTCCCCTTTCTGTTTCTTGCTGTCTTTTTTCTTTTCTTTTTTCTTTTCTTTTTTCTCCTTTTTCTTCTCCGTTTTCTCTTTTTTCTTCTTTTCTTTCTTCTCTGTTTTCTCTTTTTTCTTCTTGTCTTTCTCTGTTTTCTCTTTTTTCTTCTTGTCTTTCTCCGTTTTCTCTTTTTTCTTCTTGTCTTTCTCTGTTTTCTCTTTTTTCTTCTTGTCTTTCTCTGTTTTCTCTTTTTTCTTCTTGTCTTTCTTCTCTGTTTTCTCTTTTTCTTCTTGTCTTTCTCTGTTTTCTCTTTTTCTTCTTGTCTTTCTCTGTTTTCTCTTTTTTCTTCTTGTCTTTCTCTGTTTTCTCTTTTTTCTTCTTGTCTTTCTCTGTTTTCTCTTTTTTCTTCTTGTCTTTCTCTGTTTTCTCTTTTTTCTTCTTGTCTTTCTCCGTTTTCTCTTTTTTCTTCTTGTCTTTCTCTGTTTTCTCTTTTTTCTTCTTGTCTTTCTCTGTTTTCTCTTTTTTCTTCTTGTCTTTCTCCATTTTCTCTTTTTTCTTCTTGTCTTTCTCTGTTTTCTCTTTTTTCTTCTTGTCTTTCTCCATTTTCTCTTTTTTCTTCTTGTCTTTCTCTGTTTTCTCTTTTTTCTTCTTGTCTTTCTCCGTTTTCTCTTTTTTCTTCTTGTCTTTCTCTGTTTTCTCTTTTTTCTTCTTTTCTTTCTTTTTCTTTTTTTTCTTTTCTTTTTTCTCCTCCTTTTCTTCTTTGTCTCCTGTTCAATGTAAAAAAATGGTTTAAAAACCCATGCAATTCAATATAACATTATTATTATTATTATTATTATTATTATTATTATTATTATTATTATTATTATTATTATTATTACTTTCTTTTTACTACATTTCTTAATACGGAATTATACATATCTTGAATTTGACACTGTCGTTTTCTGTGACCTACCTGTGGCTTTTTCCACTACAGCGCCTCCCTGTTCCTCTCCCTCTCCTCCTGTTTCTGTTTCTACACCCCCCTCTTCCCCCTCTCCCCCTTCCTCTTCTCCCCTCTCTGTCTCTTTCATCTCCTCCTCTTTCCTCTCTCTCTTTAATTGGGCACCAATTTCTTCATCCTCCTCCTCTTTCCTTCTCTTCTTTCTCTTGTATCTGTGAACAGTTCGAGGCAGAGGCTCACTCACACATTGTTTAATGTGTATCCTACTCTAGCCTGACTCTGTGCTTGAGATGAACCTTTTCGGATTTCATAAACGTCAATCAAAGTCACCCTTTACCATCCCTTCCTTATGCGAAGTGCTCGGGCTAAAATGAATACAAACCTGTTTATTAAAACCGATTTCAATGATGTTTAAAAGCACTTACACACATTTGTACCACAACACCAGTCCCAGTATCAAGGCTAGACCGACAGCCGTACAGCTGACAACTCCCCATTTAGCAAGGACTGGACTGCCGGGAAACACTGCAAGGAAGGAGAACACACTGATCAGCTTTATAAACTGTTTAGTGCCTTAACGTAACTGGAACATCAATGTTATAGGGCCCCATACGCAAAGCTTTCTAGAAACATTTTGAAACTTGACTGTTGACTGACTCAATGACTTCTGTTAAAGAAGCCAACCGCTTTGTGGATATCCAACTTTATTTGATCAAAACACACAAAATATATTGGAACAGGCAGTGATGTGGGATACACTGCTGTTACAGGTTCTGCCCCCTGTCAGTGAGATGAGGATAAAAGATCAAGCTTAGAACCCTGAGCATCCCTAGAGGCATAATGTTAAACACGATGTCAAATAGAAATGACAGTAAACAGCCGTGGAAATAAAGTATATCGACTGTGGTTGATCAGTCTTGTGAGGCTGAGAGACGGCCCTTTAAAGTAAAAGTGTGTGTTGCATATTGCAGGTGGCTCTAATTTATTGTCTAATCCCTATTCGTCGTTTTGATAAAGCAGGTCCTGTCAATGGGAATGCGTGGACACTACATTGGTCCCTGAGTGCCGTCACCCACCTCTGTTCCAGTCGATAGTGATCAGTCCTATTGTCGTCTTGCTCGGGTCAGAGCTGCCCTTAGCAATGGTGTCTCGATTGTGCCGCACTGCAACGGGCACAAGAAACAAGTGGTGAACTTTACAGTACGAAATCATACCAGCACTTCCAAGGTCTCAGCTGCTCCTTTAACAAACACGCACATGTTAAGGCTGAGCACAAAAACATGTGGCGTTTGCTCTTGTGGTTTGTGACGTCATGCACCCCTCGATGGAATTATCTTTCTCTCTGTATGATTCCTGTAATTCAGTTCCAGTGGGCATGTCTCTGATCAGCCCCCTTTATTCAGGTCTGCAGTGATCAGTCCAGATGTGGAGGCTGGGGCTGCAGGACCTGATCTCTCAGCAATGGTCTGCTGGCTCTTTACATCTGTAATGAGCACACAAGCCAAGAAGACTTTCATTTGAATTGATTCAACCCACAGCTTCTTTAAAATGACCAGGCACTCACCAGCACCCGTCCCGGCGTGTTGCATGGGGGGGTACCCTGCCGTTCTCAAGACCCCTGCTGGCAGGAGGTTCCACTTGGGTATCGGGGCTGAGGTTCAGAAAGAATTCAAGCTTTAACTTAAGGGTGCTTTTTTTTGCACAATAAAACAATACATAACATGAAATATACCAAGAGGTATTTGTGTACTATAAATAGCTAAATAGCTATGAAAAATAATTAGCTCGATATAAAAAAAAAAAATTGTAAATGCCTGCAGATGCATAAAAGCATAACTGCAAAAATTAAAACCAGGATATAGTTTTCTTTATAACTAATTGGATCAAGCACGGTATTCCTATAGTAAAGGTGCTTCACTATTCTGTAAAGTACTTTCTTAAATAACACTTTTGACTATAAATCTACAAACTGAACTGTTATTATCTATTAAACACATGGATTATTATTATTATTATTATTATTATTATTATTATTATTATTATTATTATTATTATTATTATTTAACAATCTTAATATCTGTATGTATAAATAATCATGAATCTGAATTCGCCACCAGAGGGCGCTATGGATAAACAAATACCAGAACATCCGCCTCCAGTCTGACTGCGCGGCTTCCAGTACTTTGTGCAATGCATCGCTGTCAAATTGCTAAGACCCTTCAAGGACTTATTTATGGGTTCATTATCTTCCACAGCCAGCATAATATAAGGTAATGCACATGGATATACGTGTGAGGTTCAATGTACTATAGGGCTGTATGAAGTGTTTGTATAATGTTTGTCTTTTTGCATTTAATTTACTAAACTGTGGAATTTGTTTGAGATTTTTTTTTTTTTTAAACCATGTGACACTGTTAATATAATATGTATAAAGTTCTTTAAAAAAAAACAAAAAACTATGATACTTACCAGCACAAGCCGGCTGACCCACGCTAACAAACAGACAGACGACACATAGCGGCCTCCACGCCCTGCTTATTCCAAAACACATCTGGACGAGCCGCGAATGAGACTGACCAACCGAGGCCAGTCCGTTTCCATCTAGCCTATGATGTCGAGGGGGCCGGTGCTGCTTCAAAGACGAAAAAAACAATGTAATGGACAACAAAACGTGTGGGGCGTGTACCATGACGTTACACCATTGTGTGATGACGTCCTTTTTTTAAAAACAATGCAGCACTACGTGTGACGACAGCAGAGAGGACAATTTAATATTCGTGAAATTTAAATGTGTATGTTAAAATATAATAGAGCCTATATTAAAATGAAACGAAAATGCGAAAATAAATAAATGACATTTCAAACTCCACTCGCATCTGTTTGCTTATAGTGGTTTCCCAGGATAGGATTACGTTTTTACTCCAGTTAATTATTATTATTATTATTATTATTATTATTATTATTATTATTATTATTATTATTATTATGTCAAATAAAAAGTTGTGCCAATGTTTCTGAACTGGAATATTATTATAAATACACACATATATTGTTATTATTTGTTTATTCGGCAGACACCTTTATCCAAGGCGACTTACAGAGACTAGGGTGTGTGAACTATGCATCAGCTGCAGAGTCACTTACAACTACATCTCACCCAAAAGACGGAGCACAAGGAGGTGAAGTGACTTGCTCAAGGTTACACAGTAAGTGTGTCAGTATTTGAACCAGGGATCTTCTGGTTAAAAATTCTTCTCTTTAACCACTGGACCACACCCCCTCCTTTAGATCCCCCACCTACTGGCCCAAACACCTGCTGCCCACCTCATTGTACAGCTGCACAGAAATAACCGGTTGCAATGTGAAGGTGTGTCACAGCAAGGCAAAGGGAGAGACTCAGCTGAAGGAATCCTGGCAGACTGACTCACTTAACGTACAGAGAGATATACTGGATCGCTCTCCGGCTTGAGTCAGTTCCTGTCTACTGTTTATCCTCCTTACACTTCCTGCAGACCTTTCAGCTTCAACAATGGCTGTGCCATCATCACACTGCAGTGCAGCCTCTTTCAGGCTTGCTATTTTCTTTAACAACATCACATAATCATTTTCTTAAGGGCACTCCCGGATTCAAGTTATTTTTAACCTGCTGAGATTTTCCAGTGGCTAGATCATTAAATAAAGCCCTTGTTATCCTGCTAGAAACAAATGTCTGGGGTCAGGGAGAGTTCATTCTGGTTGGGATCGGGGGTTTTACTGTAAATTAATGAATCAATTAATGTATTGCACCACCCTGCAGTGTACTGTACTATACTCCAAATGCATTGTGCTGCCTTGTCTGGTAATTCTGTGATCTGCTTCCGGTCCGAATGCACTGTGGTCATCTGCATTTGTACAGGATTAAAGGAAATGGTATCTATTATATAGATAGATAGATAGATAGATAGATAGATAGATAGATAGATAGATAGATAGATAGATAGATAGATAGATAGATAGAAAAACAAAGTTTCTTCCAAAAACAATCCATTTTTTATTTGCTGCAAAATTCTTCAAGCGATGTAGTACATCTTCCTATCAGTAACTTTTTTGTTCAGGTGCAAAACCTGGCTTTATAGCAATGTTATTTAACTTAAAGGCAAATACATTTGACATTGATTTTAAAATACACACACACACACACACACACACACACACACACACACACACACACACACACACACACATATATAGAACAGAGCTGTCAATCGCTTACGTGGATGTGGTGCCCTCACTACATTTAGTAACTGAGCTGTTTAAAGGAGTCTGAGCTCTGCAGACAACACCACAGGTAGAATGTGCTTGTGTTGCAGACTTGATTGGAAGGAACAGGTTCTTTCACGTTTTAATGAGGAATTCCAGGCGCTGAAGAGGAATCGCATACGCCTTACAACGGAGCAGACAATCGGAGCAGGCAATTCAATATTGCAAAGGCATAACTTGCATAGCTTCCCAGGAACCCACTTTTTATTCTTGTGCCATTCCATATCCCACGATGCTCATTGATATGCTTGCTAATTGTGCAATGTTCTGTGTGCTGTGCGTTGTGCATTGTGATGTACTGTATGTTACACAATACAACAGCTCAACTTTGTGTTCTTCTTTGCTAAAACGCATGGTGTGGTTTTTCTTTAAACCAATTGGGAGGCTGCCCAGGGCCCCTCAGCCTCTCGTGGGAGGGCTAGGTGGGATTTGTTTTTCCACTTGTGTTACACAGACAGCTGGGAAGCTTATCGGGACTCCGCTGCCTCTGGGCTGAGGCACAGAGGACAACACACAGTGCAGTCTTCCACTTGCTTTTAATCCTAACACGTGTTTTATGTTTGTTTTGCTTACTGTTTCCGTCTCTTACATGGCAATACATGTAACCCTTTGATCTAGTCTACAAATGAAAAAAAAAACAATGATATAAATACGATTTGAATCAGTTGAATTCATCAGCAGTCTTTCTCCAGTATTGAAATACGTTCTTTTCAATTGGAAGTGCTTTATTAGAATGTTAACAAATATTTTGTTGTGTTTTAATAACATAGTTATAAATGACTAATACAAAATACAGTTGTCTTTAGAAAAAGCCTCTAAACAAAGTAAAAACCTGTTTCACTGTTATGATCAATTTGAGTGAGTGTCTAATACTGTCTTGTTTTCCAGTTAACAATATGCAATCAAACCGCCCTTGCTAGCTTAGCTTACAAGAAAGTTAATGCATTTTGTCTGCTGCTAGGCGTGAGTGTATTAATAGCAAGCCTTGTATTCAAATTCCGCAGGTGGTTGACGTCAGGGCAGGCTTGATTAGAGCTGAGAGGAGCACAGGAAGCGTTTGTTACCCCTGTCTGAAATCCCATGCTTTTTCTGTGCAGCGAGCCAAGCAGACCACTGCCTCCCACGTCTCAGACCTCCTCTCTTCCCTATGGTTCCTCTAACCGGCAGGCTAGGCTGCATCATTGTCCTGTAGTACAGGGCTAAGGACTGGGATGCACTAAGTTACAGTCCCTGTCTCCAGGGCGACTGGTGAGCAGTGTCAAAGTGGAAACCCCAGTGTCCCTCCACTCCGGTTCAGGTTGTGGTGCAGGCAGAGTCCTGGTTCTTGCAGACCACAGCCAGGTTGCCGTTGAGCCGTTTGCGCGGCACCAGTGAGATCGCGGAGAAGCGCGGTTTCTTGGAGCAGGCGCTCAACAGTTTGGCACGGTAATGATCCCCAGCCAGGAAGTACAGGACGGGGTCTATGCAGCTGTTGATGCTGGCTAGGGGCCGGGTGATCTTGTAGGCAAAGTTGACATAGTTGAGAGACATGCAGTCGGCGTCCAGCACGCGGAAGGTGTAGTAGAGGGTGCGCGTGATGTGGAAGGGGACGAAGCAGAGCGCGAAGACCACCAGGACCACGATGATCAGCTTGATAGACTTCCTCCGGGAACTGGGTGCACCCTGCTGGCGGGACTGTAGCCCCGCCCTGGGCTGGCACAGCGTCCGGGCCATCTGGCAGTAGCAGACCACAATCACCAGGAACGGCACGCCGAACAGTAGGGTCATAACGGCTGAGCTGTAGCTGACGTACTCATCGAAATCCTCCGGACGCGTGGTGTCGTGACACAGCGTGTCGTTGTCCCTGGTGCTGATGGTCACAAAGATCAGATTGGGGATAAGGCACACCGTCACGGCACCCCACACTAGGAAACACACCACGTGGGCATGGCGTACTTTAACCAGCTTGAGGAAGCGGATGGGGTGGCAGATGCCCAGGTAGCGATGGACGCTGATGCAGGTGAGGAACAGGATGCTGCAGTACAGGTTGGCGTAAAACAGGAAGCGCACAATCTTGCACATCCACTCCCCGAAGGGCCAGTCGCTCCGGTTGCCATAGTAATACACCAGCGTGGGCAGCGAGAGCACGTAGAGCGTGTCAGAGACGGCCAGGTGGAACATGTACACGGTGCTGGGCTTCCACGGGCGCATCTTACACAGGAACATCCACAGAGCCACGGAGTTCAGCACCAGCCCCAGCACACACACTATCCCATAGGAAAGCGGCAGCAGGATGTATTTAAACTCCTCGTCGAAGCGGCAGCTGTCGTTTGCGGTGTAGAGTGGCTTGTCCATCTTTTTTTTAGCTTTTTATATTGTTCCTGTTCCTTTAAAAAACGAACACCTGTAATAAAAATAAATAAATAAATAAATAAATACTTTCATAAATAGTGTTTTTACAGTACACGTGAACAATTGGCAATGCCTCAATTGTTTAACGGTCCTGACGAAGGCAAAGCAAGTACAATCAGCAAGCTGGAAGATTATTTGCTTTGACTTATTGAGCCGCAGATCATCTCCCACGGCTGTGCGTCAGCATCCAGCCCTGTTCAGACCGTGAGCGCCGGCTCAACCTTCAACAAGCAAAGGAGCTCGCCAAGAACGCGAGTCCAAAGACCATGACACGAAATATAAACTAGCCAGGGACAGCCCTCTAAAGAACAAGACATCTAGTCACACTTACAATTCCAGCTTTCCTTTTTAAAGGAAATAAATAAACATGAATATATATATTACAAAATATACATAAATTAAGAATACACTGAACGTTCCTAGAAAACAATCCATATGAACCTTTGGCGTCGGTTTTCAGTGAGTTTCCTGATCCGCTTGTGGTTCAGTTAAAGTGTTTGTGTGCGTCTTGCAATTCCTTCTCTGGCACAATAGCCTACAGAACAGATGTTCTTACAGTAGAATACAAACTTCCACTTCCATACAGCGCGAGTCACCGTGGCGGGTTCGCGGTTTTAGGAAAGCTATCCGCATTGATCTGGTTTAGGATAAGCGTAGTATTCATAGGGAAAAAAATGCATGTAGTGCGTGTTTGTCAAGCATAAAGCTTATACACTGACTTTCTTTCTTTCTTTCTTTCTTTCTTTCTTTCTTTCTTTCTTTCTTTCTTTCTTTCTTTCTTTCTCCCACATTGGTTCATAAAGAAGATTAAAATAATAACTGTTTATATATGATAAATAAGCATAATAGTTAATTTAAATGAACTAAATATTGGAATACAATACAAACAAGTTATACAAAAAAAGTCGATCATCACTAATGAATGCAATACAAATACACTGCTGATTGTAAAAGCACCCTCGATAAAGAAGCCACAATAAACACCCATACAACTCGTGTTCATTCTTCATTCTTCAGAATAGAACAGTTATCGTAGGCTACTATTTAATCTATCAAAACAGACTAGAACTCAACAATCAATTTCGAATTTCGAATATTGTTCATCACAGTATTTTTTTTTTTTTAAATCTGTATTATCCTATACAAGCACAATAAAAAACAATCTCTTTATTTCACTGAACAATTCTAACACAGACAATTGTACAAATACAAAGTCTGCTAGTAGTTTACTATGAGTCTGCTTGTTGTGTTTTTAAACCAGCTTAATAACAAACAAGAAAACCAGCATGCAGTGCACTTTAACTCACTAAGTGACTAAGCAAGTTGCAAAACTCATTCACAGTGCGCTGAAATCCTCCCCCACACACCTGCGATGGTGAAAACCACAAGCTAGTACTGTGTCTGTCAAGCAGAGAGAATTCCACACTGCAGATGTTAAGTTAGCTAGCCTCCTCACCACAATCATTCATGCCTCTTAATAAATCACTGAGTATATCTATCTATCGATCGAGAGAGAGAGAGAGAGAGAGAGAGAGAGAGAGAGAGAGAGAGAGAGAGAGAGAGAGAGAAGCTGTAGGAACTCACACTCTCTTTCCTGTGCTGTGTGTAGGTCCCCTGGCTCATGCTCTGTGCAGTGTGCAGTCAGTGTGTGGCAGTGATCAGCGATTATTACTCAGACTGGCTGGGGTGTGGGCAGGATCAGGAAAGGGGGCTTGTAAAACATGATTGCATTGTGAAAGAAGAAATCCCGCCCCTCCAGCCCCTGTCTCTACACTGAGTTCTGACTTCAGTCTCTCTCTCACTCTCACTGCTGCCTCCAAGAAACAAAATTATCAAATGATCTGCAAATCCTTAGTCAGTCATATGATCCATAGCTCTTATTCACAGCGCTCTTAACTTGATATTCATGAAACCGTCTGGACAGCAGCTGAGAGCTTTATTTGATCTGATTTAAAAACAAACATTATTTTAATAATCATGTTTTGTTAAGGCTTTGTCCTGATAACTTTTTCTTGCATTGTTTTAACACAAATCATACCAATATGAATGGTTAAAATAACGTTATAGACATTTTTGTGCAGTACATGATCAGAACACACCACTCAGAATTCAGAACATCTCTGAAACCAAATTGAAAACTCCTATACACCGCACCGCTGGAAAATGAGGTTGAATGTTGGCATAGAACAGGAACCAACACAGGCGGTGTATTTTTTTCTGATTGAATCTGGTGTAAACTGTCTCTAATTTGTACAAATAAATCTGGGCACTTTCACACCTGTCTGCAGTGACTCTAGCATAATCGACCCCCCCCCCCACACACACACACACACTCCTTCCTGCTTTGCTTAAACGCACAGGAATGTGATTGCATTAGCACTACATCTTTATGCATGCCTCTAGAGATAAGGTCATGCTTGGATCAGCTTTTCTATGCAGGTTTTATAGTTAATATTTAGTCAAAGAAGACAAACGCGTCTTTAACTGTCTGGCTGTGGCGCTCAAATCCATTTCTGTTTTTGTTTTAGAAATGTTTGCGTGTTGTCCCGGATGAGCTCGACAGAAAGCTCAGTCCTGGGCACTGTTATCAGATGTGTAAAGAAGGAGCACATGCTCCCTTTCAGCCTCTGTCCTGTCTGAGACTAACCATACCTGCTGACAAGTTGAATGATGAAGGAGCCTGGAGAGTATCTGCTATGACCTGTATCAGATTAAAGCAGGGAAGCTGGCTATCCAGATATTATTAAACCCTTGTGAAGATAAGGGCCCGAGACCGGGTTATAGACTTGCAGCTCACTTCTTTGCAAGGCAAGAAAAACTTGTGACCCTCGTTGTGAGTGTACTGGATGTATGAATCCTGAATCTTGTTTTTCTGTGTCTGCAGCAGCGAGACAGGATGCTGCCTGCATGGTACCTGAATGCTCTGTGTGAAGAGGCTAAAACGAGATGCGGTTAAGACATGCTAAGCTTGACCTTTAACTAGTAAAGGGTTTTTTTTTTCCAGTAACACCACTGATTGACCTACATTGTTTTATCATGTAATGTGGTCGTGGCTACAAAAACGGTCCCATAGTTAGAGCTAAACCATAAAAATAAAGTGTTGCTATTCTGGCTTGCTGAACGCGAGTGAGAAGAGAGAGATGCTGTCCACTCGAGGAAGGACAGGAAGTGTGCACGGTGAATAAAGTCAAATAAATACTCAAATGAAAAAAGACAGCGGTGTGCCATCATCCTGCTATCCCTCCAAGATTTCATATCGAGCTCCTCCGCTTGTTGACTGGCACTCGAGGCTCTCGAACCGATCGGCGAAAGAAACAAAAACTGATTTCCAGAACACACTTCATGATTATTTTTCCTTAAAACATCTCGAACCTGATATAGAGTAAGCCTACATATTAAGAACGGCATAGGCATAACTGTTTAAAGTGTAAGTCATATATGACTTAATGCATATAAACGTGATAAGTGCTTATGTTGTATTAACCTGAACACTTAATAACAGGAATAACTGAATATACATTTATAAAAATACCTGGATGATTTAATATGTGTATAAGGATATTGTGTTGAATTAATACATGTAACTCCTCAAGGGTTTTTAACTTAAGTACGTGCTTATCGTTATTTACCTATACATGACACGAATGAATGCAATTAAATGGCCACTGTGCCATTTACTACAGTTCAAGACTCAAACAAGCCTAAACATCTGCTGAAAAAAACACTGTTAAAGCTGAAATGAACAATGCTGGAGTGTTTTTTCATAGCAGCTTCAGCTGGATAAGACTGCACTTCCCATTAGTAACACTTCCTCTCTCCCGGGGTTACGCCTGCTGTTCTTCTCCTGCGTTGTTCCAGTCTCCGCTCAGCGTGCTGGGAGTTTTGCTGGGTCTCCGGAATGTGCGTGGGATTAGCTGTAACAGTCCGTTACTGTGCAGGCTGAGTAATCCCTCTGGTGAATTCACATTGTAAAAACCCCGAACAACTTCCTGCTGTCCACTTTCCCGATCTCTCCTGTACTCCCCTCTCACCACTCATCCTTTTCACTCTCATCCCTAAAACTCATTTCTGACCTCCATCTCTCTCACCCTGCTATCTTCCCCTGTTTGTCTCTCTTTCTAAAACCCAGCAGCTGCCACACCAGGAAACCACAGCTACTGTATTGCACAAAGAGGTAATTCACAATATCCTGACTGTTTACAAATGCATCTTGTTCTAGCAGCACTAAAAGGAACTGAGACATGTGCTCAGCATTTGTTGAGACAAATGCATGAAACAGACTTTCAAATCTGCAGAAGAATTCTCCTATCTTTTTTTTTTTTACAGGAAGTGGTGTATTCAAGATTCACTCAGCTGTTTTTTTATGTAAGATAACAACTCTGTTAGTGGAGATTCAGGTGCATTCATAAGCATGTAGTGGGACGAACTGCAACAAGTGTATACCGCAGCACTGTCAATAGGAAGCAGATTGATGGTTATCAATTTCAACCTACAAGAAAAAGTTAAAAAACAAATCCACAAGAGCTGAGTGATTAAAAAGAGCCCCGCTCTCAAACCCCTGACAGGAACAAGGAATCGATTCATGAGAGGTGAACCACATTAGCAGAAGACTACCCAGAGTGAAACAGTAAACAGGGGTGTTTATAAACACAAACACAGACAAGGAGTTCCACGTTTCTTTTTTGACTGTTTTTACCATTTTTCTCAGGGGGCTCTTACAGTAAATGGCTCTTCCAGTAAATGCAGTTACTCATAAACTGTGTTCAGGATCTTCGAGTTTAGCAGCTGCTCTTCAGTTGCTGCCTGCCACGCTGTAGATACATGTAACGTAGGCTGCATCAGTGTTTTCATAGCAACAGGAGCCAGCTGCCACTTTCTTCAGTTTTCCTGTGCAATCGATGATGCTGACACATCCTAACATAGAGCAGCTGGATTCAGAGAGCAGTGGCTGACTTATCAGAGGACACAGTCTTGCCAGGACTGTTTCAATCATTCACCTATGAGAATGTCAATGACCCCTGGCAGATAGCAGCTGGAATTCACCTGCTGAGGGGTCAGGCGTTCGCTTTTAATCAGTAACTGCTGCTGACCTAAAACCATCACTAACACTTCCCTTGGACGGCAGGTTCGTTGAGCTCCACAACTGAAGATAGATGTGTTTAAGTCATTTATTTATCTGATTTTGGTAACCAGAAAAAAATAAATCATAGAGGGACACTGAGTCACTCCTATAATTCCCAGTAATTCCCTATAATTCCCAGTCCAAGTCTTATTCAACAAGAGATTCTTAAGCCCCTTCCATTACGATTCCAATCAGTTCCTTACAGCTACACTTCTATCTGCTAAAGTCACTGTCCAACTCTCTGTTTCCCCAGTCAATGTATCTGGATTTTCTAGGTGGCTGGTACCGTGTGTGTATTTGAAAATCGCCCCTTTTTCTATTTTGAAATGGTCACAGCGTGTAAGCATAATTACACACTTTCTGCAGTGTTTCCAATAGATGGAGCCTTTGTCAATCCCTGTTGCAAGTTCAGATAACCCCAGCTGCAAAGTGTTTCTGAATTTGAGAAGCGCCAGGCTTGCTGATTAGGGGAATTTGATGATGAGATCATGTGAATGTGCTGAGGATTGCTTCCTCAACCTGATCCTGTGTTTCGTAGCCTGCCTGCCTGCCTGCCTGCCTGCCTGCCCACCTGCCCGTCTGTCTGCCCACCTGCCCATCTGTCTGCCTGCTTGCCTGCCTGCTTCCCTGTCTGCTTTCTCCCTTTGCAACAATAATGTGGAATTTTTCCTTGGTGAAAAGATAGATGTTAATTCAGTAACCCTTTGATGTTCCTTTTAAAAGAATGGTTTTGCGCCAGAGCAGAAGCTTAGTAAAACAAAACATCTGTCTATTCAGGGCTGTGCTGCTTCTTCAGTTTTATTAATACACATCGAAACTGCTTAGCTTGGAATCTGCAAAAACAAACCAGTTTCCTCTTTTGTCAAGGCTACAGTTCAGCTAAGACTTGTTAACCTCCCTTGTAAAACGTTCTTAGTGTAAGACAGTATAGCAGGGCAGCTTGGGGCAATGCTGGGGATCAGAACAGCACCAATCACGCGCTCCAGCAATCCAACACAGCACCATTAAAGAGGCAAAGATTTCCATTTGTGACAGAGCTTGGTGAGAAAGGGCATTATTGTGTAAAATGTGTTTTACTGCCTGCGTCTGACACATTCCCATAAAGATAAAGACTGAATACAAACAGGTGACTCTGCCAACCACCCTCTTATCTCCTCCATCGAACTATCAAAAGATAAGGGAACAAACACAAATATAAAAAACGAAAAGCTATGGCCTGTTTGGGGATGAACACAGAAGCCACGAACACACAAACACAACTTGACATTTTTCTAAAGTATGAACTTCATTTATCACTGGGAATATTATCTTATACAAAAGAAGGGCGCCTACAGTAAGAGTTAAACGATTAACAACTCCACACTGACCTGCATCTGAACTGGAGTTCTTGGAAGCAGCTCAGTTTTATGTATTACTGTGTTAATCCAAAGTGTCATGCTAAAGGAGTGCGCCTGTCTTACGAATGTTAACCAGGCACATAGAAACATGCCATGCTGCCCTGCATTAGTGTGGGTGGATAGGGCACCCCTGCATGGGCGAGATGGCAGGGGCCAAGACCTGAGCTTCAATCAGCAGGACTTGAATCCTGAATGACATTGACATGAAATCAGGACTTACACGGACTGCCAGTACTTTGCTTCCTTGGGAAAGCAATGATCCAGTTGTTATTCTATGAAGCAGTAATATTTGAAACGTATTAATATTTGTGTATGTATCATTATGAAATCTGAATGATTTGGGGCAGGCAGATGAAACAAGCCACTTTAATGCATCTCTGCATCAGTCAAGTGCTCCTATCAGGTACTTCCACGCACTACAGTCTAACCACCCCGATTTCTTTGGTTGCACGGGAGCCACCCTAACAACTGGCACAGTGTCCCTTCCACACCCCTCCTAGAGCGATCTTCCCCCGGATACAGGTGAACAAAGGGCTGTGGCTTGGTTATCTTCGATTGCATCAGAGATCTTTGATCCACCCTGTATTATTACCATCTTTATTGAGTCCGGCAGCTTGCTGCTGCCCTGTCACCATGGCTACACGGTGCCCGTCTGTTTAGCACCAGCTTCCACTCAATAAACTCAGAGTGACATCACCATAGAGAGCAGTCAAACACAGTTTCCTTGACAACTCGAGTTGGGAGGGGTTGTTCGCAGGTTTGGGTTTCTTTGGGGTTTCATTACCTGCCGTACCGTCTGCCACGTTCGAAAGGTTTTCTCATTCTTCCAGACAGATTAACAATTTGAACTTCAAACTGACAAAATAGCTCGCTCAATCACCTTCTCACGCCATATGTTGTAAATGTGGAGCTGTTTTTTTTAATTTATTTTGATTCGACTAACACATCGTTTGTGTTAATTGAACTGGGTACAATTTTACACAAGGTCAGCCAGGGTGTCCTCGGCTCACCGCGCACCAGCGACCCCTTAGTCTGGCCGGGCGCCTGCGGGCTTGCCTGTGAGCTGCCCAGAGCTGCGTTGTCCTCCGACGCTGTAGCTCTGAGGTGGCTGCACGGTGAGTCTGCAGTGTGTAAAGAAGCGGTCGGCTGACGGCACACGCTTTGGAGGACAGCGTGTGTTCATCTTCGCCGCTCCCGAGTCAGCGCAGGGGTGGTAGTGATGAGCTGCATTTAGATGGCTCTGTTTTACAAGACAGCCGCCTACAGTGGTGCCAGATTACTTCACTGCGCAAAAAACACTCACTGGCTTTTAAATGAATTGGGACCGAGATGTAATTACAAGAGCTGCTGTGAAACAGGGTTAGCGCTAATCCCTGATAAAGAAATACACACACTTGTCCTGGAAATGAATATAAGGTAAATGTGATATTTCATTTCAAAACAGTAGGAGATATCAGAAACAGATGATGCATGGCGCAGGGGGCCCAGGGGATGAACTGGGATAAGCCTGGCTGTCTGCATGATGAAACCAACCACAGCTGCTTGAATGCAATTTAATAAGGAGGATTTCAGCAACTGGATGTGTCTATTTCTCAGTGAACAGATAACAGGCCACAGGGAGGCAATATCTCTCCAACACAGGGAAGAATAAAAACGTGCAGAGTGCCAATGGTAGTCTCTTCGGCTCATTCAAGCACAGACACATGAGCCACGATGGGAAAGAGGTCATTCCTAGTGCAGTTGTTATTTGCACAACTCCCAATCGCTAATCCCAGATTTCCCGAAGGTTTTCCAGGATCACCCTCCTGTGGGCGGGGATCCTCACTCCAGCTTCCAGCAAGTCCTCTTCAGTGATGTCACTGCAAACAAAACAGGAAACGATTCTGTTAGATCAGGCACTCCCGGTAGCGCCCTGCTCAGAGTCACTCGGATAGTCTTCTTTTCAGCAGAAGTTGTGGTTTCCATTGAAACCCGTCCCCCTGCTGGGCTGGGTTGGAAAGCGAGTATCTTTAGACGGGAGCCCTGTTGGCCCCAGGAGGAGACGGCCCCTCACCTGAAGTATTCCAGCTCATTCCAGCCCTTCAGGATAAGCCCCGTCTCGTACCTCTGCAGCCCCAGCACCCTGAGCCACTCCCTCACTGTGCCTGGCACACCGCGCACTGCCAGCGCCTGCACACAGGGGGCGACAGACAACATCATGAAGCGCCGACATCAGAAATAACAACAGCAGCAGCAATGATACGAATACTACCTCTATTACTACTACTACTACAACTACTACTATTATTATTATTATTAATAATAATAATAATATTAATAATAATAATAATAATAATAATAATAGTTAAGGGATTTAATCGATTATGAATGCATTATCAGCTTTATTCGTTAAAAAACTAATTGCGAACCTATTAATCTAATTAGGTAACAAAAAAGGTATTTTAGAGCTTCATGTTAATGGAAAAGCGTTTGACTGTTTTGCTGTTGGCTATCAGTACAGTATCGTTCGCACGCTCTGATGAGCCACCTAAAATGAAACGTCAAGATTAAAGGCCCTACAGTAACAGTAACAATGTTTCTCTCAATACCTCTCGCTGTGCTGGGTGGGGTTCCCAGCAGCCTCCTCGACTCCACACATCAGAGAAGGCAGGGACTCCATACACCGGACCCCGCCCCTGCCCCCTGGGGACTGAATACTCGCTTCCGATTGGCTGGAAGTCCACTTCGCTGAGTGATTTGGCGATCTGGAGCGCGGTGAGGGAGTGGTCTCCCGCTTTGCCTCCAAACTGAGGTTCCACGATCCAGCGGGCAGCAGCCTCGGCTCGGGAGCGCCTTGGAGGCAGGGCCTTGACTTGGGCCTTATAGAAAAGGGGCGGGTCCTTATTCAGCTTGCGCGGGTCCTTATAGAATGAAGACTGGTCTTCATACACACCAGCATGTTTCATATAGTAGTTCTGCTGGTCCCTATTCGGAGAGGGCAGATCCTTACACAAAGAGGCATTGTACTGTAAGGACTGGTCGCTATACAGACTGGTCTCTGGGGTTGCTCTGGGCTGGACTGTGCTCACTGGGGCTCGGTCCTTGGCAGGGAAGAGCTGGTAGGAGGAGCCGGGTTGCGATGTGCATTCTCGGGGGCTCCGGTAGTGTGGGGGGTACCCCGGGATTTCAATTTCAGCAAAGTTGGCTCTGCGAGGGGATTTGCTGTCCTGGGTCAGCAGTTTGGGGTGCAGTGTGGGGTCTTTGCGCCACACTGGCTGGGATTCACTGGCTGGTGGAGCTCGCCCCCCCTCTGGGGGTCCTTTCTGTGGCGGGACGACCGCCTCGAATATGAAGTAGGCAGGGTTGGTGTAGCTGCTGGGGGTTTCAGAGGAGACAGGAGCGCTGCAGAAACAAGAAACAAGGAAAGAGTTACCGCTGTGATAGCGCAGAGCACTGGGGCTGGAGCTGTGAGTACTAAGCATTTAAAAACTACATTGTGGTCTGCCATCACAATTCTACCTTCAAATATTATTTATAAAGCTACCCACAGCGATCCCTATACTGCACCTTCAGAAACCAATATAAGCATGCCTGTTCATTGCTGTGAACCTTGTGAACGTTCATTTTGTAGTATTGGACATTCAAAAGCTGTCCACAAATTTACCCAAGCTTTACCACCCCCTTGTGGTCACAAGGAGGTACTGACGCAAAACTGCTTCTGAACTGCTTTCAAACCAGGAGCCTTTGATTCTAACGGAACATCACATACATGGAAAACATGTGTGAAAATGTACTCCTGTCAGCGTGTTGGGCAATACCGCGCACCTCACCTTGCACCATGGCTGAGGGGTGTCCGGGGAGACATTCCGCCTCTCATCTCCCCATTCTCATCCTTCTCAAAGCAGAAGCACTCTGCAGGAGACGAGCATTCAGAGAAGCAAAGAGGAGAAAAATAGAGCACATGAAAAACCTTTAACAATAGCCACATAGACAGCTGCTGCAATTAGACTGATACCCGCAGTGAAACTAAAAGAAAACAGACCACTCTGCCTCTCAGTCACTCCTCTCTAATCCCCATAGCCACACTGCCTATCAGCACTAATCAATTTCAAATGCGTGTACACTGTAGTGTCTTGACGTGACTCATCCAAGGAAAGGAAGTCTTAACCGCGGCATCACCCCTGTGGTCTGCCCGGCATGTCTTTGACTCAGGATGCATCTGCTTCAATATGGAAGTTTGAAAACAGCAACTTCAAAAAGAGGAACCTTCTGAAAGGATCTGCATTCTGCAAACAGCACAGCCCCAATGAGGTGTGCCTCTGAGTGACTGGGATTACCGTAGATCCTCTCTCTCGTTCCGCGGCGGTCCTTCGGCACGCAAACACGGATACGCCCGCGTATGGAGCCCATCTCCTCGGCACGGTGAGTGAGGAACATCTCGAACTGCTGGGCAGTGCTGCCGATGAGGGAACGCAGTGCAATGCAGCACTCACCTGCAGGTGGAGGCAGAGCCAAGGCATACAGCATTGACACACACAGCTCTATAATGCCTTGCAAATCTACACATGGAATATCATAGGAATGGCATCTGAATAGCTGATAGATTCTAGTCCAGGCATTTACAATCCATTCCAGTGCAGAAGGAATTCATCTAAGTTGTGCCATTGATCTGTAAGAAGTTGGGAGTTAAGCTGTAAATAAGTATCATTAAATTGAATAGGAACCCCAGGATTCATTTTCTATTACCATGGTATGGAATGACAAGGCTGATAATAATTGCACTCACCATATGACTCGTATCCATCGCAGGACTTGACAGAGAGAAGCATGTGCTGATCCCGGAGGTACTCCATGTCAGGCAGGATCGGGGTGAGCTGAAGAGAGGGGGTGTAATATAATCATTGCACTGCACCACCAGAGCCACACTGACGCAGTGCTGCATGCACGGATCTCTGCTCACCTTGGGCAGCTGTTTGGCTGACCAGCCCAGCTTCAGGAATCCGGTCACCTCACAGCTCTGAGCATCATTCTCACTCGACCTCCTGAACTCTGTACAGGGCACAGGACAGCAGCAATACCTCCATCAGATCCAGGGGGCGTAAGAGAGGGTCACAGCAGAAACATACTGTGTGATGCCCTGAGCTGGATTCTCAGAGATCTTTACACCGAATCATCAGCAGCACAATTAATAAAGTTACTAAGCCTGAAATAAACGACTCACACATTGAACTGAGGGCTCTTGTAAGTAGTTTGAAGTTGTTGTTTGTTTTAGAATTACAATTGATACGATTTTACGAATGCATCCTTTAAACCCACACAAACAGTATCTCAATGTTGTTGTAATAGCAACCAAACAGCGCCCCCTACCTTCCAGGCAGCAGGAGTGGAACTCAATAAAGAACTTGGATTTGCTGGCTGTCTTCACAATGGCTTCAATCCCCTCCAGCTCAATGCAGGCTCGCTCCACACTCAAACCCGGGTCTGCACAGGAAGAGAGAGGACAAATGGGACCCCTGACTGTAAAGGACAGCCTCACCTGCAGGGGGCAGATGATATCTCTAGGGTTTCTTTCCAGTGCACTTGCGAAAACGTTTGTCTACTTAAAGGCCGTCTGCCTAAGAGTTTAAACTGTATGCTGCCAAATAGGGCACTGTCTACTCAGCTCTACAGACTGGGGAATGGGGGGCGTGGCCTCACCTTTCTTTGAGATGAATTGTGTTGTCACTCCGACCTGGAATGAGGCAAAGACAGGGGAGTGGTCGCTGGTGGTGATGTCATCAGTGCAGCCTGAAGAACAGGAGAAGAGTTCCAGAGTGTATGAAATGGAACCCATTGCAGCCCATTGGGACACGTTGATTTGATATTGTATTGGTATTACAACATAGTAATTAAACAATAAAAGCTAGCATTAGGACTTCTTTTAAGGACATTCTCGAATGCATTTTGAATGTGTTTGCTGTGCTTTTTTTTCAACTATTGTTCATGAGGGAAACATCTTATATGGCCGTGAAATTCTTCAAAACGTGACTTTGATCTGATGAACTGGACAGCTTGTCCTGAGCTAGGCCCATGCCATCATCACTTCCTGGTTTGCTGAAATCATGTAAACGTGTCATTTCCAATCACTGTGTCTGCTTCTGGGAATACCTGAGCAAGCGTGATTCTCTATCAACAAGAATACAAGCAGAATGATTTGTCTTTCTCATGACCTGGCTCTTGCGTTAGCGGCTCGGCACAGACTTACCGTAGGAGGTGCAGACGAGGTGTGTCTCCGGGTAGGACTTCCAGAGCACGCGGTCACACCACGAGGGGACGTTGATCCGCACCTTCAGACAGAGACAACGGAAAGAGACGCCCATTACTGTCCAGCTGCTGTCCACCTGAAAGCACTTCTAACATACGTTTTATAAATCCCGGATGTATTATACACTGTGGGGTATGCACATATTTCAAATGCTTAATCATTCACTTCCTTTTTTTAGGTCAGTTAACTCTCTCATGGTCTGGCTTCAATCAGCCCATGTGACCTACAGCCTACAAAGAGATTGGGTACCAGAAAGCAGCCATGTGTTTTTTTTTTTTATTATGAGCATTATATTATGACAGTTAAAAAAAAGCAAAGCAAAGCAACAAAAGGTTTTTGTCACAACGAAAGGGGAACCAGTGGCTACGCTTATCAAACTTGCAGTAGTAAGACATATGGAGGTGGATTTTTTAAGTTTTGGTTTCCACTTCTTTGAATTGTAGGAGTACTGAGGAGTGTTGGGAAATATAACGGTGCCCACAATATATCATGATACCAAAAGGTTACAACACCATTGACTGAGCCACGATACTACAGTGGAGACGGTACTACCGTGAACTGACAGGGTAGTTTCTGAGCAAAAGCACCTGGATTCTTGCATCTCAATGCGCCCCAAGGTTTGTAATACAGAATGAAATGTGTGCGTCTTGTAATTTGTGATCACTGTGTAGGGGCCTCACCCCAGTGGTCTTGTATTTCTGCCACAGGTAACAGTCCCGGGACCCCCTCTCGTAACGGTAGGTGGGCGGGAACGCGATCTCCTCTTCATCTGCAGAAAGAGAAAGCCGAATTAACCGGGGGTGCTGCTCACTCAAGGGCAGTCTCCCATTCAGAGGCATTGAAAGGGATTTACTGGATGGTCAGAGCAGAGGATGGCAGTAAATTCATTTTGTCTGGTGTTATTTGACATGCACTAGAATAAAGACTGTCTGCAAGCCTCACAACGGTACAAAGGAACACATGGCATCATCACTTCTAACTCATTTGGTTGGATTTCTTCATGTAGACCTGCAACACTTTACCTTGGTTAACTCTCTGCTGTTTACCAAGCTTTTATCCACTGAACAAAGACTACCACCGTTTACCAGGGTTTTTACGAAGCCAGAGAGAGAAGGGGAAGGAGAGTCACAGTGCGAGAGGAAGAGGAAGAGGGCGCTCCACTCACTGAAGTGCAGGAAGGCCTTCCTCTTGTCGCGCTCGCGGGTCAGCTGGTCAGCACACATCAGCTCTTCGAATTCCCGCTTGGTGACGTGTCTCAGGATCTCCTGCAGGGGGCGACACAGCATCTCAGAGTTAGAGGAGTGTGGTGCTGGGTCTAGACAGACAGACAGACAGGGATGTACCTCTACGTCCAGGTCCAGCCGGTAGTTGAGGTCTCCGCACCAGAAGAGGTGAGTGAAGCGCAGGCTGATGTCGAAGGCACTCAGCTGCTTGTCCCCCAGAGACAGGAGACGCAGGATGTCCTGGTAGTTCTGGTTCCGCCTGCAGGTTTGGAAAACCACAGAACTATTCATCAAACAAACAGACAGAAACCTTGTGAAGGGGTGCCGCTACCTGAACCAGGCAGCCTCTGACAAAATAACATTCATTTGAACGTATATTCCACATATATTACGCTAATAATACATGTAGTTCATCCATAATACAGGTAGTTTATGTCGTAATACTAAAGGAACATTATAACATCTTCATCAACAGCCTGGGAAGCTTGGAGCTTCTCACCAAGCCTGTGTTATTATCCTGTTAGAGGTCAGTTTTGTCGTTTTTACCTGATTGTCTTGTCACTGCCGGAGGTGAGGTGGCAGTTGACGAAGCCAAAGGAGGTCCCGTTGAAGAGGAAGGAGACACCGACTGCTCCCTTATTCCCTGAAACACACGCGGCCACAGCTTGTTGAGAACCATTATCCTGGGATGATGAGTCTACAGCAATGTCAAACCTATCTGACACACAAATTATATCAACTGACCCAGGGCCAGCAACAGAAAGTACAGTGTCCTTAACCCAGAACAACGTCCACAATGAAAAAACTCAATTCCACTTTGTAACAAATATGATACCCGTTTTAAAATTACTCAATGTACTCAAGAATAAGCACTCACACACACACACACACACACACACACACAAACACACAAAAACACACACACACACAAACACACACACACGCACGCACGCACGCACACCCTGCCGCACTCTCCCATACCCAGCGTGTTGCCCAGGCCAGTCTTCACACTCGAGGTGCCCACATGGCTGATGCGGTGCTCATGTTCCGGCTTCACCAGCACCGCCAGTTTGATATTCCACAGAGACTGCAGCGCCACCTGCAGGAGGGACACGGACATGCAGGTCGTCACAGCAGAGACTGGCACTCTGCAGGAAAGACCCTTTCCAGTATCAGTCGGCAGTATTCTGCCAATAAAAATCAAATTCTCTGGATGGAAAACCCTCCCCCACTACAGCATATAGCACCTTAGGGTCCCAGTGAATTTTGGAGTGTTTTGATGCCAATGGTTGGGTTGTTAGATGGTGTTCTCTTGGCCGTCTATCAAGGTGTGAAACAGACCTTTGTTGACTGCATGCCCAGTAGGCTGTTTTGAAGTCATGCTGAATCTGGTGAACTACAAAAGGTCAGCTTGACCGCTCTGCTTTACACACTGTACAGCCCCCCTGTGCGGAACGCTGCTGACCAGTTTGAAGTCGATGTCAGTGATGCTCCGCAGCGCCCCCCTCAGGTGCTCGGCCCACTCCCGCTCGCCCAGCGTGTTCTCCTGCGTCCCGATGGCATAGATGTCGTGGGGCAGCGCCGCTGTGGTCTCGTCCTGCACCCTCCCCAGACCAGTCGAGGTGAGCCAGGAGGTCAGGCCGTGGGGAGGAGGGGCATTGCCTGAGGCGGGGGGGAGAGAGAGAGGAGAGGAAACATTAGTATGTTTTTTTAAGCATTTTAAGATAGGTTTGGTCACACGAGGGACACAGAAGCACATATAATAAGACTTTATGTAAAGGGGCTGTTCTGAATGAATTTAGGCAGCACAGATTTGGTCTGTAATTGATTTTGATCGAGACCCCAGGGTCCTCTGCTCTTCCTGGAAGCAGAGCCCCATCCCCAGGGTTACCCATGTTCCAGGTGCCCACGAAGACGGAGATGACATCGGGCTCGTCCTGCTTGGAGTGCCTCATCTTCATGAGCTGGAGCAGCTGGCAGAACGCCTCCCTCTTCTGCAGAGAGACGGAGAGCACAGGCATTGGAATCATCACTTACTGAACCAGAGCCGTCGCGGGCAGGGATCAGGTGTGGTCTTGCAATGGCGCTCTGCCCGCCAGAAGAAAGATAAGGGTTCAAGGATTTCTTGGTTCTAAAAACCAAGCACACCATGCGTTCGAGATGTAGGGCAGTGAGATGAAAAGAATGTGCTGTAATTAACCATTCGGAAAAGGAAAAGGGAAAGTTTTCAGTGTTGCTGTTGTGTAGTCCCGTACTCACCCGGGCGTTTTCAAACATGACCTCTCTCTGCTGGTTCTTCTGGGAGTCCAGGACCATCCGGAGCCGGTTCTGAGCACTCCGGTACTTCACCAGCTGTAGGACTGAGCAGAGAGATTGAGAGAGAGAGAGAGGGAGATTGAGAGAGAGAGAGAGGGAGATTGAGAGAGAGAGAAGGATTACAGATAACAAGAAGAAGAATGTGTTTTAATAATAATAGTAAACGCGCGCTCACTCTTGTCGTGCGAGACGCATTCCTCGTGTGAGGCCCCGGGTCTCTTATCGAAGATCAGCCTCCCGCCGTCCACATCGATATGCAGAGCCAGCCTGCCAGCACGAGCCACCTTCACCTGGACAGACAGACAGACAGGCAGAGTGACACACCTTCCCCAGACCTGATCAAAGCATTCAAACAGGTAGAAAGATCACCTGGAAGGTGTGAACAGGCGTGACTCTGGCGCTTCTGCGAGCGATGGGGGCGGTCCCAGTGGGCGGGGCTGACGGCACTGTCAGGCTGTGATTGGACACTGCCTCCTGTAAGGCTTTCAGCACCTGACCAAGAAAACGAAGAAGTGAGAGAATGCCATCACCCACAGTTAGGAGCCCTCTCTTCAAACTGGATTGTTGGTTTGTTGAATTTCATTTATTCTTTTTTTTATCCCAGTACCTTTCTCTCCAGTGAAGACAGCAGGCTGTTCAGGGAGGAGATCTTAGTGATGAGGCTCCCCAGATCTGAGTCTCCCCCTCCTGGCACACCCTGTGAGTGGAGTGGGGAGAGGTTAGAGAAAGCGCATGACAGGTTAATCGCTTCTAACACAAGCTGTATTCCGCATGTGCCCACTACATTTTGCCAGAGGGGCTTTTTTTCCACATAGATACGGATACAGATTTTATGAAGAGCAAATTAAATAGAGGATATTACCACTACTACTTCGAAGGGTGGTGTACATTAATAAAGCACGTCCTACCTGTGTCTTAGCCAAGGTCAGGGACGGGCTTGGGTCGTCAAACACTTTGGCCAGGGTCTCCAGACTGGACAGGGTTAGGTCAATCTCACTGAGGGCAGGGAGCAGGAACCAGGAGAAACAACCGTGTGTTTAGTACAAGAGTACCTTCACAAGAGCAACAATCTGTTTGACATGACCGTGTCTCTCAAGCTCTAGAATTTTACAGATGACCAGGTTAGCTGGTCAAGAACACGCCTTGTATTTCTATTTCTCCATCAGATGCCCTAGATGTGTTTACAGCCTCATGTAACACACACGCTGCCCTCTGCCACACTGTGGTCTCTGATCCAGCAATGTGTTGGTATAGACTCGCACTGTGCCTCTAGCTCTGTGTTGTTACCTGTGCAGCCCCCCGCAGGCAGCCCCCAGAGCCTTGCTGAAGTGCTGCAGGTTCGAGTTCCCGTTCCTCACTCCCTCCAGGTCCAGGTGTAGCTGGGTGCGCAGGTACTCACTCGCCAAGCCAATCAGATCGCTCGCCCCGCTGTAATTACAGGGGCACAGCAGCCAATCAGAACCATCTGCAGTGCTGGATCTCCCAGCAGCCTTTGTAAGGTTTTAATTGTATGGTCATTAGAAGGGTAATTGCAATCCCATGAGAAGTTACAGGACAGTATCCCATGGACAGTATACAGGTTTAAAATGGAGATGCAGCTATTCACTGCGATGGGATATCTGGAGAAATAACAGTTGAACCATTTAAAAACGTATTTCAGAAACAAGGTTAATATCATTTGTTATACTGTTATGTGTGGTGTTAGTGATCAGGTTTTGTAAACTGAATATACAACACAGTTGGGGGTCCGTCGCAAACCAGCATGTACCTGAGGGGGCCCATCTCCTGCAGCCTCTGTTGGAGGAGGAGGGGGATGGAGGTCTGTGCAGGGTGCGGGGGCGAGGGAGAAGATTTCCCTGTACCAGCACTGCTGGGACTGGCCTGCACTGCACTCTGGGACAAGACTTGACAGGGTCTCTCATCCTCGCCATCTGGGGAAATACAACGATCTCTCAAACGCAAATCCTTCGTCTTGTTTCATTTGAATGTTTTTCAAACGTTATGATGCTATCTTTTTTTTTTTTAAGTACCTTTCAGAAGGATGCTATTAGCAAAGAGGTGAGAAAGACACCAGGAAGTGCAGTAGAAAGAACCACTTTCACAGCTAGTCTTGTTTACATCTTGTAAACATCGTTGCTCAAGAAAATCTCCATTTCAATTGCTATATCACTCCCAACTGCAAAAAGAGTGGGCTGTTTCAAGCGGATCATTTTACACATTAACTGAAATTTGGTATTCGTGAAACATACATTTCAAACTGTATTTAATTCTTCAGAGAGCTCTCAGCCAGCGCCCCTTCCTTACCTGAGCCGTCGTCTCCGGGCTCGCTGTGGTTCCCCACGGGGTACAGCAGAGGGATCACCAGGCCCTTGCGGGGCTGCTGGTAACTCAGAACCAGGTCCGCCAGCGTCCGGAAACAGTTCACCTGCACCCCCTGCGTCGTCTGCAGAGAAGACGACAGAATACAGCTGTCAGACTGGCTGCTTCTCATTGCATCGCGAGGGAGCATTTTGTGAACAAAATTAAAGAAAAAGCAGTGGCTGCTGCATCTTTAATTCAATTCACTAGACTCGACTAACACACTCAATGGGCCAGAGTCTCAAAGCCATTTACTCCCAATCGTCATTAGCGTTATTTTAATCTGAAGGGAAAAAAACACAATTTAAAATTCTAAAACAAATAAGAAACAGCTTACTCAGACTACTCACAAGCCCCTTAATTAAATGAGTTGGTAATCTTTTTGAGTGCGTTTTTACTATCTACACAAAAAAAAAATCACTCCGATGACGTTTTGGAGTATATCTGGCCCAAATGAGATAAATCAAGTAAAAAGGCTATTTTGAAATAAGACTTGCAGCCATATTTAAGTTTTTTTCAAAATCAGCGCCGCATTTATTAGTAATAGAAAAGGTCACTGTTAATGTTACAAAACTAGTAAACAAAAACGTTTTCTTCTTGACAGAATTAGCATATAATAATAATAATAATAATAATAATAATAATAATAATAATAATAATAATAATAATAATAATAATAATAATAATTTGCTCTAGTTTAAAAGCCTGACTGCCCCATATCAAAATAAAATAAACCCCAGCTCCCCCCACATCCTGATCCAGACAGCAGCCATGCTGAGTGAACCAGCGTGCTACAGAAATCACTAACCCACTTTAAAGACCGTGAGAGCTTCCCTCTCGGTGCCCTGCGGTCGACAGCCTCTACAGAAATGTCTATCTGTTGACTGCAGATTTTTTCTCAGCAAGGTTCTATTTATTCTTCTGGTTTATGCAAACAGGCCTAAATAAAGCCAGAACGCAAATAATCATAACCAGAATCGCGGCTAGCAGAGCAGATGTGCCATTCCCTGAACTTACAGAAGTCCCCTAATGAAAATTTACCACAATGAATTTGCGTGCTAACTTGGCACTGTACTTTGCTTTTAACTACGTTTTTTTACACCATACTTACTTGCTGTAAGTTTGCAAACTGACCAATTGAAATATAGAAATAAATTGCCGAGTGAATTAATTAATGTAACACACTCAAGCAGATTATCTGAGCAGAAGACAGCAAGACAAGCATGTGTTTGTTATTATTATTATTATTATTATTATTATTATTATTATTATTATTATTATTTGTTTATTTAGCAGACGCCTTTATCCAAGGCGACTTACAGAGACTAGGGTGTGTGAACTTTGCATCAGCTGCAGAGTCACTTACAATTGTGTCTCACCCGAAAGACAGAGCACAAGGAGGTTAAATGACTTGCTCAAGGTCACACAGTGTGTGTGTGCGCGCGCGTGTGCGTGTGTGTGTGTGTGTGTGAGAGAGAGAGAGAGAGAGAGAGAGAGAGAGAGAGAGAGAGACTTTGACTTTTAAGATCCTTTATTAAACATTCCAATTAAAATCCATTCAAAATCAATAAAGGTAAAACACAAACAAAATTAAGATTTATCAATATTTAAAAATCTTAAAATGCATCATGTTCTCCTTAAAAATAGATTTTAAACAAAAAGGATCCTAAAAAATCAATTAAAAAACAGTGTTTTCTTTCTGTTTAAAAACAGATTAAAGCCAAAATTAATAAAAAAAACACTGTAAAACAATAAAAATAAAATTAAAAACAAAATTAAAAAACTAGAACAAAAACTGGAGCTCTCCCTCCTCACTCACAGCACACAAGGTGTCTCCCACACACCACCTCTCCTGGAAGTCCTCCGGGTTATTATTGAGTTTAAAAAATTCAAAATCCACTCTTATCCGGCTGACCACCAACACCCTGAACTGCACCACAACATCAGTCAGCCCGGCCCCAGAGATACTGTTCTTTCTGGATTTTAAAATGGCCAATTTTGCCTGACCCATTATAAAATTAATTAAAACACACCTGTTTCTCTTTTTAAGACTGTAGGGAACCCCAAAGATAAAAAGCTCTTTCGTGAACTCTTAAGCCTAGGCCCTGCAGGAGCTCTTGTAGAAGATGGAAGAGTGGTCCTAGCCTGACACACTCACTATACATGTGAAACACTGTTTCCTCTGCAGAGCAGAAAACGCACTCTGAGCTAATGCTAGCATCAACTCTGTGGAGAAACCTGCCGGTGGACACAATACAGTGCAGGATCCTCCACTGCAGGTCCCAGCTCTCTTGGTGAGGGGCAGTTTATACAGAACCCTCCATACTGGCCTGCACCCCTCCTTTACCTCCAGACATGCCCTCCACCTTGAATCCACCAACCCCCTCAACTGGTGAGAATGTGATGCCTTCACACACATCTGGTAAATTCTCTTACTTTCCGCTGTATGAAGAGTTAGATCTTTAACTGTGTCTAAGTTTAATAGCATTCCCCGTTACCTACATCCTCCTCTCCTTCACCTACTGCTGGACACACTAGTAGCCCTGGAAAGATGAAGTCTTGTCTCTGCCCTGTGCTGCTGGACATCTCCTCCCTCAAAGCCTCCCTGAACTCCGGGAAAGAGAACTCCTTAGTTTACTGACCATTTTCTCAGCCAGTCTCTCAGAGTGCCAGCCCAGCCGCCCAGCCAGCTGTGTAGCAGTCAGCCAGCAGGAGAGCTCAAAGTTGATCAGGTGTCTCAGCCTGGTCACTCCTGCCCTCACAAAGCAGGCACAGAGCGTCATTGACTGAAAAAACGTACAGGGAAGAGTGGATTGAAAAATAAGGGCTCCTCCAACAAGGCCCTGCCTGTCAGGGACCCCTCATCTCTTTTACCCTCACTGCCCTCCAGGCATCTAAAACACTCAAGTAAAAGAAGAGAGACCTACTTTAGCTAGTCTGGTACTCTCAATTAAAAACAGGTGTTTATCTATCCCCAGCCCCCTACTCTACTGAGGAAAAAACAAGCCAGCCTCTTCCAATGAGCCTCCTCCCCAGCATACAGGAGCCTCTGAACCGCCTGCAGTCTGAAGGCTGCCACCCTGCTGGCAATGCTGACCAGCCCCTGCCCCCTTCATCAGTGGGGAGATACAGGACCGCTGGCCTCAGCCAATGTCTCCAGCTCAGAAAAACTCCAACAGTACTCTTTGAATCTCCTGCACCATGCCCGGGGAGGGTCCAGACACACCAGCCTGTGCCACAGCATGGAGGCCACCAGATTATTGATCACCAGGACCCTTCCCTAAAGGACAGCTGAGCCAGCAGTCCCCTCCATCTCTGCAGCCGCCCCCTCACCCTGTCCACTAGGCCCTCCCAGTTTTTCTGCATATATGTCTCCACTCCGAAAAACACCCCCAGCACTTTTATACCTGTCCTGTCCCATCTCAGTGCCTCAGGCAGGACAGGGGGTGCAATCATGCCAACTGCCTGACAGGAAGGTGTCACACTTTGCCCAATTAACTCTTGCTGTAGAGGCTCTCTGGAATGTGTGCAGGCTCTGCTGTAATGCCTTGATGTCTCCGTCACTGCACACAAACACGTTCACATCATCTGCATAAGCGGACACCTTCACTGCGACAGGGGAGGGTGAGGAGGGCACTGCCCAGCCAACTAGCCGGCCCCTCAGCAGGTGCAGCAGGGGCTCTATGGCCAGTGAATAAAGCATTCCAGACAGGGAGCAGCCCTGCCTAATACCCCTGCACACTGGGAAGGGCTGACTCAGCCCATTGTTAATCTTTAAAATGCTAAAAACATTCAAATATAAAAGCTGGATGTAAGAAATAAAAACAGGGCCAAACCGAAGGCTTCAGGGTTTTAAATAGGTATGTGTGGTCGACCCTGTCAAGCGCTTTCTCCTGATCTAAAGAAACCAGCCCCACATTCAAATCACATGCATTAGCCACTGATAAAAGTCTCGAATTAAAACAAATTATCAAAAATGGAGCGTCGGTATGCAGTAAGTTTGGTCGTGTGAATTACAGCTCCTATACACATTTTTAGTCTATTGGCCATACATCTTGAAATTATTTTAAAATCGGAACATAAAAGTGAAACAGGTCTCCAGTTTTTAGCAAGCACAGGTCTCCTTTCTTGGGCAGTAGTGTGATTACTGCCCTCCTGCAGCTGAGGGGCAGTTCTTTATCTCGGAGGCTCTCTCCCAGCACCTGCAAAAGTCCTCACCAATCACAGTCCAGAAACTTTTAAAAATTCAGCGGGCAGTCCATCAATGCCAGGAGCTTTTCCATTTGAAAGCTGTGTAACAGCAGTGGTCAGCTCTTGATATGTTAGCGGCTGATCTAATTGGTGCTGTTCTTCCTCGCTCAGGGTGGGCAAATCCTGGAGCAGCAGGTCCGTATCCTTCTGGTCACATGGCTCTTTGCTATATAGTTCAGAATAGAATTTTACTGCCTCCCTGCTGATCTCCTCCCGGCTGTACAGCTCCCTGCCGCAAAGGCGTCGGACGCAGTGCATCTGCCGGCTGTCTGCTCTCCTCCTCTCCAAGCCAAAAAGAAACTGGAGGGGTGTCCATGTCTTTAAGCTCCATGAAGCGAGGCGCACCAGCGCCCCTTCACTCTTTCCTTCAGCAGGCTGCCCAACATGTATTTCTGCTCTCTCAGGGTTTGCAGGGTCTGCTCCTGGTGGTCTGTGTCCAGGCTGCTCTCTAACTGGAGAATTTTCAACTCCAGCTCTCTCACCGCTGCGTTCAGTGACCGGTTGAATTGAGTGTGTACTGCTGGCAAAAGATTTTAATCTGCGTTTTGCCAATGTCCCACCACTGCCGCATATTTTTATAAAGTGTTTTTCTTTTTCCATATGTTCCAGAAATCATTAAATTGTTTTACAAAAATTGTGTCCTGTAATAACTTTAAATTAAAATGCCAGTAGGAGGTGCTGTGAGAGTCAGTGGTAAGTATTACTGTAACTAACAGGCAGTGGTGGTCAGAGAGGCTACTGGGGATGATATTGGCTTTAATAAATTTATTCAGATGAGTGTGTGATGTGTAGAAGCGGTCTAACCTGGCTCTATATATTTGTTGTAGCGACAATGAGACCAGGTGTACTGTCTTGCATTAGGATGCAGACACCTCCAGACATCAACCAGGCCACTGAACTGAAAAACTGCAGCTAATTCACTTGAGGATTGGGGATTGGGTTCCTCACTATTTCTATCCATTGTAAAATCAATAGTGCAGTTAAAATCTCCTCCCACCACCACCACATCATCATTATCAATACTTAAAAGAGCTTGCTTTAATTTATTAAAAATTAAAATCGTTCCCTTCCTTTATTTGGTGCATAAATATTAATAAAAACAAATACAGTACCACCCAACCTTGCTCTTACTTTTAGTAACCTGCCTCTTTCAATTTCTTCAATGTCTAAAATTGTTGCTCTAAGGCTGGGCTTAAATAAAATTGCCACTCCGCACTGGTGCTTGAGCCGTGGCTCAGCACACACGACCCCTCCACTCTGCCAGCCACGCCGCCTCATTCTCCCTGTCTGAGTCGTCTCCTGCAGCAGCGCGACCCCCACCCGCTTCTGCTCTAAAACTCACATAGCTGCGCTCTTTTAAAAGACTGTCTGCAGCCATTCACGTTAAAAGAAATAAAACGCACTTCTCCATGGCGGCTAAAAGAATAAAACTGACAGAATAAAACAAGCAACAATAAAAAATTCTTAAAAGAAGTATCCATTATAAAACTATTGATTAGCATCATTAGCGATCTTTTTCTTAATTGTTTGTACATATTTTTTAAGGCGGTACCTTTTTTCTGGTCAAACTCCTCTAATGTTGCCTTTAGTGTAACGATGTGTGCTGAGTGGAGGAATAATCTCAAATCGGGGAAGAAGTTTTCAATTTCAACCCCCTTTTCCCTTTTGTACTTTCCATAAACAGTTTAAATTCATCCAAGGTATAAAGTTTTTCCCCTGTTAACGGGTTGGCTATCGGGGATGTCAGAGATAAGCGAGGAGTCAGAGAGCTCCCCTCCATTTCCTCTGCTCCGTCCTCGCTGCCTGCTCCGCCGTCCACAGCTGCCAGCTCCTCCGCGGCTCTCTCCACCTCTGCAGCGCCGCTCTCCTCTCCTCCTCCCAGCACAGCCACAGCCGTCACCGCTGCCTCTGCCTCCGCTTGCTGGGGTTCAGAGAGAAGAGCTGCACAGCGCCGGGTTGTAAGCCTGTCGCCGTGCAGCTCCCCTCTCCCTCCATGTCAGGAGGGACAGACACCCTGCCTGAGACTGCAGGCTCCCCTCCAGCACAGGCTCGGGGCTCTGCTCCGTTCCCGCTCGCTATTAGGCAGATCTGCAGCTTCTATGTTTTCTTTTTTTTAGTCTTTTTTAGCTACCATCACAAAACCCTCATCATTTTCAGTAGCTTCATTTTGTGCGGACCGTGGCTGAGTCTCTTCAGCCTCGGCTGTGGTGTGGCGGCTCCATCCCGTTCGGCGGCTCCCTGGTCTCTGCAGACTCCGGCTGGCGCTGCGATGGGGAGCAGCCTCATCCTCCCGCTCACCCCCAACATCCCCAGCCTCCTCCCTGCCATCAGTACCCTGCTCCTGCCTTTCCTCATTTCTGTTTTTCTCGGGCAGGCCCTCCTCTGGTGTCCCTGTTCCCCGCAGTTAAAGCACCGCATTGTGTCAGAGCTGACAAACACTACGCAGCCCGTCCCTTCCACACTGAAGCTCCAAGCGACATCAATCACCTCCCGGGTTATTCAGCAGTAAAACGCCTGTCTCGAAAAGACAGGGCGTGCCTAACATTTGTATTTTGCACCCTAAAGGTATATTTTTAATTGGGGACACCAGTTTGCCATATCGGGCAAGTTCATTTGCCAAGGTCTCATTTTTTAAAAATGGCGGCACGTTTGACATGATTACCTTGGTAACAGGGGTTACTAAGGGGTTACTTGGATAAAATCCCTTTCACTGAAAAACCTTCCTCCACTAGTTGATTGACCAGCGATACCTCTTTTAAAAATACGACAAATCTTTTATTCATACGGGATGCCGACACTATATTGTCACACCCGACCACCTCTCCCACCGCCAGCAGGCACTCCTCCACCGACACACCGGCATCGGGCAAACAGCTAACCCGTGTCGGGCTGAGAGCCCCAGCCCTCCAGAGTGAGATCCCATAGCGGGACCTACACACACACACACACACACACTACTCTGTAAAACAAACGGCGAAACAACGAAACAAAAATATATAAACCAACTAAACAATTAACGAATAAATATAGATATTTGCAAAAAAAATAGTAGCGAAAACACTCTCCTACCGCACCAGCGTTCAAACGCTACCGCCTCTCCATAAGCTCCTCCCACAATCCCACAATCCTCCGAGAGAGAGAGAG
>CM060261.1:4435651-4461697 GCA_030684275.1 Acipenser oxyrinchus oxyrinchus
ACATATATAATAGTATCTGCATATATATATATATATACAGTACTGTGCAAAAGTTTTAGGCAGGTGTGAAAAAATGCTGTAAAGTAAGAATGCTTTCAAAAATAAACATGTTAATAGATTATATTTATCAATTAACTAAATGCAAAGTGAGTGAACAGAAGAAAAATCTAAATCAAATCCATATTTGGTTTGACCACCCTTGCCTTCAAAAGCATCAATTCTTCTAGGTACACTTGCACAAAGTCAGGGATTTTGTAGGCATATAGTCAGGTGTATGATTAAACAATTATACCAAACAGGTGCTAATGATCATCAATTCAATATGTAGGTTGAAACACAATCATTAACTGAAACAGAAACAGCTGTGTAGGAGGAATAAAACTGGGTGAGGAACAGCCAAACTCAGCTAACAAGGTGAGGTTGCTGAAGACAGTTTACTGTCAAAAGTCATACACCATGGCAAGACTGAGCACAGCAACAAGACACAAGGTAGTTATACTGCTTCAGCAAAGGTCTCTCCCAGGCAGAAATTTCCAAGGCAGACAGGGGTTTCCAGATGTGCTGTCCAAGCTCTTTTGAAGAAGCACAAAGAAACGGGCAGCGTTGAGGACCGTAGACACAGTGGTCGACCAAGGAGACTTACGCAGCAGATGAAAGACACATCATGCTTACTTCCCTTCGCAATCGGAAGATGTCCAGCAGTGCCATCAGCTCAGAACTGGCAGAAAACAGTGGGACCCTGGTACACCCATCTACTGTCCGGAGAAGTCTGGTCAGAAGTGGCCTTCATGGAAGACTTGCGCCAAAAGCCATATCTCCGGCGTGGAAACAAGGCCAAGCGACTCAACTATGCACGAAAACACAGGAACTGGGTGCAGAAAAATGGCAGCAGGTGCTCTGGACTGATGAGTCAAAATTTGAAATATTTGGCTGTAGCAGAAGGCAGTTTGTTCGCCCGAAGGGCTGGAGAGCGGTACACGAATGAGTGTCTGCAGGCAACAGTGAAGCATGGTGGAGGTTCCTTGCAAGTTTGGGGCTGCATTTCTGCAAATGGAGTTGGGGATTTGGTCAGAATTAATGGTCTCCTCAATGCTGAGAAGTACAGGCAGATACTTATCCATCATGCAATACCATCAGGGAGGCATCTGATTGGCCCCAAATTTATTCTGCAGCATGACAACGACCCCAAACATACAGCGAAAGTCATTAAGAACTATCTTCAGCGTAAAGAAGAACAAGGAGTCCTGGAAGTGATGGTATGGCCCCACAGAGCCCTGATCTCAACATCATCGAGTCTGTCTGGGATTATATGAAGAGAGAGAAGCAACTGAGGCTGCCTAAATCCACAGAAGAACTGTGGTTAGTTCTCCAAGATGTTTGGGCCAACTTACCTGCCGAGTTCCTTCAAAAACTGTGTGCAAGTGTACCTAGAAGAATTGATGCTGTTTTGAAGGCAAAGGGTGGTCACACCAAATATTGATTTGATGTAGATTTTTCTTCTGTTCACTCACTTTGCATTTTGTTAATTGATAAATATAAACTATTAACATGTCTATTTTTGAAAGCATTCTTACTTTACAGCATTTTTTCACACCTGCCTAAAACTTTTGCACAGTACTGTATATATATATATGCACTGTACTGTATATCCTATCTTCTAATGCATAGGATTTTATTGGTGTATGACTTTGCTGGAGCACAATATATCCTAATGGCAGTGAGGTTTTCTTGGGGGTTAAAGCTAGGTATGTAACACAAGTTCTGATGGTCTCATTTAAAGCTTTAAGTATAACACAACAGATGAATACAGATGATGATAAACATTCTTGGGAAAAAAGCAGCTGCTGCGTGGGATTCCTTAATGGATTAATCAATTAATGCAATCCTGGTTAGGATTTAATTATTTTTTTTAACAACAATTCATTCTACCTGAGAACAATCCCCTTTTCTGTCTCTTTCCCTTGACTAAGGTTCAAAGGAATGTTGAGGCTAAAAGCTTTATTGATCACTGAGACCCGTTGAATTGGTAATTAATTGCTCCCATGTGCTTTGATTGATACACCCCCATTGTTTGTATATCATAATGATAAATTGTTCCCTCACCTTGTGTATAATTTAAGGTAATCATACATCATTATAACAGATTGACAAAGACAGCGCTGTGTGACACAGCTCTCAATGGGAGGGGGGTGGCTGTCAATCAGTGGGCTTGGGTGGGAAAAGGGTCTCTAGAAATGTGGCTTGATGCATTGTCACAGATCGCTGATGAAACAGCTACAGGTGTTGGATTAATAAGGACCCAATCAGTTAATGAACCATTTCATAATGTTATTAGTGATGCTGCAGAAACACATTAATATGCATGTGGTTATTAATCTTTAAGCATAATTGCATGTTGCTCTAATGATTATTACAATTAGAATAACAATATATTATAACTTTTCTGCGTTTTTTCATTTTAAAGTGAAAGCATTAAAGCTGCATTTCAGTGTTTGGGAGTTGAAGGGTATGCAATCATCTCAATAACAAGGTAATAGGGTAGCACCTTTTGTACACACCACTTAATCAAACTCTGTTTTGTAGCTGTCTTGCTAGAGCAATCAGACTCTGATTGGAGCTGTGTTTCAAAATTATGCAAACAAGTTAACAGCTTTCACGGTACTGGTATATTAGTTATGCCAGCCAGATTATTTTAGAATCAGCAAGGTCTCTTTAACTGTATATTTTAATGTAAATTCATTATTATTCTGTTTCTTTCCATCGTATACCAGTATCAGAATCTTATGCATTGATGTAACTATCTCTTAGAGAAAGTACAATTGGGCAATTTAGGCTTAAATGGCAGACTTTTATGTTTAGGCTAACTAATGATCTTGTTCAAATACAAAATGTATTTATTTTATGCTTGCTTGCTTGCTTGTGATTTTTCTTGCTTGCTTTCTTTATACATTTATTCTGTTTGGATGCGGTTCCTAAGCAAATTTATACAGTATGTGTTTTTCTTTGGGTTCCGTAGACACACACTCATGTATTCAGTGTTTTCCTGTTGCAGTATTTCATCATGTTGAACAGCCCCAGATTCAATACAAAAAACTGCTTTGCAATGTGGGTTTACAATCTTGCAAGCAGGCTATGTGCAATCATTGTACCTGCAACCCGGTTAAGGACAGGATTGCTGTATGTATTGGTCACAATGCCTGCTGTCAGCATTCAGAGGATATGCAGTGTACTGTGCAATTGAGCTAAGGGATGTGGAAGTGTTCCTATTTCACAAACCAGCCACTCTGAAGTTAAGACTTGACAGCAGACAATCTGTTTCAGTTGGAGAGGCAGAGAAGGTTACTCAGCCCTGCTGCCCTTCTTAATACAACCCTGGAGCTGTTCTAGCAGTCCCTGACTCCTGCTGTCCTGTTCACTTCGATCTGGGTGGCATTCCCTCTCAAGTGGAAACAAGCTTCTGGGTTCAAGTATGCATCCCATGTGACTTTACCTTTAAGACAAATCTTAAACAATAAAAGGGCAGTACATTACCATATTCAGTCACCAAGTTGCTGTCCATCTGTCTTTACATACATATTGTACATACTGCATGTCAGATACAGGTAGCTTGCACTGTATTTACAATGTGATGGTGATGGTGGCAGTGTGTTTATTTTATTAATATATTTTTAGATACTTACTCTATAATAATGATAATAATAATAACAACTTTGCCTCCCAGACATACAGAAAGGTGAATCAACAAATGTATGTATAAAGGAAAAATAAAAATAATGATTGCATATTTAAGCTCAAGTTCAGATGACTCCTTCCATTTTTTGACTAATGGAAGGCCAGAATGAGATCCAGCATGGATTAAAGGACTTGCAAGGGGAATCTCTGTTTCCACGCTTAGGCTCTATCTATTTCTTTGCAGCACTGCCTCTGTAATTGGGATGTCAGGAATTATGTTTAGTTTTTGTGGTAATGGTAATGATGAGCAAGGCTTCAGTAGCAATGCTTGTCTGCTCACCAGGTCGACATTTTGCAGGATGTTTTGTCCCTTTACTGCTGCTTGTGAAAAGAGCTGCAATAAATTGCTAGTATTGTTATGGTACAAGACAACCGAGTGTATGATTCAGCTTTCACATGGTCTGTGTTGCAGAAGAGTCTGTTTTAATGTGAAAGGATGACATTAATAGCATTCGTTTTGATAATAAAAGTGGTAACAGTGTTCGTTTTGGTTGTGAAGCATAATAGTAGGAATAATAACAATAATCTCATAAAACTCAATGTGTATTTTATTCACACGGAGTAGCTGTGATGAAAATCAAATTCCTTGACATTTTTCTCAGGTTCTCCTGATCTCTGACAGATAATTGTTAATATCGTGCCTCCTGCTGATAAATGTTTATCTAAACCCGGTAAAACACCTTATTGCTTTGTATACTGTAACTCCCTCCAAGCCACATATTCATTTTCGTGCTGCAAAGGGGCAGGCTTCATTCTTGTGTTGGGATGTGCTCTGTTAAAAACAGCTTTTAAAACAAGCTGGAGGGTGTTTAGTAAACGAGCATGAGCCAAATGGGGATGTACAGTATTGCATTCTCAGAAAATAAACAAACGGCTCGCCCCTTGATAGTTACTTATGAATGCATTAACTACGTTATTGCTCAGACACCAATATCACCTTTAGTGAGGTTCCAGGTGAAAAGCTAACAAATTACAGTTATTAAAAAATACAAATATATACATGTAATATAATTCCCTCCCCCCAGAGAAATGTTTGAACTGCTGTTATAAATTTTCAGTTTGTGACATAAATCCAATGCTAGATACCTTCACCCTTAACCCTTTTTCCAAACTGTCATTGAACCATACCTTACAGCTCATGTGAGTGATTTATTTCTTAATATCTTGAGCAGCGTCACTTGTCGTTAACGTGTATTCCGTGTATATATCATTCATGTTTACTGTACTGTATGTGCAATGCCACAATACATACAGTTGGATGTGTCAAAAACTATGTTCTGTGTTTAATATGCCGTACGAATAATCAGTAGCCAATGCTGCAGTACAGTAAGTAAGCAAGATATAGTTCAGTTGTTAAATCAATCTGTGAAAAAATGCTTTACAAAAGGTGTAAGACCTTCAAGAGATCTAGCCATACATCGTGTTGGTTATGCAGTCAATGTCTGTCTGTCTGTCTGTCTCTCTTGTTAACTTGTATCTATCTGTTCAGCAACATAAAGTCATACATTTTGAACATTACAAATGTTATTCTTTTCAAGCTGGTCCGGATACTGTGGCATAGCATCCAAAATACATTTTCTTCAGTAGCTATAGTAACCTGATTGTATGCCCCTTTACAGTCAAGCACATACTTGTCTGTATAAGTTTGTATTGGTAAATGTATGTTTGAATGTATCCTAGGAAACTCAAAGCAGTCTCTGTGATTCAAACAGGCTGCACCACCACATTTGTTTGATTCTTTTGTTTGTTTGTTTGCAGCTTCGAGACACCAAGTCTGCTGACCAGAAGACGACCCTGCTGCACTTTCTGGCTGATATGTGCGAGGAGAAACATTCAGACGTTCTGAAGTTTACTGATGAGCTGACACACGTGGAGAGTGCCAGTAAAGGTAAATGGAGAATATACTTAGTTTTTAGGCAGATTCATTTAGTAAGATACCGATTTGTCATCTGTGTGGTAAACCAATGAAGTTGGGTTGCTGTTGTTATTAAAATATCAAACACAATCACACACGAAGCAGATCCAAGGTATTTTATTTAGCTTTTATTTTCTGGACCCTCCCTCTAGTCTGTAGGTACTGTCTAGTATTAGTTATACAACCCACTCGAAATCCTTTATCTATGTTATATGCAGCCACTGTCCTTGGTTAGCTTGTTTATTTTCATAGATCTGCAGCTATGAAGCTGTATTGTTTGGCTGCCCAGTGCACACTGGAATCTGAAATGGTTTGTTCCTGTTCCGGGAGCTTTATGCTCCTCTACTGCAATTGATCTTTTGTTTTTTTCTAACCCATGCCTGACATGAACAATAAAATCCTCACTGCTGCAGACAAGCTAAAAGAATTGAATCTATTCAGTCTTGAACAAAGAAGACTACGCCGCGATCTGATTCAAGCATTCCAAATTCTAAAAGGTATTGACAATGTTGACCCAGGGTACTTTTTCGACCTGAAAAAAGAAACAAGGACCAGGGGTCACAAATGGAGATTAGGTAAAGGGGCATTCAGAATGGAAAATAGGAGGCACTTTTTTACACAGAGAATTGTGGGAGTCTGGAACCAACTCCCCAGTAATGTTGTTGAAGCTGACACCCTGGGATCAATAAGCTACTAACAACCAAACGAGCAAGATGGGCAGAATGGCCTCCTCTCGTTTGTAACCTTTATGTTCTTAACTTCCCCATTACATCTTCAGTGAGCCAAACACTCAGAGGCACCACTTTGAGCGCTTGTTGGATCCTCATTTCTATAAGCCTTTCTACTTGAGCCACTCGTTGAGACAAATCATTTATTTCTTCATTTTAAAAAATATATATATATTTATAGATTTGAGCTTTCTTTCACTGCATGCTATTATTTGGGGGGAATGAAGTTGGTGTAAGTGGCAAGCACTAAGAAATGAAAGCTGTTGAGTGTAAATGACAGTAGCTGTGAGCTGACAAGTGAACAGTGTGTTATTGTTGTCTCTCTTCTTGCTGTGTTAATATTAAGATAAATAACAGTAATAATAATTGTACGTATTTTCTAAACAAAAAACTGTTAAAAAGAAAAAGACTGAAAATAGTAATAAAGTTAGAGGTAAGATATATTTGACATCTGATTGAGTTTTTAGGTGCTTATTTTTTAATTACAGCTAGCTTCTTAAAAGATTAACTTCATTTGTTGATTTCGCAATATCCATATAAATATACACAGAGGTGTGCTTTTTAATCCCGTACTCTGCACACACTGACCTTGAGATTTTGCTTGGCTGTTTGCTTTTTTATTTTCTATTCCTCAGTCTGGAATCCTCCCTGGTTTTCAAGACACATTTGATAAATCCTTTATTGGTTTTCTCCTGTGGCTAGCACTTAAACTTGCAGCTTTGAGGATTTTTACAGTTTGATTTAAATCCTCTAGTGTTTTATAGGTCCGCTCAGGGAATTAGACCAACCCGGGTTAGGGAACTTTAATTAAAAACTGTTGCATCCGATGGAATAAAAGTTGTTAATGACCAGGAATCCACTGTTAATCCCAGCATTTTGTATACATCTTGCACTGGCTTCAGCTTAAAAAGTATTATCAGAGATAATGTCTTGCGTGATTTTAATGGACAAAGGAAGAGGTATAATGGTGCTTTGGGGAGTGATGTGTGTACCCCTATTTAGGAATGCAGTTTGTTTAATTACATTGTGATGTAGAGCTCCGTGAGACAGCACAACTGACGATCCAAAATTGCCATGATGCACTCCTAGGTGCAAGATGTTTGATTCAGTAGGTAGTAAACTATGGGAACATGCACTAACCTAAACGTGTTTACCATAGCATGGAGGTGCTGTTTATGATGTTTAAAACAGACATCCTATCTTCCCATTTTACAGAACATCAGACACCCCAGTGCCCTGGCCTAGTTCTCCTCTAATGATGTCTCCATTCTGCTGTGTTAAAAATGACTTCAAATCAAATTAAAAATCATGTATTAATTCCTAATTAATTGATAAATTATTAATCCTAAATCCTGTCATGGAGCCATCTCAAAATCTACAGCAGTTGCCAACTAGTGTGTTCATGCTAGTTGCTATTTATCTACAGTGTATTAATACTGTACAGTATCTGCATCAGTAGCTATCTGCAATATTAACTTCACTTGCAACAGGCGAGTTACAAAACAGTGGTCCACATTAGTCAACAGAGGCCTTTAGCTAAATGACTAAGCTGTGTAAACGTAAACAATCCATGTAGTAAATGGAAAGCAATTACAATGTTGTCCAAAAGCCCTAAGCCATGGATTAAATGTACATTAACATGACAATTCATTGATCTTAAAATAAAACCTCCATACAGAAAAGCAACCTTAGAATGATTCATCTGTCTATCAGGTGATTTTAGATTGTGACCTCTAAGGCTCCATTGGAAATGAAGTCCAGCAGCAAATGGAGATAGCGGTCCACAAGGACACTCGATACTCCAAATAGGAATAGCAGCCAGAGACAGCAGAAGATAATTGGTAAAGAAGCCCTGCTATCCCCACACTCTCCCCCATATGCGCCTTACAAGAAGCTCATGTTTTATTGTGTTGTGTTTGTTCAGTTTTCTAAACGTCTTATAAGAAAAGAAAAATACATGTCAAATCCGTCAGCCTCCATGGGGTTGATATAATCCAGGCTGTTAAAAAAAAAAATAAAAATAAAAATACTTGCACAAAACATGTGGCAATATAAGGAAAAGCCTGGAAGCCAGGGTACAGCTTGATACCAGATAAAGGGGGCTTTTACAACAATGTTTAACAGCTGCTTGCTGATTAATAATTTAATAATCCCTTCAGATCTTTCACACGTTCAGTTTCCTTTGAGGTAAATTGGTAAGAGGCCATGTGAGATTGCTTGAGCTGCTTCTTCCTTGAAAAAAAGTATTTGCCCTGACCCGGGGCTACATGCAGTGCACCGTCATTTTCTTTAATTTGTTTTATTGCTTGTTTTTTTTTTTGGGGGGGGTTGTAACTGGTGGGTTCATTCACAATATTGTCTACAACTAAGAAGTCACTATAGGCTTTAATCTAATGTATAAAAAAACAATTGAAAATAAGACAATGATCATGGTTTATATGAAAAAATAGAGCATGTGAAAATATTAACTTACTTTCTAAATTGCAGAAACAGACTAATTGTGTCAGTTGTGTATGGGCTGCTGTGATGACTAATATCCACTGAGTGCTAAGTTGCAACCTTATATGACATGTATGGTTATAGACTGTACTCTTTTTATATGGTTATTGACGTCACCACCTGGCAACCCATATTGAGGAATTTTGATGAATCGCCACTAGTTATTTTCCAGCGTTTCTACAAAGCAGCCCACAGACAAAGTAATCTACAAAGACGTCTTGCTGTTCTGCTGCTGTTGTATCTAAGCAGGGGCTTCTTGTTTGTTCGTCATTTACTAGCAGTGAAAGAGGGGTAATCACACATTAAATAATCACAAGCAGATTTCAAAATAGCCGGCTCTTTGGTATTAAGATCTCTGATTGAAAAGAGCAATCAGACGTGGCTGATTTGCGAAAAGGAAAGCCTAGTTTCTGTCTAGCCTCTGCTGATTACTTACTTGAGTGAACTTTTCTCCCTGCTTAACCTCGCTATCTTGAAAAGAACAAAAGTAAGAGACCTAAATCCAGAATTAGCCGATGCTAGATGATGAATATCTTAAACGCTATTAATTGCTTTCTATATTGGTTATGGTGATGTCCTAAAGCAGTTTTACATCTTTGTGATTTTGTCAGTTCAGCCAGGTTTATACTTTCCATCTATCCCTTAGGGACAGAAACAGTATGCAGAAGATAATTTCTCCCCAGTCAAAATTATTTCAGCAATTGCAATAGTGGGTAGTTTTTCTAGACAGTACAAAGTGGTTCTTGTTGCACAAGTAACATGCTGGCATCAATTGGATGCACAAGATGCATTTCCCTGGCAGTCTCAAACAGAGTTTTGTTCCACAGAGACATAAATCAGAATCCCAGAGCTGAGTTTCACTGACCATAGCAGTTCTGCCACAGCACCAATGATTAGGTCTTGGGCTTTAGGAACTGTGAATTATAAAAATCGAGCAAGGTGTTTCAGTGTTGCTTAGTTAGCTTGCTCTGGGCTCACATGATTGCATCTCCGCTCCACTAAACGACACATCCTTCTCCGATGAGAGCTAACTAATAAGAAGTGAGATTTGTCTTCTACAGCAGTCCCGTACAAATACCTGTACTGTGCCACTACCGTGCACAAAACCTGGCCCCTGTTTAATACTTCTGGGCTCAGTCAAGAGCCAAACAGAGATTAAACTCACCACCCTCTAACCCAGCAGTACATGATTGGTTTGTGCATGAGGTATAGAGACTGTGGTGTGCCAGATCTTCAAGGCACTTACATTACCGAGGAGGGAATCCTTGCGAAATGAGGGATTATTTTTCCCTCACTGGGTTTCAGACAGACCTGAGAAGAGGAGCCATCAGGGGTACAGTGCTGTTGATATTTAAATAAAGCTTTTCCTAATACAGCTGTCACCCTGGCTTTGTGCAGATATGTGCAGGTTTGTTCCATCCACAGCCAGTGTGGCTCTCCCGTGGACTTGCAGTTTGCTTGCTGTGTGTGGCTTATCGTGTTACTTCACGTGCGATTGCCATTTCCCCTCGTAGATAAGATGTTGAGTGCTATTTTTGCTTCAAGGTTCAGTATACCCCTCGGGTTTACTCATATCATATTCCTAAAGTTATTTTTTATTATGCCTGCTTATGCATCTTGCACATAAAACATGATTACTTTCCTAGTCATTAAATCCATTCCTAATGCTAGTATTAATAAAGTAAAATAACACAATAAAATGTAAATATCTCATTATCAGGTGGAGCCTGGGAAGACAGTGGGGGAATACTATCATTGTAACGTTATTAAGCATCAGTCAGGAAAAATAAAAATCTAGGTGCCACAGAATATGAATTAACCATGAAGAGTAGATACATACGATACTGTAACTGATAAGCATTCTCTGTATATACCCAGTAGTATAAAAATATGTGCATACAGGCGCAGATATACATACACTATAAATGGTATGCAATTTATATATTTCTGTGTATACATAAAACCATTGTAGCATTTGAAAAGAGATAATATATAACTCTGGAATTATTTTACTATTATTTAAATTATTTTAAGATATTAAAACCGTGTTACTTACTATGTATTCATTTGTTTGCAACATTGAGCCACATTATATCATCCTGTTCATGTTGAAATCCCCATGATTAATATTACAGTTGATGCGCTGCCTTGCAGTGAGTTTGACAGCCAGGCAGTGTCTCTATAAATACCAACAAAAGTGACAAGAGACGTAACTCACTGAGGCATCCTCTCCATTTTTAATAATGAAAAGCATTGGGGTACTGCATTATTTCTATGTCATTAATTAGCGATTTTAATAATAACAGCAAACAAGTCTATTAATGATAACAATTAAACAAGCTGAATGTGTGTGCTGCTAGCCCATTGTCTTTTTTTCTTGTCAATTAAAACATCTTAATTAAAACCACTGTTTTTCTTTCCTGGTCTACATTTGCTTTTTCAAATAAGCTTAATAAGAACAGTGGCAGCTTAAAAGCTATTGTAAACTTTGTGTACAATACTTCATATGCATTACCAGTACTGTTGGTATGACAGGAGAATCAATGGTGTTGAGGAGATGTGTTCTAGTTAATTCCCACTTACAATATTGAGTCCAAGCAAAAAATAGATGCATGGAATAGTTTACCAGGTGAAGTTGTAACATCTAAAACTCTATGAACAAAAACAAACCAGTTTTGCCCCATTGCATTAGATACCATTAGAGGGTTATACACTTGCACAAGTCTTTCCCAAGGTGCTCGGTTTCAGAAGTACCCTCAATTTGAGTAATCAGACCACTGTTAATTAAACTGTTGCTCCCCTATAGCAACATTAACAACTGTTATTGGTAAAGTACAGCCTTAGGTGAGACTTATTCATGCTGTAATAAGTGTGATGAGTTCAGAGCCTATTTAGCATTGGTCTAATGAGTCTAATGGCTGGAATCTGGTCATTTCAATATTATACCTACATTAGGATAGCTATAAAATGCCCAAGACTAGTGTGAGCTTTTGACCCTAATCTACTAACAAGGGATGAGCCATGATGGGCTGAAAGGCCTTTTCTTGCTGTGTTGTTATGTTCTTATAGATCTTTCCTTGAGATCTTTTGCTTTGATGCAGTCCCCAGTTTTAATGCAGGGTCTCATGGTCAGGCTGAGATTTGACTCTTGGTTACGTTTTCTTTAACTGGCAGACAGAAGCGTCTCTCCTGAATTGGGTCCAGTTGACTGAAGTGCGGACAGTGATTCTCTTTGCTCCCACCCTGAACCCCTACTCTGTGTCCTGCAGTGAGCGCCACATGGCGTCTTTCGCTGAGCTGTCTTCCCAAGGGAATGTGGGCCCGCATGCGTGCCCTCCTTTCACTACACAGCTGCTTAATGTTCTGAAATGATCATTAAAGAGTGAGAATTTCCCCTGGGAAAGGTAATACTGAGAAAGAGCCGGAGTTCAACATAACATCTTAATGTCTTGTTGAATGCAACAAATCGGGAAGATATCAATTGGTGACAAAGCCCGGTTGGGGCCAGTTTTAGCATTTTCGAGAGGAGCCTAACTCTGGAAGGCCTAACAAGCAGGTTGGGCATCTATTCTGATTGAATTGCTCTAAATCTAGCAATAATTCACATCAAAACAATGTAAAATAAAGTGTCCAGTATGTTTGTTCGGTGCAAAGAGCGTTCAGTTTTAGTGCTGAGTGTGTTTCTAGAACAAGGGGTGAAATGGATTTGTAATTAGTCAGACAGTCTGCCTTCTAATAAAAATCCCTGACTACTGTGCCAGTGGACAACCCCCAACAAATCCATTTCACCCTAACCATTTGGCTTTACTGATAGCAGTCCTAGGTTCGACGTGATTGATGACACTACATTCCAGGGCCCAGAATGAAAGGAGTATTTAATACCCTCTGCATACGATGTACATATGTACATCTGTTTGTCATCCTGTGGTACTGTATGTGTGCAAATCATTACTGTTTCAGCCCTCTCGGCTATTTGGAATGCATTAAAAAAAAAACAGTGTGCTTGTTTGATATTTTCTATTGTAAATCTTTGTCAACCTCACTGTTTCATGAGGTGAAGAAAGTGCTGGTGTGCAACCCTAGTGCTCATTTTTATTCTGGTTTCATTGGTGAAATTCCACCTTGCTGAGGCTTACTGACTGCCCCAAAGATCAGATATGCTGTTCACTGCAGAGAGTATTACATATTCTTTCAATGCCTTTGCTGCCTCACAGGCAGCCTTCTCTCAGGATTCTTCCTGGCAGTTCCCAGATCGGTTGCCTACAATGGAAAGTTATTGACAGTTAGGGCAAATGCTTGCATGCCTATTCTGTTTAGTCAGGAATGCAGAACCTATTTGTCTTGACAGTTAAGGAAAATATGAAAAAAAATATTTCCATAAATCTATTCAGTACAAGGCATAGCCATGGGCAAAGTAGTTTTGAGTCATAGAGAAAAAGAAGAAAAAAGAAAGTTTTAACCTGGGTTATTAATGCGGCTGTGAATATATTCATTATCTAATTTCTTTCTGACGTGGTGCAGCGTAATACAGAACTGGCACAAAATGGCAATTTTCCATTGTAGTGTGCAAGGTATATTTGTATTTGGACTAGTTTAAATTGTAATAATAAAATACCTTGTTTTGAATTCAAGTCATGTAGAACCCAACCTCAAAATAAATCAGACTAGACAACGATTCTAGTGAATATAAAGCAACATAAAACTAAATAAAGGAAAAATTAAAGGTGCAACAACTAAACTAAAATAATACAGAAAGGAAGAATGAACTAAACTAAACAGTACAGAAAAGAAAATATAAACGACACCCCACTCCCGCTGGTTGATCAGCGATCTACGGGAGATTCCCTTAAAGTTACAACTGCATTCCTGACAGCTATTTAAGACGAAGGTTATTCTTAACAGGGGTATCGTTAGTAACACAAATATTTACTTTCGTTAATATTTGATGATAATCAAAGCATTGTTAAATCAGTCCCATATATATAGTTTTGGTTCAGAAGGCAATTCTCACTCTTGCGAGATAAAGATGCTCTTTGCGTCCAGACAACCTATTGAGGCGTTTCTATAATCAAGACAGCTAAATTTGGATTCCAGCCTTAAGCGAGAATGATAATTGCCTTATAAAACCCACATCAATTTGTATAAATCACATACAAAGAGTTACTATAGTGTTCATTAACTTCAAAGCATGAATTGAAAGCAATAATACTTTTCTTATATTCAACCTAAAACAAAATGTTAATTTTACTTAAAGGCCTGCTTATTCGTGAGTTCATAAGAGGATTAAAACACTACTCATTGAATACTTAACGGACGTTCGCTGTCTCTTCCAGCTGATCCGTGTCTTCAACATATATTTCAACATAATTGAATATATTTCAATTTATGTCGACTTCAAATGTTCATCCAACTCTTTCTCCGGTGATCAATCGGGGCTAAGTTAGAGGTTTGATTATAAGTACTTTTAGGATTTTAGATGTCTTACGCAGCGGACTCCCACACCAAGGCAAACACTAGAATAGTTATCTCGTATTAGAGTGTCCGAAAACGGTATCTCTGTTCCAGCTGGTTGCAGGCTGGATCTCCAGATTGTCACAGTTCAAAGACTGGTTTGTGTATCAGAACTTTGGATTTCATTTTGCAATGCTCTCTTTACCCCTGTGATTGGATAGTTTGGTTATTTGGGGCGGTGCCTGAGTTGCATTGTTTGTTCTCGTTCTGACGTGGCCACTTGTTCTCCATTGGTCCGCTATTCCACCCCCTGTCGGCTGGATTTATGTGATGGACTGGTTGCTGTCTTAGGTGTCAAAGCACCCATAACTGTCTGGCTAGCGGCACCAAAAGAGTCATTCTGCGATCGTGAAGATAAGCCTTTTGTTCAGCAGTTAGTTTATGACGCTCTTTTTTTTTTAACTCACTAGCTTTATTTTATATGCAGTCAAACCAGTTCCCAGTTCTTAAAAGGGGTCTTTACATACAGGTGATTTACACTAGAAATATCATTGGCCAGTATGGATATTCTTCAGATTGGTCACCAGATTGTCCTTCAAATTAGGTTGTTTTAAACACAGGCACATCAATTCTAAGGCAGAAAATCTACATTAACTGATTAAACGTTTAAACCTTTTTACAAAAGTGTTTACAGTTTAAACTCCCACACACCTTTCAATAAAACAAAAAAATAGAATTGATTTTGATTTCCATTACATGAGAGTAGATGTTAAAACTTCATGCTGATTTTAACTCGGCTCTCACCAAGATAAACACCAACTAGCTTTACAGTAAACTAATGTGATCCATCTGCGTCTCCATCCATTTGCATTTCCTTCCATCTGATGATGTAGATATCCTTCTTCCTTGTGTTGATGGCTGAAGTGTAATGCTGGCTCCAGGGATCAGCTTATTTTGTTTCCCCAGTGCATCAGCACACACAACGGCTGCGATGCTGGCTCCGGGGATCAACCACAGTGCGGTCTCCCCAGCGCATCGGCATGACAACTGTCTGGATTGAGCGAAGTAGGGTACATCTCTGGGGTCTTCAAGTGGGCACCTTCCATCCCCTGTGTTTCGTCGACTAGCCCACGACACCTCAAGAGGGCTCAACGGTGATTCTGGCGTCCCAGCATCACCCCCCTCCATCCCTTCAACTTCATAGTATTTATAGTTATCATTAGATTTTTTACTTCTGGATGTATTCATTTTTACAATCATTTCCCCATGCAATGTGAACATCAAACCAAAATCCTCCAAAAACATGTTAGAAACATTTGGTAAAATACTATGCTGTTTAGTTTTTTTTTTATTATTCTTTACCATTTAAACTTTTACAGCCTTTTAATAAAGTACAAAATCTGGAGATATGCACACTAAATTTGCCAGTTCTAAATCTTGCTGATCATTTGATATAAGAACTGTGAAGGTTGCAATTTATGAGTGCAATTATATTGACAATTCTGAGCCTTTGCAATCCACCATCATCTGCTAGTTATTGTGAATGTAACATTAAAATAAATATAAAAATGTACCTCCTGTTTATGGGCAATGAAATAATCACATCTATTTACAATAATTACATCTACATCTATAATTACATCTTAACATAATACATTTTTGCACTTCTTGAAGGCCTTGGCTCAAAGATTCAATTACTTTATTGAAAGCAAAGCCCAACCGACGCTAATATATATTTCTACTTTTTTCTTTTAAAATCAATCCTTTACAGCTTTGAAACTGACTAACCCAAGGGACAGATTGCATTTTTATGCCCCAACCAGCCTTATCAGTCAGCCTTTACGTTCCACTTTAAAATTATTTCTTTCAAGTGTCTCTCTGCTATTGGGTTCCTGAATCTTTTGTATAATACATCTGACATCATTTCAAAGAAAACGTAGATCCTTGAACCCCTTTTCTTTTGTTGTTATGAATCATTGTGCTTTTGGCAAGAACAATGATGTTGCCCAAGCAACAAACAAGCACCCTTTGTTGGATTGTAGTTCCTGAACTTATGGATGATGATGATAACGAATATAAAAAAGCAGAAACCTAAAAAAGACCTCATTATTCCTAACCTCAGATCGTGAAGTAGCTACTAATTAAGAGGTATGACAAAACAATTTCCACTCTCATTCTCTCTCTCTCCCCCTCCTTCTCTTTCAATTAGTTCAAATTGGCTCCTGGCTGTTTCAGGAAGGTGAAAATGTATTCCTGTTTTGTACTGACCAGTCTTGGTGTGTAACTCTGTTGGCTCTGTCATAATGTCAGCAGTGCTGGAGGAAGTTATCTTCTGTGTACACGCACTGGAATAACTCCAGTTGGAACAAAGTCTTCAAAATTCAATTATGTTGGGAAAACTTGCAAAGAAATCCTAGGTAACGATATGCACCTTGCTCCGATTTGGGACATAGCCTGTTAGTACAGGAGCCATACTAATGGATTCAGTTGTCATTGATGTAGTCTCAGAACAGCAGTCCCAGACAGGTGTTTTCTGTAGTTTTGGGGCTTATTGTGTTTGTGGATGTTCTGTTGTTGACGAAAAGGTAATGACAGTCACCCCCAAGGTTTTTTTTAAATCTTTTTTTTTTGATATACCGACTCTGGTCTTGTTAATGCCCCAGATCAAAACAGAGGAGTCTAAAATGACTTTGAGACACATTTTGGAAGGGGCTATGCCAAGAATGGGGGCTTTGACAACAGATTATATGATATACAGGACAATGTCCCTGTAATGCAAATTATTTCTGGCTGGGTGAGTATAGATGTGTTAGCCATGAATGTATTAACAGCTTTGGAAATTAACTAATGGAAATGGCACAGCTGTGCTCTTTGTCAGAAAAGTTCCAGGGAGTTTTAAATATTTAATGATCAGAAAGTAGATAGGAACTCCGTTGTCACAGCAAACCATACAATACCTTGAGTTAATATCCTTGGGCAGTCTCCTGTTCAAGCTGACCTGCTTAAAATTTCCTTTGTTGTTTTGTGGATGTTGGTGTTTATGTGGATATTGGCATTTCTGTCAAAAATGGATGTGATCTATGAAGTGACAGCGAGTGAATGTAATCTGCTGTGACACAGGGAAAGATTTTTTGTTTTTCTTCACAACAACAAATATCTCTTGTTTTTCAAATAGTTTACTCTACATACAGACATATTTAAATATGGAGTGTTGACATTTCTGCCTCTGCTTTGTGCTGACATCAGATTCACAAACCGTGCAGTGTGAGACAGGATGAATACCATTGTCCGCCCGTTAGGGAATGGCAAATGCAGTAGGAGGCTCTCAGCTGACCCAGCTTACCTTGCTGCAGTCTGGGTATAAATACAAATTGAGCAAGTCTTGGTTTTCACAGCCCACTCCCTGGTCTATGTTGAGTGAGGCGGCTTTTGTTTGTGCCCTGCTTATGTTGTCACATTGTAGGCCATCTCAGAGACGGATCTGGAATGACACAAATCAAAGCACATGACACATCCTTACCTGAATCCTGTAATTGCTGGTGACTGCCTGCAGCTCTAATGAGCGAGAGAAAGCCAGGAATCTGTGTTCAGAACTGGGACCAGGCAGGCAAGCTGATACTGGAGAGGGCAGGAAAAGGGGCAGCAGGTCTGTGGAGAATTGCCTCTTGTAATGCGTCACTTTGAATGAATAAGTTTTTTCTTCCCAGACCTTGATTATGAAGAGTGTTTTTTTTTTTTTTTTTTTTGTGGAATTTCAAACCTGGATTAGGCCATCATATTGGTTTCCTTGATCTGTTACTTGTAATATAAACATACCGGCACTTTGCCTTGTACTGTACTTCTCAAGCTCTTAGTCCTGCCTAGGAAAACCAAAACCTAATTAACCTTCAACGGTTGAGGTGGTGCACTCTGTTGATCTACAAATGACAGCTTTAACTGAGTCCGGAAAGGAACAAGCCCGCCTACTCTAGCTACCTTAGGTCACCTCTTTTAACCATACATCCATCAAATGGTCCTGATTTTAAAAGTAGGAAAAACAAGGCCCCCTTGAGGACTGCTTGTTTGATTCAGAGCGGCGGCAGCAGTTGACTGCCGTCAGCCCAAGGTCATTATAAATTAGTAATACGCAGCTCACCTAAGGAGCAACCTTAGGTGAGCAGCATACTACCTGAGGAGCAACCTTTTTGTGTCACTCAACAGAAAACACCTGTCATTACAGTGCATCAGATAATATCAATGGAAACAGATTTGTCTAAATTATACAAGAGGTTAAACTGATTCTTTCATACAGGACGGCCTGCTTGGCGACAATGCCGGGCTGCAAGAGTTGACAATCTGTCAGTTAAAATATTCTGAACAGGAAGCTTGCCTGTCTGCCTTGACTCGCCTCTGCTGTGTGATGTATTTGCCCAGTGGTGGACAGAAGCAGTGAGCTCTTCCTGTAGCATGCTTTTGGGTGCCTTGGCATGGAGAGAGAGAGAGAGAGAGAGAGAGAGAAGAGAGATGGAGAGAGACGCAGTGGATAGTAGTGTTACTGTCCCAATTAGCTCTGTGTCCAGAAGTTGACATTTAGGCTGAAATTAAAATAATGCTGTTTGCCAGATTAGAAATCCACCCTATCTGAGTGGACAGCTCACTATTCAGAGATTGGAAGGGGAGGCTGGGTGGACAGTGGACCTTTATTTTTAGGTCTTGACTTTGAGGTGGAGGGGACTTTTATTTATCCCATGGTCCTCACTTCCCCAGTGCTCTATTTAGTATTTTTTCAAATTATGATCCGGTGGTTTTGTGGAGATGGGAATCCAACAATACAGTAGTCTTCTATAGATACATATGGGCAAACTTCTGTACTGGAACTGCTGCAGCTGCAGGTAATGCACTTTATAAAGGGCCTGTGAAGTACCAGATATCAGTCTGTGCTTTAGTCTAAAATGTAAATGTTGGTATGTCAAACACACAAATAGGAAAATAAGTCTCCTGTGTTTATTTGTTTATTCTTCCCCTAGAGTAGCCCCAGTAAGATGCACATTCTGGTTTCAAGTAGAGGCGGTTATAGGCGACTGTGTTTTTATGAAGCAAAAGGGTGGTAACTGTGCTGTCCTGGTTAAATTCTGTACTCGCACTCCCAGGCCTGTTGGCGTTACTTCAAAATTCTTAAATTCTCACAAATTGGAATAGTACATCCTCAAAAAGAAGAAAATATATATATATATATATATATATATATATATATATATATATATATATATATATATATATATATATATATATATATACAGTACTGTGCAAAAGTTTTAGGCAGGTGTGAAAAATGCTGTAAAGTAAGAATGCTTTCAAAAATAGACATGTTAATAGATTATATTTATCAATTAACTAAATGCAAAGTGAGTGAACAGAAGAAAAATCTAAATCAAATCCATATTTGGTGTGACCACCCTTTGCCTTCAAAACAGCATCAATTCTTCTAGGTACACTTGCACAAAGTCAGGGATTTTGTAGGCATATAGTCAGGTGTATGATTAAACAATTATACCAAACAGGTGCTAATGATCATCAATTCAATATGTAGGTTGAAACACAATCATTAACTGAAACAGAAACAGCTGTGTAGGAGGAATAAAACTGGGTGAGGAACAGCCAAACTCAGCTAACAAGGTGAGGTTGCTGAAGACAGTTTACTGTCAAAAGTCATACACCATGGCAAGACTGAGCACAGCAACAAGACACAAGGTAGTTATACTGCATCAGCAAGGTCTCTCCCAGGCAGAAATTTCAAGGCAGACAGGGGTTTCCAGATGTGCTGTCCAAGCTCTTTTGAAGAAGCACAAAGAAAGCGGGCAGCGTTGAGGACCGTGAGCGAGTGGTCGGCCAAGGAAACTTACTGCAGCAGATGAAAGACACATCATGCTTACTTCCCTTCCATGTCGGAAGATGTCCAGCAGTGCCATCAGCTCAGAACTGGCAGAAAACAGTGGGACCCTGGTACACCCATCTACTGTCCGGAGAAGTCTGGTCAGAAGTGGCCTTCATGGAAGACTTGCGGCCAAAAGCCATACCTCCGATGTGGAAACAAGGCCAAGCGACTCAACTGTGCGCAAAACACAGGAACTGGGGTGCAGAAAAATGGCAGCAGGTGCTCTGGACTGATGAGCCAAAATTTGAAATATTTGGCTGTAGCAGAAGGCAGTTTGTTAGCGAAGGGCTGGAGGCGTACACGAATGAGTGTCTGCAGGCAACAGTGAAGCATGGTGGAGGTTCCTTGCAAGTTTGGGGCTGCATTTCTGCAAATGGAGTTGGGGATTTGGTCAGAATTAATGGTCTCCTCAATGCTGAGAAATACAGGCAGATACTTATCCATCATGCAATACCATCAGGGAGGCATCTGATTGGCCCCAAATTTATTCTGCAGCATGACAGCGACCCCAAACATACAGCGAAAGTCATTAAGAACTATCTTCAGCGTAAAGAAGAACAATGAGTCCTGGAAGTGATGGTATGGCCCCACAGAGCCCTGATCTCAACATCATCGAGTCTGTCTGGGATTACATGAAGAGAGAGAAGCAACTGAGGCTGCCTAAATCCACAGAAGAACTGTGGTTAGTTCTCCAAGATGTTTGGGCCAACCTACCTGCCGAGTTCCTTCAAAAAACTGTGTGCAAGTGTACCTAGAAGAATTGATGCTTGATGCTGTTTTGAGAGGCAAAGGGTGGTCACACCAAATATGGATTTGATTTAGATTTTTCTTCTGTTCACTCACTTTGCATTTAGTTAATTGATAAATATAATCTATTAACATGTCTATTTTGAAAGCATTCTTACTTTACAGCATTTTTTCACACCTGCCTAAAACTTTTGCACAGTACTGTATATATATATATATATATATATATATATATATATATATATATATATATATATATATATATATATATATATATATATATATTACACATACAGTTGAAGCCCGTTCATCTGAACAGCTTGGGGGACATAGAAATTGTTTGTATGAATGAACGTTCAGGTGAACGTTCAGCAATACATGTACATATATTGTACTCTAAAGGTTTATTCAATCATTAGTATTCTTCTCATAGTCCCAAACACTGTGTTTCCTTAGTGTTACACTGTATATAACTTCTCTCTGCAAAGCACATCTGACAGCGGTCCTGAAGCATTCTATACAAAATCTGTGCAGTAAATGGAAAACTGATTCAGTGGTGATGCGGTCTTTCGGCTTTTTGTGCCCAGGTGCTTCTTTTTCATAAACAGCAGCCAATGTTTTGTCTGGAAGACATTTCCAACAGAAGCCTATCTCGTCACCATTATAAATCTGTACAGCTATCCATCACTATCTTTAAAACTGTTGTCCTCTGGATGTAGCCGGCTACAGAAGACCAATGCTTTCTCTTTAAGTACTGGTGTTGAAACTGGAGTGCCCTTTTTCTTTTTATGCGAACCACATGTACAAAGCTTTTTCTCTTGACAGAGTTTCATACTTCTTCACAGTGCTGTGGTGGTGCTTGATTCTATGGTTCTCAAGTTTTAGTTTTGCAGCTTTTATGTCAGTAATTGTTGCCTTTCCCACACCATACTCTTTACCAAGTTGAACACCACGTTCACCCTTTTCCAGCCATTCCATAAATGTTTGTTTTCCAGCTAAAGTAAGTACTGTCCTTTTTTGGTTGTCAGCTTGCAGCGGGGTTAATAAGGGTTTCTACTGTGTGTGTGTGTGTGTGTGTGTGTGTGTGTGTGTGTGTGTGTGTATGTATATATATATATATATATATATATATATATATATATATATATATATATATATATATATATATATATATATATATATATATGGGCTAGCACTTGATTCAAAGTTTTGATTGGTTAATTTATGGGCATTTGATTGACTGGTAGATTAATCAGTTCACATTTTTAATAAAGGTAACGATCTTATAGCGGCTGTCTTGCATAGTAATACTTTCAAATATCAATAGAATCTAAAAAAATTTAAAAAAAATTTAAAAAAGCCCATTGGGAATTTGGTCTTTTTAAAAGCATTTTTATTATTATTTTTATTTTAGTAAATGTAACAAATTTTCATAGAACAACCGTTCTTTCAGGCCACTGTCAGTCACATACCTGAAAACACAAGACAGCTGAGCTGCGTTTCCAACATCGGTTGTTTCATCTGCCATTACAGTTACGCACTTGGCTTCCTGCTTGTATTGCATCTAGCATAACCTGAGACACCAAAGAGATTACGTTGTTCTGAATCTTGTTAGAGGTACATGAGAATACTGTGGCTATTGACAAGTGATTGCTTAACATGCTGTCATAGTCAGAAATCAGAGAAAGTAATTCTACTTAATTACCACTATTTGAGGAATAGGTGCTTTGCTTGCCAAGGTGAACAACAGAATCGATCAAGCGTTTAAGAACCTCATGACTCTTTCTTTCTTGTTCATTGTGATGTATTGTATCCCTGCGCTTCTGCTCATCCAGTTGAACATCAATCCAGGTTTGTCCAAAAGGTGATACAGTGTTACATGGCTTCCATTTTTTTCTGAGAAAGTTCTTCTTGAAAATTGAATTGGAACCAAATCGACTACGATGTCTCCGTTGTCTGATGATGTTCAAAGTTCTCAATATAAGTCTCAGTAACGGTCAATGTAATCAGCATTATCGCACGAAATTCAGCTATTCTTATACCGCTTACCCTAGCATTTTTATGTCCCGCCTCTGCTTAATAATGATTGGGCGGCTGCAAATCCAGGGCAGATCTTTGATTCTCCCATTGGTTAAACTTAATCAAGACCTTCAGCCAAAGCAGAGAATACATTCAACTGTTTATGTCCCACCTCCGCTCACTTATGATTGGACTCATTGGTTGATTTTATTTTATATAAAAAATAAAATTATGCACAATTAAATTGTAAAAAAAAAAAAAAAAATGAATATGCAATCAGCTCTTTAATTAATTAATTAATTAATTAGTCTGATTAATCTGTTAATCGGAACAGTCCTAATATATATATATATATATATATTCAAAATTTACCTTTTAAGTTTTGCCATTGATAGTGGTACATTCTGCTGCTGTCATTGTGAATACAGCAGAAAAAGAACAGAGCTTTTACATTCATGCTTTTATTCTTAAAAGGGAACATTTTGACAAATTCTTTAACAATTAAAGTTATCTGTAACTGTGAATTATCCCTCACTGTGTGATGGGTGATTTGTCTTTGCTAGGGCAAAACAGGAGAAAGTACATCCATTTTTTTTATAGTTCAAGAAAACATTTCGCTTGTGTGTTTTAATTAAAATGTAGGGTTAGGATTTGTGTCTCTACAGAGTTTAATTGCTGTCACTGTCCTTGGGAGTATTTGCTCTTACTTCTGAATATAAATAAATGGGAAGCTCACAGCAATTTTGATACACAGTGCAGGGCTAGGAAGTCAAGTAGCATGCATATCATGAGTGTGTTGCTAATTGCATGCAGCCTCTGTGTCATAAAGATTACTGTCTTCCTAGAGGCAGTTGGCTGTTTTAGTGTAGTTGGCATATGGATGTATTGCCCTTTTCTCTCTCTACTTTTGAATCATTAAAAGTACCAGGAAGGAGCGTTGTCTGGGGCTGAAAAATCTCAGTGTGTTTCCCCTCTCCCAATATATTATTTTATGGTAGACTGCAATAAAGTTGCTGACCATGATTATTATTTTTTGACTCTGTTGTCCTAGCCACTGAACATGTGCAAAGATTGAAAATTGGGTTAAGATCCTGGGAAATTTGGCTGGGAAAATGAACTGACAAACACCAAACTCACTAGCTGTGACAGAGTCCCTACGTAGCCATGAGAGGAGCTGGGAACCAATTTACACAGTCTAGGATTCCATGATAAGTCAGGTGGGGTCCTCCTGCTACACAGGAAGTTAATTTAATGAGTCAGCAAGATCAATTGGGTGACAAAGGCCTTGTCACAATCAAGTAACTGCAATCTGAAGTTAAATTTGAAATGATGAAAATAAAGTTCATTCCAATAATACTACACTGTGCCACCCTGTCCTTATTGCAAAACCCCTAGTACAATATATTATGCCTATGTTGTATCTTTTTCATAAGGTTAATGCATTCATTTGGGGTGATGATTGTTTAAATAAAGCAGTTTTATCCTGCTTTTTTCTAATTAATATCTCCTGTACCAGTGGTGCTGAAAATATTGAAACCCTATTTGTAAATTAAACAGCCAGTAATCAGGACAATGTGTACTAATGAGTTTTTAAAAGCAGTTCCTCTGAAATGATAAAGCGAAGCAGAATCAAATATGAAAGCAATACTGCTGTGTGGAATAATGCAGTTCTACTTAGGTGGTTAGATTCAAAGCTTATTTCAGATAGCTTGACCTTTTTAATTAATTCTCTGTTTTACTTGCAAACTCAGATTCCCATGAGAACATCAAAATAAGTGTTTGCACTGGCAATTCTCCGATTGCCTATATTTTATGTATTTATATTAAAACCCCAAACAGATTTTGAATGTATGGTATTCCTTTTTCTCTCTAAAGAAAATGTGTCATGGGGGTTAAAGAGAAAAATAAACTATACTGTGTTTTATGACGTGACCACGTTCTATTGTTGTAATCATTCAGTACATACAGAAACTACTTAAGGCCGTAGCTAATACAAATAAGATTGCAGTCCCAATGCCACAAACATGCCACATATCGGTAATTCATCCATAACTTAGACTGTATCATGAACATTGAGCTAATCTATATGAATTTGTTTGTTTGGTTTCAACAAGTGCCTTTTCAGTGTTGTTGCCTGCTCCTAGTCAGCTTGCAGTAGTTAGACAGGTGGACAGTTCATCAGCATCTGTGCGTATTGTGTTATTATTTCACCAGGAGAAAGTCATGGAGATGAACCAACCATATCCCAGGTGACACCCCAGATGGAAACAGCAGAGCTGCATTAAACGCTACATTACACTAAACTAGCATCCATTAATAACATTGCCATACACCACCAGCTTTTAAGTGACCCACTCGGGCCAGGGGTGACCAACAATGGTCCTGGAGAGCGCAGGGTCTTCTGGTTTTGTTCCACGAGTTCTCAATTACTTAATTGAACCAATTATTTTCTTAAATGGTCAACACTAACATTTTTCCAGGTCTTTAGCCACTCATGATTTAAAGATACCCAGACAACCTGCAGGATTGCGGCGCTCCAGGATTAGGGTTGGCGACCACAACACTGGATGGAGTTGTAAAGTTGTAAAGGCTGCTGGATGGCTTTATTTTTTTTAGCTAATGCATAGCAGCTTGAAGAAATCCAAAGGCCAGCATACCGACCAGCTGAAACTTTTATCGATTTGACAGGAAGAGTGTGTGATACTGTGATGTCAGAGGATGTTGATAGCAGAGGTAATAACCAGCTTTGGTATACAAACTTTACAAAAATTCCACAATATGAATATATGAAAATGGTATGGGTTTAAGTAGCCATACAGATATGCAAATTACATTTTTAGATTAGTATTCCAGCAGCCCACCCCCCCCCCAAAAAAATGGTAAATTTGCTGCGTCTGCTGAAAGAAAACTGATGTGTATTGCTTGGTGTGTCAATACCTGCATGCCATAAAATCTGAGCCACATAAACGTTATGCTTGGGTCTGGCTTGTTTTGAAAATGACTTGTTCGCGGTCAAGCTATCACAATGCATAGGCTGTGTG